>JARHVA010003680.1:572500-1172500 GCA_037957365.1 Torreya grandis | reverse complement strand
TAAAGTATAATAATGCATATTTTGGTTATCAAGGATAATTATTAATGGTGTATTACTTAGACTCTATTTATTTATGAGAATCAACTTACACAATGACTTTTGTCATGATTGACTAAGTTGTTAGTTAGTAAGTGGGCCCTCCCCCTCCCAAAATAAAACATGCACATTGTTTTAGTCTTATTAAAAATAATATTTGAGTCTTTATCACTTTATAAGTGACTTTTGAAATCATAAATTTATAAAATAAAATAAAACTATAATCAACTTATACTAAGTTGACTAAAATTTGTTATAAATTGATAATATAGTTGATTCTTAAGTGGAGGCTTTTTAAATATTTGAAGGATATCATTTTAAGGAAGATAAATTCATAGGCAATTAAAAACTTCATCAAAGTTCATATTGTGCCTTCTTTTTTATCATGAGTCTCTGAGACAAATTGTTGCTTGCAGGAAGACTGAACAACATTTTCTCTGATGATGTAGTAATTTATTTGATACATAAGTATATCCAGGTTTATCATTTATCTATAATCTAATTATTTGTATATAATTGAGATATTTAATTATTTCATGAATATGAATATATAGTCATATGTATGAAATATCATTTCACCTCAATAATAAAGAACATTTCACATTTTCTATGACAAATCGTTGTCTTTTTTTAAAAGCTACAATGTTTATTTTTAGATATTGTGTCATTATTTACAAAACTCCAAGTGATTTTTTTATCTTTATTACACTTGAGCTCATATTTAATTTTATGGTTTTCCTTTATTTTAGTATATTTTATGATAGCTTATCTTCAGTATGGTTCTCTTATAAGCCATCTAACTGCTATAGTACCTTTCTTGATTTTAATTTTAGTGTTTTCCCTCTCTATTTTAGTTTTCTCTAATCACTAACTTTCATTTTATTAATATTTATTATCTAATCTGATATTTTATCTTTTAGATGATTTACTTCTCTAACATGATTATCTAATTCTAGTTTTTTTTTCTTATCTCTTGCTCTAGTTATTGACTTTTCCAAATTCTTTATATGTTTAGTGTCTAGCTTTATGTTATTTTCTTCTTTAATTTGGTTTAATTTTAGTGTGTAACATTGAGAGTTATAGTATCATTGACTAGATATATATATATATATATATTGATAAATCATCCCATTTTTTTCCCCTTCGAGAGGTGACCTCTTCCATAGGCATCAATATTTTGGATAGGATTGCTAACACTATAACTCTGATACTTGATGTTTTAAGTATGAATATGTGTTCATATTATAAATATATTATATGGATTAATTGTTGAGCATGTATAATTGATATTGAGATTTGATATTGTTGATTATTTCCTTATTTAAAAATATGGATTTGATACTAAGCTTGATACTAAATAATGATAATCAAATTGTATGTTTGAATGAATATACATTTACTTAAAATAAATATCTTTGTTTCAAAAAAATCAGCCAAATATCTGAATATTTTTTAAAAACTATTTAATTGAACATAAAATACCCATAGCACACATTAAAATTGGTATTTTCAATCATAGGTTCTTCAATATGAAATTGATATGGTTCCAACTTAACCTTCATGAAAGGAAAATCAGTAGATTCATTGACACATGACATTACTATCAATAAGTTTGGTGACTCCATTGGGGAAACCTTTAAATCAAGTTTATTTTATAAGTATTATTTATTCTTATCTTAGATAATATTATATTATGATAACAAAACTATAACTAGTCACTAGTTTTTCATTCTAATGATTCCTTCAAAAATCATTAGTCACTTGGATTTTGATCCATGTTTAAATGTTTGTTATATGTAGCATCATTACTTGGTTATGGTCAAAACAATATCCTTCAGAAATGGCATTTTCTGATTGATCTTGTTCAAAATAAACCACATCTAAATTTAAAAGCTTGTCTTAGTTTCAATCAACAAGAAGGTGATACCTTAGAAAAAAATCCCAACATTACTTTTTAGATTATCTAGAAATACCCCTTTCATCTAGGCCAAGAGAAGACTTTGATCACATTTAATGGATTAAATTGTTGCCTCAATTTCATAGGACTGTAGCTTTAAATCAAAAAATGATCATGATAGAATTATTACAAAGCCACAGACCAAATTAGAGTAATATTAAATTGATTTAAATTTTAAGGGGATTATGGTATGTAAAACCCTAGTTTTCTAAAGTGTTAGAATAATAAATCAAGGAATAATTATGCAATAATTATAACTTATGATTTGTACAATAATTAACATTTTTGATTATTTTATAAATATAAAATGAACTACAAGAGATGTACTTAGTTGGAAACTGACTAAGATAGACAAATTATAGGCTAAAAACTAGTACAAAAACTATATAGAGTCAAAAACCCTCCTGGATAGTAGCACGGTCCTTTGGATAATAGTGCACTATGATAGTGTCCTTTGGGGTGAAAAATGTCCTTTTACAAGCAAGGGTAGTGGTCTTCTAGGAGGAGCTTCACCTGGTCTTATTATGTTTGTGCCTAAGTGGATGAATGTTTTTTCACTATTTGTTTCCCATTTTTGACTGATTGACATGCAAAACACTAAGCCTCCAAGTTTGATAGAAATAAGAGTCAAAACCCCTCTTGGATAGTAGCACGGTCCTTTGGATAATAGTGCACTATGATAGTCTCCTTTTGGGTGTAACAATGTCCTTTTACAAGTAAGGGTAGTGGTCTTCTAGGAGGAGCTTCACCTGGTCTTAATATGTTTGTGCCTAAGTGGATGAATGTTGGTTCACTATTTATTCCCCATTTTTGACTGATTGACATGCAAAACACTAGGGTTCCAAGTTTTTTATAAACAAGAGTCAAAAACCATCCTAGATAGTAGCATGGTCCTTTGGATAATATTATATTATGCTAATGTCTTTTGGGGTGCAATAATGTCCTTTTACAAGCAAGGGTAGTGGACTTCTAGGAGGAGCTTCACCTGGTCTTAATATGTTTGTGCCTAAGTAGATGAATGTCGGTTCACTATTTTTTCCCCATTTTTGATTGATTGACATGAAAAACACTAGGCCTATAAGTTTGTTAGAAACAAGTGTTAAAAACCCTCCTGGATAGTAGCACAGTCCTTTGGATGATAGTGCACTATGCTAGTGTCCTTTGTGTTGGGGATCAACCAACAATGGATTACACTTGTGAAAGCAATGAATGCAAAAATAAATTAGATAGATAAGTAACTGAAATGATAAATAGCACAGAACAAGATATACAAGAAAACATCCTGAAAACTTGTATTAAAACTCTTTACAATAGGAATACAATGAAGAAACTTCGTTCTTCCACACCTCTCTCAGATGCACACAAGATATCTCACTAGATCTCTATTCCTCAAGAGCTCTCTCTCAAGTACAATCAAATCCAACAACCTGAATTGATGCAACTCAGTACTGTCCTTCAAACATTCACAATGTTCTACTCTTACAGTTCAACTCTCATACACACACAATAGCTAAGAAGATCTTTCCTACATATAGAAAATAGGAAACTTGAGCATGCTCTTACAACAAACAGTTAAGCCTCTTCAACAAGGGCTCTAAAAATAATATTGCTAACAATAGAGACACGAGCTTGAGTCTACAACTCAAACTCATCATGCAAACACTCGCTTCTGTCCTCGGAAATCGCTTTCTGGACACACAGGTAACCGACGTCGGTTCCTACCTGTTCGCCTGTGACCGTCACCGGCCGACCCTACTGCCGACGTCGGCGCCTCTATAACTGCAACTGATCGACGTCGGTCGCTCCTGACTGACGCCGGCGTCTGTGTAGACCTGAACCTATTTTGTATGCTCCTTGGTGAAGCTTTTAGCTCCACACCCTAACACTTTGGGGTGCAATAATTTCCTTTTATAAGCAACGGTAGTGGTCTTCTAGGAGGAGCTTCACATGATCTTAAAAATTCTATGTCTAAGTGGATGAATGTTGGCTCATTATTTGTTCCCTATTTTTGATTGATTGACATGTAAAACACTAGGCCTCCAAGTTTGTTATAAACAAGAGTCAAAAACCCTCTTAGATAGTAGCACAGTCCTTTGGATAATATTGCACTATACTAGTGTCCTTTGGGGTGCAACAATGTCCTTTTATAAGCAAGGGTAGTGGTCTTCTAGGAGGAGCTTCACCTGGTCTTAATATGTTTATGCCTAAGTGGATGAATGTTAGTTAACTATTTATTCCCCATTTTTGACTGATTGACATGTAAAACACTAGGCCTCCAAGTTTTTTAGAGTATTTACATATGATTTCCATCTAGTGGATAAGTGAATGAAAGTGGTGTATATATATCATTCTTGTGCTTGTCAAGAAGTGAAATAGGTCTAGTCCAACCCTAGGATTGCTTTGAAGAATGAAAAGATATTCATTAGGAGAGTAAGGATCAAAATTCTAGTAGTGTGGTCCCTAGGTCACTAGCACAGTGCACTAGTGTCCAAAGGGCCTCATTAATGTCCAAACATAAGTTAGTGAACAAGGGGCCTAGTCACCTAGGAGGTGGATTAATGCTACATTTGGTGTCTTTAAGAATAGGTTAGACTCACATAAAATCCAAAAAAATGATCAAGAGAGGCCCTAACATAGGTCTAGGGCTAAACCACAATAAGGTGGTCTCAAGTGACACTCATTACACTGAAATAACATTTTAGATGACTACATTCCCCCCCTTTATTCTATAAATGTAGTAAAGTGAAATGACAAAGATAAAGGAAGAGAAACATACCTGGACTTACTTAAGAGTCAAAGCCTATTAATTTGGGTCTGATTGTATGAAAGGTGCTTCATTATGTATCCTATCGATGAAACATGAAGAAATTACTCCATAATTAAGAAACATCAAAAGTAAAGATAAAATTGAGTAAAGAGATTATATAAAAAGGAAAGTAATAAATACACCACATTGGGTACATGAACCAATGTTTAAACCTAGTGACATCTTATATGTCTACATGTATTGGTAATCAAACAGTGAATAACTTGGACTAAGTTGATATCTTGATTAATCATCATGTGTGGGTGGATAAATAAATCAAGCTAGCCTTGACTCCATCATTGCCTACCCCTGCTTGATGGATCATAATATGTGGATAAATTGATTATATTGATCACTTGTCCATTCCTCTTATGTAGGTGGCTCAAGAACTCAAGTAGGTTATGACTCCATCATTACCTAACCATGTGTAGTAGATGCATATGTAACTAAAACTATGTAATGTAATTAAAGTTATGTAATGTAATTGAAACTATATATTATAGATCTAGGGCCATTCAAAAACTCTGAAATGAAAAATGGCTTAGGGGTCACTTGATCACTCAAGTATGTAGCTCAAGGACTACTTGATAATGCCAACCATTGAATATGGAATAAGGCATTAGTCTAGTAAAAAACTAGTGTAAATGGTGTCTAGAGTAACAACATGGAGAATGACTCGGAGTTGTCATTCCATTTGAGAGTACTGGTGTAAAATTGAGTGTATGGGAATAATGTTCCATTCACATGCCCCCAAATTTGATATCTATGCATATGGATTCTAGAATTAGTCATAATAATATGTGTTTGAGTATCTTAAACTAAAATGGGATTGGTCACACCATGTATGATGCTCCTAATCTGAGTAAACTTGTGTAATTTTGTTTATAACTGATCATAAATTGAGCATATCTAATAATCTATGACAAATTATACAAACCTAATCAATAAATATTGTACCTTTTTGGCAATTCTAGAATTTTCTATTTCTAGGGATACTAGACAATATCATGGTTCCTTGGATAGTATCACACTATGTTAATGTCCTCTATGTCATGTTATTGACCAATTGTGTTATTTCTATACAATCTTGAGACTGATCTATATGTGACTATTTTTCACTATGTTTTCCTAAATATGAACTCTATAATCTATCTATGTGTTGAATATTGTGTTCCAAGTACATTAGGATGGCCTAATCTTTGTGACAAACCCCTATGAATTCCCCCTCCTTTAAGGGGATTTATTTAACCTCTACAATAATTGTCTTCAAAATAAAAGTTATGCACCATGTGTGTTAGACTAAAAATATATGATATATGATAAACCAATATAATGTGTATACATGACATTAGAATGTAAGATAATCTAAGCATATGTTGGTAATGTGTAATGTAAGTTAGATTTATCATTCATAAGGTTGTCAAGATAGATAAAAAAAATGTAAGAATGTATATGGATAGTAGATCTAAGTATAATCTAAGTAACTACCTAAGGGGACGGAGCATGATGTCCATTAAGGTACCCAAGGAGGAAGGGGAGATGCATGAGGTCCTTCATAGCATCAAAAAATAAGTGTAAGTGTAAAAAGAAAGGGATAAGTGTGATGTCCATTATGGATACATGAGAACATACATACAAACATATGAGGCATGCAAAGTAGACCAAGGGCCCACAATACAAGGGATAAGGATACAAGTCACTAAGTCTAAGAAAGATCAAACATATAAGGACATGTTCAAATGTCCACATCTCCATAGATTAAGTAAGGTTGCCTTAGATCCATATAGAAGGACATGTTCAAATCTTTGCATACATAATCAAGAATTCACATGCAAGGGCATGGGCACATGTTTAAATAATACACAAAATGAAATGAATTAGCACAAAGTCAAAGAACAATGGCATATTTAAATGCCCTCGAATAGATGTAAAATCAAAGAGACATAATCAAATCTAAATTAGTAAAGCTATAAATAAAAGTTCATGAACATGTGGTACAAATCCATTTAAGATCAAATATATACATAAGTTGAGTCTATATTAGTAGTAGTTAACAAAAAATCTATGTAGTATAGGATGATCAATATCAAGATATAATCAATTCTAAATCTGTGATATGAAGTATAAAAAGATGTAACTTGTAAAATTAGAAGTTGTGTAGTATAATTCCCCCAATGAGATAATGTATCAATGATGAATCTATGTATCTATGTATGTTCCCCTATTGGGTAGATAGTAGCAAATCTAGATATGTGTAGAAGACCTGAGTCCTATAGTGATCTACAAATACTCAAATAGAAAAAGTGAAACATGTATGTATGATAAAACTAACTCTACCAACATAGATAACATATGTAGTACCTATAAAATATAAGGAAAGTAAATATGAAAATGCATATATTCTAAAATTTGTATTTTCTAAGCAAATATTTGAATGTTTTTGTATTTTTTGAAATGTTATATTATTTTTGTGTTTTTTAAGTATAGGATATGTACAAGCAACATGAAGATGAAACTATATATAAGGATAAAATTAAGATAAATTATGTACAAATAAATTGTGATTTATTTATATATATAATCTCCTTAGATGCATGATGTTCAGTGGATTCTTTTTTGCCTTCCTATTAAGTGAAGATAGATGGTATACCTTGAGGTTAAGATTTTCTATGATTAAGTACGGGATAATCTAATTTGGTTTAAAATTTCCTTTTGTCTCTTCTTTGCAATTCATTTTTTGAGGTTCACCTTTAGAATGAGATCATTGACTTCAAATTCTCAGCTATTGACATAGTTATTATATGCCTACTAGATTCATTTTCAGTATGCTTTGAGGTGTTATGTGGCTTGGATGCATGTGTGATATAAATATTCTAACTCATGTAGACATTTTTCTCTGTATTGGTCATCTATGATAAGTCCTTTGAGAGATACTCATCAGTATGGGATTTTTAGTTCTAGTGGAATAACTACTTTAGTTTTGTAAACTAGTGAATAAAAAGTAGCTCCTATCAATGTGAAAATATTGGTGTGGTAAGCCCATAGTGCATATACAAGTTGATAATGCTAATCATCACCAAAATTGGTAACTATTTTACTTAAAATGTTAATTATCTTATTTGTATCTTCTGTTTGACCATTACTATGTGGGTAGTATGGAGTAGAGAACTTGTGTTGGATTTTGTATTTAATGTAAAATTTCTTCACTATTTTGTTCTAAAAAGAAGTTTTGTTATCTGTAATGATGGTTTTTGGTAGACTAAAAATGGAAATGATGTACGTTATGAGGAATCGATATATATATTCTCATTTTTTATATTATAATGAGACTACTTCCACCCACTTAGAAAATTATTTTTTGGTTGTAATGATAAATTTGTGTCCCCTTTCTGATTTTGGGTTGATTTTACCAATGAGATCATATCCCCATAACATGAATGGACATGGAGATACTATAGGTTATAATTATTGTGAAGTAACATGGTGTATATTACTATGTTGTTGACATTTTTTACATAGTTTAGCATATTCTTGACATTTTAGTTCCATGGTGGGCCAATAATACCCTTGGCAGAGTAATTTATATGACATGGTTTTATTGATAAAGTGGCCACCACACTCATTGTCATGTATTTGGCTAATGGCCAAATTAAATTTGGTAGATGTCAAACATTAGAGGAGGTTTCTATCAAAATATCATTTAAATAAGTCTCCACTAATAATGATGTAATGGAGGGCATTCTTTTGTAATTTGCACTTATCATTCTTGGTAAAAGTATCTGGCATGATAAACTTGTGCAAAAAATTATATATATTGGATAACCATTCAGACATTGTTGTACTACACATGGTGGCTAAAATTGATAGAAATATGAGATTGGCCTAGGATACTGATGGTGACTATAACCAGTTTATAATAAATATATCATGTTCATCACTGATATCAAAGGGGATTAATAATGCTACATTGGCCATTGCATCGGCATGATGATTATCTTTCTAAGGGATATTTTTAATAGATAAGTATTCAAATTGAGCTTATAGACATTGAACCATATTCTTATATGGAGTTAAGTGTTTTTCATTTGTTTGGTAGGCATTTATAACTTTATTGATGACCAACTATGAATCCTCATAGACCTTGATAGATTTTTTTGGAGAGCTTGAGCTACTTGGAGACCAAGGATAAGTGCCTCATACTCTTTAATATTATTTTTGCATGAGAAACTTAACTGATATGCAAGTGTTATTGTGTGCCCAAGTGCGTTGATAAAGACAATTATGGCTCTGATGCCTGATGCTCATCTAAAACTAGCAAAAAACATTGTCCATGTGTTAGAATTGACATTGTAAGTTGTGAAATCACCTCAAAAAGTATCATTGATAGGACTGGTATCTAATAGTGGTGTTGTTGATAATTGGTCTACAATTATTTGGCCCTTCATCTTTTTTGTAACATGATCTTTAGATAAAAATTTATGAGTAACACTACCCATTTGTCAATAAGCCAAATAGATGCGGTTTGGACATGAGAAAATTTTATTGATCTACTTTTGTAATAACCTATGTCTCATTATTGATCATATAGTGTTAGAGATTGTGTGTATCAAACATGAGTGTCAAACATAATTTTTCCATTATGGAATAATTTCATTCATAATCAACAAGTGTGTGATTGATGTAGTAAATAGCTTACTCTTTATGCTAGTCAGATCATGTTATGCCAAGAGTCAATTGAGGGCATGATCAATGGCTAAAATGTAAAGGAGAAGTGGCCTATTGAGTATTGATGGTATCAAGATAGGTGGACTAAATAATTATTATTTGAGTATATCAAATCTCTATTGACATGCAGTGTCCCATTCAAATTTAATATATTTCTTGAGTAATCTTATAAATGACTAAGTCCTATTTTCTAGCTATACCACAAAATGTCATATGGCCTAGCTTTTGCCTTGTAGAGATCAAAGTTTCTTTAAGTTTGTAGGTAGAGACATATCCATTATAACTTTAACTTTCTTTAGATCTACCTTGATATCATGATGGGGTATTATGAAGCTTGATAATTTTCTAGAATGTAACCCCAAATCTACATTTTTTGGGATTGAGTCACACATTGTATTGCCTCAACCTTTCAAAAATCTATGGTAAATCAGTTGCATGACATTGTTTCTCTTTTGATTTAGATATAAATTCATCAACATAGTCTTCAACTATTTTATGAATTAGATCATGAAAAATTTGGGTCATAGTTCGTTGGTATGTTTCTCCAACATTATTTAATCCAAAAGGCATGTCTATATAGCAAAAGATACCCCAAGGTGTGGTAGAAGAAATTTTTTCTTGATCATCTTCAACTATATTTATTTGATTATAACTGGCTGAACCATCCATGAAAGAGAGTAGCTCATATCCTAATATGGATTCTACTATCATATCAATGTTAGGTAAATATAAGTCATCCTTGAGACATGCTTTATTTAATCTCTAGAATTAGAGCAACATCAAATTTGGTCATTAGCCTTAACAAATGGAACAATGTTAGATACCTATTCAGGGTGAGCAACTGATAAAATAAAGCCTACATCAAAGAGGTGATGGATCTCATATTTAACTAAAAGATCCTCCTTAAAATGAATTTTATGAATGTTTTGTTTAATTAATTTTGCATCTAGATATAGTGTAATCCTAAGTACTATGATTAAAGGATCAATGCCTACCATATCTGAATATGACCAAGCAAAGGTTTTAGGGAAGTCCTTTAAATTTTGTCAAATATTTGCATATTCTTATTTATGCAAGGTGTTAGATAATAAAAGTATACAAGGATCAGTGTTTCTTCTATAAGTGAATTCAACTATTTATTCATTAAGTAATGTAGATCGATTAGTGGTGTAAAGCGTTGTAGGCATGGTGTCATCTATGTTAGTAGGGATATCATCTAAAGTGTCCAAACTCTCACCAAAGTATAGAATTAGGAAACCTATTCTTGTGATATAAGGAAGGGATATCCTCATATTCCCCTAAAATTTTGAAAAGAGCTTAATCATTAGAAAACTCATCAAAAGTGGGTAGATCTAGGGAAATAATATCATCAATAAGGTTGGGATAAACAACTAAGAGTGTAGAGATATGATTGACTAAATTTTTTATCCATGGAATGGCTGGACAAAACATTATATTCTAATAAGCATGGTGAGAAGACTTGGCATTAAATATGTTATCTTTATATCAGAGTCCCTACCTACCTTTTTTATCAGATGCCTCAATAGGATTAAGAATTCCTTGTTCATGTTTTCTAGGGCCCTGCCTTATGTAGCCCATTTTTTGAAATGTTGTAATGAAAATGGAGAAGTTAATATATCATCATATACTCTTTAGGTTTTTGATGGTATCATGCATGAACTATGAATAGTAGATTGTATAGGTGTTGTACAAAAGTCCATGTCAGGAATGTATTTGTGTGAAGGTTCTATATTATGATAATATTTGAACAGTTCATGATCCCTAGGGCATGTGTATATAAAATATTTGTAACTAAATTTTCAACATGCATGTAAAATTGAGGGTACTACATGCATATCATGTATCCAAGGTCTCCCAATCAAAATATTTTAATCAAGGTCATTGGGCATGACTTGACATGTAGTAGGTAGTGTTTTGGGTCCCAATGTAAGGTTTAGTGTTATTTTCCCTAAAAATTTACATGTAATATTATTAAATCCTAATATTTTCATATCAAAAGGATCTAAATCCTTAGCATGGATATTAATAATCTAGATAAAAGAGATATTGCAAATGTTTAACCCTACTCCATTGTCAACTAACACCTATTTGACACCCACATCGTTAATTTGTAATTGGATGTAAAGAGGTAGATGTTTCTCAATGATGTGCTAAGGTGGGATATATTATTTTTCAAAAGAGATATGCTCTTTAGTCTAATTCATAGTATTGATTATGGAAGTAACATAAGTTGGTTTTATTGTATTTGGTACCTTAGTATCATGGAGTGTTACATACAAAACATCTTTGTATATGTTAGAGTGTCTCATAAATTCTAAAATGGAATCTATGGTTTGAGTAACACTTATGTTATTGATAAAGCTATAAGTATGGGTTGGGATAATGTGCCATGCTTAGGAGCCCTTATGAACCTCATATCTTGTACCACAGGGTCTACTAGGAGCATAGAACTGGTAGTAGGAGCGAGATAATATTTAGATGGTACTATCATAAATTAGGAGGGATAAGTGAACCCATTAATGTTCTCTTATGTCTAGTAATGAAAGGTAAAGAATCAATGTGAACCAAAGAGCAAAATGCATCTAAAAGAGACTTTTTAAATTTAGGTAATGTATTTTTTATCTTATGTATCATATTCTCTAGGTATGATGATTTTCTTCATGATTAAATTCCACACAAGAAAAACATAATATGTTACAGAATTAATGATATATGAAATATATTTTAACTGATATAAGACATGATGTACATATATGTTTATATCTTCTTTGAATTGATTCCAAATGAAAGGAAACAAGCATGCAAATGAAAGTGAAAAACTTTGCATTAGAAAGTGATAAACATCTTATGTTATTATTATCATGATTAGACAAAAATAAAAATTAGAAGATATAGGGATTTGAAATCTAAATATGAGTTCTAGAAGGCTAAAAACATAAATCTTAAAATTAGTTGAGGTTTAAGGTTTTTGCATTATTTGAAGTATGTCGGGTTCACCAAATGATTTTGATTTTAAGGGTATTATGGTATATAAAACCCTAGTGTGCTAAAGTGCTATAATAATAAATCAAGGAATAAATATTCAATAATTATAGCCTTTGATTTATATAATAATTGACTTTTTTTATTATTCTATAAATGGTAAATGAACTACAAGATATGTACTTAGTTAGAAATTAACTAAGATGAATTATAGGCTAAAACCTGTTACAAATACTATACAAAGTTTTGTGAACTACAAAAAGGAGTCAAAAACCCTCATGTATAGTAGCAGAGTCTATTGGATAGTAACACAATGTGTTAGTGTCCTCTAGGGCATATTAGTGTCCTTTTACAAGAAGGGGTGATGATCTTTTGAGAGGATGTTTACCTAATCTCGAGACATATGTGCCTAAGTGGATGAATGTTAGTTCACTATTTACCTATTTTTTATTAATTTTCATGCAAAACCCTGGGCCTCCATGTTTGTTAGGGTATTTGCATCTAATTTCCATCTATCAGACAAGTGAATGAAACTAGAGTATATATAACATTCTAATGCTCGTCAAAAATTTAAATAGGTCTTGGTCAACCCTATGAGTACTTTGGGGAATGGAAAGATATATGTTGGGAGATTAAGGAGGAAAAGGACATTAGAGCAGTCCTTAGGTGACTAGCATAGTGTGTTAGTGTCCAAAGGGTTAAGATAATGTAAAAGTGGCATAAATTGGTGAATAAGGGGCATGGGTGCCTAGGAGGTGGATTAATTTTATTTTTGGTGTATCTATGAATAGGTTGGACTTACACAAAGTCTTAAATATATTTAAAAGAGGCCCTAAGATAGGTCTACGACTAAGCTAGGATAAGTGATGCAGGGGCATCACTCATGAAAGCAACATGATTGGAAATTTTGTTTAGATCAAGTGAATAATGGGTTAATAAACATGTTTAAAATTTTTTATAAGTTTTATGAGTCTAAACATGCACCTTTGAATGCTTCCCAAGTGTTTAGGAGTGTCTAGGAAGGTTAGAAATTCAAATTGGAGTTTTCTAGCCATTGTGGCAAATTTGAATTTTTGAATATTTTAGTATAGAATGAATGTTGTAGGAAGTGGTATATAAGTTAAAAAGGTTTAAAATTAATATGGATTATTAATAAATACACCTTGGGTCTATATACATATCCATACCTCACACTTGTATGGAAGAATCAACCTTGATGTTTGTGTCAAGGAGCAAATAATCTTGTAAATGATTATTGGGAGGTAATTAGGGTAGTTATGTAAGATATAAAGCATGTAAATTTTGGTTTTGATTAATTTTTTCATATTTATTCTAAGGTGGAGGGGATATAGTCCCAATAAATAATGAAATGAATTTCTAAAAATTGAAAATAAGGTGTTTGAACTCTATTTCTTGCACATTTTCCATATAGAATGACTATATCAAATTTGCTTCAAGATAGAAGATCTTAAAAAGATAATTTTCTAACATTTCATATAAGTTGGTGAGTCCTATTTTATATTTTTAAATATGTTTGATTAGTTTGTTTGTATATTTTTATGTCACTTTGCATAGAGGATCATATAAACCTGTAAGGTGATGCACACTCAGACTATCAAGATCCATAATGTTGTAAAGAATTATAATAGAGGTGATAAATTAGTTGGATGGTGAACACATGGAATGTATGAATTTTTTTTATATTCCTTTCAATATTTTTTAGTGATGAAAACCATTTGAAAGTCTAAAAACCTCAAGACAGTATTCGTAAATCCTGTAGACTGGGAATAAATATATAGGGGAATAAAGAATTGAAGAGAAACGTAGAATAGAGATGAAATCATGAGATGATAATGATTTTTTTAGGTTTATAATGGTTAAATATACCTCTATAAACTCTCACTAATATTTGAAACCTTATTGAGAATGTGCAAAGGCAAATTGAATGCTCTCGAGCTCTTACAGTGACTGTTAACCCTAATCTAGGGTTTAAGGAGGGAAATGTGTTTATATTAAGAATACATTAGTGAAATTTCACAAAAGTTTGTATTTTTATATAATTCATGTACTTAAAAATATTTTTAATGTTTGGACTCAGTTCCATATGGTAAAGTATGATTATTAGCACCTATGAGTCATTAGGGGTTAAATAGGCCTAATAGTGACCTAAAAAGGTCTACTAAGAGGTCTCAAAAGCATATTTAGAAGTTAAAACATCATATGGAGAATAATTTGGATAGAGGTTACTATAATATGGGATTATATTATTTGATTTCCTTTATACGCATCCATACTAGTAACAAAGGCCTTAAAAGGGTTATAAAGACTATGTATGAAGTAGGTAAAGTTATGTAGGCTAAGTTAAAAAGTGTTTGATGAGTTGGTGAATGGAAAGAAAGGTATAATGAGACCCTTCCAAGAATTATCAAGACACTATAAACTTTAAGACAACCAAGTGAACCTCAGAACCATTGCATGAAGAATGAACTAGTGAACCATTATTAAGGAAGTGATTCTTGAACCAAGTCAAAGAGAGAGATTGTTGGGTTACCCTATAAATTAATAAGGTGGCCTCAATAAACACTCATTTAATTTAAATTAAATTTTATATTACTACAAATATCCAATGATATTACTTCTTTACCAATTGAAACCGATGAGCTAGCCTAAAAATTGTATTTTGTCAAATACTTAATCAAAAATTAGGTCAATCAAAATCTAATAGATTAGATAATACTACCTTGGTAAAAAAAGAGTATATTAAATAATACCTATTACATTTAATTTCATAATTTAGATAAATACCTTTTTTATTTTAGACCTAGTGGTAAACTTTACTTTCTTTATTGGAAGAGAAATTTACTAGATAGTTACAATAAAATCACTCAAAAAATTGATATTATTAATTTTCTCTCAGCCTTGAAATATATTCATACTCAGAAATTACTTGCTTGATCATGATTTGTTTAAATTAAAGAATTTTTTTGATTTAATGCTAGAAACTGAAAATGAATGTACTAAAAATTTCTCTATTTTCTTTGTTTACAAAAAAATTATCACGTCAAATTCTACAATTATTATTTTACATGAATCAGATTATCTCTCACACTTTTCATTTTTTCAAAACTCAAAAAAAAAATGTTCAAATCATCTCTTACATTATTCATCATGTCAAAACTCAGAATGTTAAGGCTTAGATCACCACATAGATTTTTTGTTTTGTCAAAATTTAATAAATCTTAATTCAAAACAAATTTTATATTCATCATATACTCAAAACCAAATCAATCTCACTATAAATTATTTAAATAATATAATGAATTGAGCACTAAAACTATTATTTCTCATTTTGATGATTTATATGACAATAGTTATTCTAAATTTAATGTAAGAAAGACTACCAATATTTCAAGAGATTCTAAATTTATAAATATGGATTTAATTTTTGAAAATTCTTCAGAATTTAAATCATTTTCATGTATTAATCATAATACTATTCCCCTTTTGTTGGCATATTTTTTTCATTGATTTCAAAAGGGTGCATCATGTAAACGCATAATGGTCATTGATGTCAAAGGTCTGTTTGGTCAAATGCTTGAGCATGATAGTGGTATAAAGAGAGTGTGTTCTTAGTTAGCAACATGATGTTGTCAAAGGTGATTAGTGATTAAGATTGATGTTGTCATGATTATTATGAGAATAGAAGTTACAACTCATGTAAGGGTTATCCATGTGAAGGAAACATATTGAAATGAATGAACAAAGCTAATGGGGTGTGATAATGAGCATTGAGAGAGATGTCAAGTCATATAAAGTTTGGTCATGTGGTTTTAGGTTTGTATGAGGTTGTGGAAGACTATTGTCATCAAAAAGAGAATGGTGTAGTTATATGAGTATGTTATCATATCTTATGTCTTCATGTTTGATGTTTTTTTGAGGTCATGACATGGAAGGAACAGGTCAAGGTGTCAATTACATTGGAAGCTTGAGCCTAGTCATGGCATGGTGAAGGTATGAGCTGGTGGCATGATGAGGTGAGTCAAATTAGGTAGGTTAGAGGTTTTGAAGGTTGTGTGATCATGATATTAAGGTGTGTATGCACTCATAAGTGTTTCAAAGTGGTTTTTTGAAGGTAGGTCCTTTAGTCTTGGTTTGCACCTCAACCATTATTTAGCCTTGCCTAGCCTAATGAGGCATGAAGATTAGATTTCAAGGTGAATGTGTGAAGGAGATCATGTATATAGGTAATTCAAGTTGTTTCAAGAGTGATCATGAAGTATGAGGTCATGGTTTATAGGAAAGGCATGAAAAGTGGTTTTGAGGTCTCTCGAGTGTATAGAATGAAGGTATGCAAGCCTGAGAAGGACTTTAAAGTGTTCATTGGCATGTGTAACATTTTCATGGGACCTTGAGTTGTTATGGAGAGATGGGGAAGGGTATTATCTAATATTTCTAAGCATTTATTTTGTATTTAAGGGGTAGTCCTTTATGAATATTTGTTAACACCAAAACCTATGTTAAACTTCCCTAAAACCCTAATAAGGACCCGATGTAGAATATGTTGCCTAAATCAGCTCAAAATGGATTTAAATTATCAATAAACCAATTATATATTGTAATCAACTCTCCCAAGTACCTCTAGGTGGTGGTGGTTATTTAGATGAGAGATAAAATTCATAGATACATGCTTATTTATGAAGAATTTATTGTAGTAGTCAAAAGTTGCATTGGTAAAGAAAATAGAATTGATGGAATAAGAAGCTAGAGAATCATACTTCATTCCCATTATGGTTTATGTGTAGGTTACACCCTTAAAATATTCTAAACTAGTCTTCCAAGTTAGCCACTCACAAATAGACCTAATGGTTTAAATAGTGTAAAACCCAGGTAGAAGTGAGAAGATGAATTTAAGTATGTTTTCATGATAAAATGATGAAACAAAATTTATGAATATGTTTATTAGTAATTTTAGGTCATGTTAATTCTTTAAATAATCTTTGGAGGTCAATAAAAGAGATAAAAATGTTGAATCCAAAATGGCTTATCTAGTTTAGTTTAGACTATGTGATATAGGGTCAATAAATTGGTCTGCAAGACCAATATTTGTTATTTGACCATATGATATTTATATCTAATAATGGTCCAGATATGTCATAAGACTATTTACATGTATCAGGATTCATGACAACTTTTTACACAAGTGTTTTAGGTTCGAGTCACCATGATTGGTCTTTGAGGTAAACTAGCAATTATGAGTGAGGTAGTTATAGAGGTGTTCTTAAAGTCTTAAGCTCTAAGTTAAAGTTTAAAATGAATTTTTTAATTACCCTAAGTTCATTTATACTATATATATGTACATTTTTATCATGTTTTAGTGGCTTAAGTGTGTTTTATCTTCAATATTGAAAGGCAGACTTTTTGGTGTACATAAGACTAATAGGACTAAGTATTATTGAGGGGTTTCATGAAGTGGTTGGACCTAAAAGGTGTTATGGAGATCATAAGATGTTGGATAAGGTCTATTTTTATTTTGTGTGAATTTTTTTTCCATGTATAGAGGTATATTTTTTTCCAAAGGATCAAATGGTAATATATTGATAACAAGGCCTAATGCAATTAGGTTTCCATGAGACCTAAAAGTGAAATGAAGCCTAATTGAGTCATGACTAAACAAAAGGGACTCAAATCTCATTTTAATAATATTTATGAGTTATTATAATACCTATTATATATATTACCTGAGATATTAAGGGTGTGTGGCTGACCAAGTGGTATATGAATAAGATATGAATATATATACAAGGTTTTTAGGCCTGTTTGAAGATACTTAGCATAAGCAAATGAATTGATAAATTAATGAGCCTAAAGAGGTTAGGTAACATGTTTTAAAACATTTATAAATATCATATAATCATTCCATGATGATCATATAGGTGTTTTACATTTTAATATCAAGGTCATATGAGCTATTTAATCTTAAAGAGGGCTAGTGGAGTGAAGAATCCTAGAGGAAGTTTTGAGAGAGATCAAGTGGAGTAGAGCTAAAGGATTGATCATTGTATATTTATAAGAATATTATTTACATTATATATGTGTTCCTAATGTATGATAGTGGATAGAGTTTGGATGGATCAAATAGAGAAATGAGTGAAAGAATAGAAGAAAGAAGAGTGATTGGCTAAGTTGGTGCTTGGTCAAAGAGGGAGTTGAAGCTTCCTTGCAGGTTGGTGCTTGTAGAAATGGTCTTAGATAAGTTGTTTATTGGTTAAAATGGATTTTAATCTTCCTTTTAAGTTGGTTCTTTCAAAATTTTCCTTTGACTGAGTTGGTGCTTAGTCATAAGAGGTTGTAGCCTGCTATCAAGTGGGTGTTTGTTAAAGTCAAGTGGGTGCTTGATAAATTTGGGTTGGTGATCCATGTTGGGTTGTTTATAAACTAAATTTTATACATTATATTATAGGATAGTTTTTCTAAGATTTTTTATAATGGGTTTTATTCCCCATGAGGGTTTCCCACACGTATGATGTGTTATATTATTTCATGCTCATATGATTGGTTCTTAATGCATTGGTAGATCACTGTGCTAATTTCATAGTTCATAGATGAGTGTATAGTATGATTTTTGAGATTAATTTTTTAAACTATGTAATTTAAACACTCAAACATCAAACTACTTAGTTAAAGTCTAGATCTATTAGAACTAGAATGCAAATGGATGAACATAATTCAAAATCAGCACTATGATCCTAAAGTTCAATGCTCTCTAACATGATTAAATAGATGTAAAATGAAAATATTATATTTACCTTAGACTCAAATTGGACAATAATTATGATGGCATGATTCAAGGATTGTTGATGAAGTATTGGATGATTCAATGACTAGTTGGACATGGACTCCTCACTTGATTTCTTGTTGATCATATGGACATAAAGGCTTTATGGATTCATAAGTTAGCTCCTATGGAGGAAAGATGTTACTTAAATATATTTTAGAGGGAGAGATCAAATTATGAGATTACAATTTGGATGAGGTAGATCAAGGGTGGAGAATTAAAATGAATTTAAAATTCCTTGGTAGCCTCTAGATTTAGAAGCTTATAAAGAGGAGGGGTGAGAATAGAGAAGGTTCTGAATTTGAAGGGTTCTAAAATATTTATTAGGATTAATTATGATTATATGGGGGATTAGATATGGATTAGGTAGGTATTAATAACTATGGGTGTAGATATCCTAGGCATAGGCTAGTATTTGGGTAGGTGGGTCATGAGAATTTAAAATTCCCAAATGATAGATAAGTGGGATGAGAATGGGATAATGGGGATTTAGAATAATTAATGGAATGGGATAAAATAAGGTTAGTAATAAATAAATATTTATAGGGATGTGATGAGGCCAACATACCCCCATTTTTTGAAAATTGGGGACCCTTAAGATACCCTGAGGTTTAATCTAAAATTATGACATGTTTAAATCATTGGTAGAATTTGAAGATCATCCACTTTATTAAATATATGATTATTGATTTTAATTTGCTTTAAATTTGTCTAACATTAATAATAAATGGTCTTCATATCTATTATATTTAGGTTCCATGGCATTCTTGCTGAGAAATCCATGTTCTAAAACCCTGGCACAAACACTCAGTTCAAATTTGAGTATTGGCAGGAACTAAACAAGTAGGAATTTTTAAAATCCATTTTGGAATTAAGCATAAATTTCATGTTTAAAGCTTAATCATATTTTTTAACATGAATAAAACTTATCCTAAAAAAATGATTGGTTCTTTTTATTATTTCCCCCTTTAATTCCTTATATTTTTAAGTCTAATGTCAATTTTTTAGGGTCCCCCTTTAATATTTATTAACTTAGTCCATTTGATCTATACCTTATCCTTAACATCTTAGCCTAATTTTTCTATCTCACCATAGGTCCTAACTTAATTTTATTACTTTTCATATATCCAATGGCCCCTTTTCATATATCCAATGGCCCATGCCTCATCATGAGGCTTGATCCAATGAAGTGAAGAGGACCCAAGCTTTAACTTAAAAATCATGCATCTTGTAAGATCCTATAGTTTATGATTCCTCATTCCTTATAATCCAATGGAATGAGGGTCCCAATAAAGTTTAACCCTTAGCCTATATCCAATAATTATCATTTCATCATGAAAACCTGATCAAATAGAGTGAAGCACAGTTAAAAGGTCAAAGGATCATGGAAGGCCTGTGACATCAACACGCAACATCCTTACATTCAAAGATTAAAATCAAATGGGTCATGCACATTATATTAATCCAATAGCATGAAACTACCAAGATCATGATCATATGGCTCTTGCTTCATCATGATCTCTGATCGAATGGAGCAAGATGAATCTAGAGACCCTAAGAAAATTGTGAAGCCACCATGTGGCACACCCTCATTAGAACCCAAGGACTTTAGGAGCTTAAATTTTTTGTCCATAAGGCTATCGTTGACATCCACAAGGCTATCAAATTCAAGCTCATCTAACCTTTTGCTTAGATAAATAATGCATTTCATCATGTCTTTTGAAGGGTCACTTTGATATTAAACTTAGCTTAAAAGGGATTTAACCTAAGTTTTTCATGTTTATTAATATAAATAGACTTACCTTTAGGAATTTTATCTTAAGTCATTTATATGGATCATATACTAATTGAAATTTGTATATCTTGCAAGATCCAATGGCTCTCACTTCATTGTAGAGCCCAATCAAATGGTGTGAGGATAACTAAGATCCAATGGTTTGTGCTTCATCATGTGAAGATAATCTAATGACATGAGGTAAATGATGAATTTTCAAAAACCCATGAGTTTTACATGTGGTAAATGTTCATTTAATAAAGGACTGACTTAGGATACAAAGCTTAGGAAGGCTTGTAGAGGTGCCAAGTGGCATAACCACAAGGCCTGATATCAAAAAGAGCTAATCATAAACAAGGACCTAAATCAAGATTAATGGTTGATGGTCACTCACAAGATCTTCATCCAATGGTGTGAAATAAAAGGGGAATTTTTAAATTCCAATGGCAAGTGCTCAAAAGGCATTTATGAAAAATGTTGTGAAAGGTCCAAATTGATGCCACATAAGTGCCACACAAGTAGAAAAGAACAACATAAGAGATCTTGTGTGCCTAAAAATGCAAAATTATAAAGGCAAAGGTCCAAATCACATCCCAAACATGTATGATCAAAATTCTAGATGATTTACCACAATTAAAGTTCTAAAACCCTAAACCCTACATAAAAGAGACCCTAAGTAGATTCATTTGGTTATAATTCAATCTCAGAAAAGATTAATTGCATTTTTAAGCACAAAAGAGTTATCACAAAGATCAATTATTATCCATTATTGAATAATTTATAAGCAAAAACCATGGTAGCTCATAGATAGTAATTAAGCAAATAGATCGATCTCTATCTCTCCATGGACAATGAAGGCAAACTCTCCAAGGACATTGAATTAGACACTATGACCCTAAAAACTAAAAACAAGAATTAGTCTAAACTTTTCTTCACCATAGATGAGTTGTAACCTATCACCAAGGAAGAACATATAGTTATCATGGTTAGAAAAACACTATGACCTAGTCACTATTCAAATGGTTGCCCTTCATTATGTTATTTTTAAGCCAGAGGTAATTCACTTTATCGATGTGCTTGCTCTTATTTTTATAGATCATAGGATTGAAAATGATTGGATCATCTATGAGAGGACATCTAAAAAGGTTTCCATCATTTCCCCTCTCACCTTTGAAAGGTATTATAAACTTCCCAAGCCCTATATGCACCTACCCATGATTAAGGATTAGACCAGTAAGCAAGACCTAGACACCATCCTCTGACCATGGTTGCTCCAAGGAAACCATGTGTTCAAGGAATTTGAGGGAAGGATCCTAATTGTATAATTCAAGGAAGGGATTAGGGTGATCTTGACCCTATTAAATAGAGTATTAGAATCCCAATAACCCACATATGTAAACAAGACCTGGGTCTCCTATGTATATTTCATGGTAGAAGATAAGCTCGCCCCTCCTATTAGAGACTTGATTAGTATTCACCTAGGGCACCAATTTGTAGCCATCAAAAATAATATTATCAAGAATTTCTCCATGATGTTTTAATTTTTAGATGCCTTACTTGCTTCTACCAACTTCCTAGGCATCATAAATTGGTCTCTTGAAGGCAAAACCACCATATCCCACCATTATTCAATATTGCACATCTTCAAATATAAGAACCATATACAATTCATTTGTGACTATGTTTATCCTCCTTTAGTGGAGGCCATCACAAGTTTTCCCATACCTAGGGTTCACCCATTAATCAAGAATTATGTAGAGATTATGGGAGATATATGGTTTTACCTAGATTTCATAGTGATCTAAATTGAGGGAATCATGTCCTCACCCTATAGATTACCTATGTATGTACCTATTAAGTTAGCAGGAAGAATTAATTACCTCTCAACTCATCAATGGTGTCGATGGACTTTATAAAGAGAAGAGAAATGACCTTCTCCATCCCTTTCCTCTAATCATTGGAAGGATCATGCTACAAGATTGGAAGCAGGTGGAGACCATGTCCAAGCATAGGGAATCATTTGGGTTCCAGTTAGATGAACTCAAAATGTGGGATCCTGAGAATATAGTGGGTGATCATTTGAAGATGAAACAACTACCCAAGCTAGTATAGGTGCATCAACTTGATGTCCATGACACCATATATATCAAGGTAAATAGCTTTGAATAATTATTGACCAAGCTCAAGGGGTACAATATTAATCTTGAGCATAGGTTAAGAAGTGATGATAAACTAGCAAGAGAGGTATGGACATTGCATCCTCTCTAATATCATTTATTTTTTGGAACTTCCATGCCACTTGAAGAGTAGCCTCAGTTATAATAGCCACAACCTCAAAGACAAATTGAATAAGGAGTGGCAAGGAAAATCTATAAGAGAGACCTAGAGAGGGACCCTCATCCTTAGCACTACCATAAATGCCACCATCTCTAGTTGAGCATTTGGACATGATTGCCCTAGAACCAGATGAAATAGTTGAAGGTGTCCTCAGACATTTTATTGAGGCATATGACACTGATAAGGAAGAGGAGTAGATTGATGAGGCACAAACCCAAGCAAGGGAGCCTACGGAAGAGAAATTTTAAGCAAATTGGTATACTTTGAGTAAATAATGCAATCAAGAAATTTTGTAAAGATTGTCCAAATTGAATGTGTCAATTATTAACATAGCTTTTTCTCTCAATTTTTGATTTTAATGATTAAGTTTGAATAATTTCTTTGAATTCTAAATTTGCATCTATGATACAGAGTTTCTAATTTGTGTTTGTGCTAAATTATTTGAAGGATCTTATATTTTCTTCATTTTATTTTTTCTATATTCAAATGTGTTAATGCTATTTGAGTTTGGTAAAAAACCTCTAAAGTGAAATCTAGTTCTTACTTGTATAATTTCATATCATGTTTAGGAATGTGCCTAGTGTGTGGTGAAATTTGAGCTTATGTTATTTTTCATCATATACTGGTTAAATGTAGGTTCAGTTGTCATTGTAATTTTGTCATGATATTTGAGTCTAAGATCAGCAATCACTTATTTCTTTCCTGCCCTACCATTCTCTTTACTCCTTTTTTATACCAGATCATTGTAGCTTAGATTTCATATAAATATTCATATAAATTAGTCTATAGCTTAAATTGGGCCAAAATTAACTAAATATTAACATAGTTCCTCTACAATTCACAAAGAATGGACCATGATGGCTCCTAACCATCACTTATTATAAATATTGTGGAACACCAATACATTATTCTATCTTTATTTCACCATAGGTGACATCAAGTTGCCACAACCTACTAATCATGCTTTGAATTCTTAGAATTCTAACATCAGAAGTGTTATTTGAACACTAAGAACCCCCGTGGTACATTTAGAGGCATCAATAAGAAGGCGTTTTACTGGCACTAGAAGGAGGGCCACCTTTGTGAAGTGGTTGGATCTTTGTCCATTTTGGTGTGTTTTGGTCTAAGAATGATGTTATCTTTGCACTTTTGAGTAATTATTCACTCATAAGTATAAATATCATCAATCTTTATGGTCTCTTACCCATGTTTTTGCTTCCTTTAGACAAATATAAAATTTCTTTGATGCTTGATGCTTGGTTTTGGTAAGTCTAGCTTAAGTTTGGAAATCTACAGTATTTAAGGTTAGAATAGCTTGTTTTGATCAAAGGTAGAAATATATTTCATAGATCTAGGCTTATTTGAGCTTAAACTTATAAATATAGATCATATTTGCATAATTGGACACATCTTTGAGCTATATTAGTTAAGGATCAGTGTCCTTTACTATTCTTTGTACAATCTTTATAAAATGAGCTTAATGTGCAGGTTTCATCCTTATTCTTTATAAATATTAACCTAATACATCATATTTCAAATAGGATATTTAACCTTCAAACTAAAATTTCCAAAGATTTAAATAAGATCACACTCAGAGACAAGGGAGCCTTTGCTTGAACTTGAGGTTCACAAAAGGGCCACACATGATAAAGGTAGACGCAAGAGATCCAAATCTTTGCCAACTTCAAATTTTTTAAGGTACCTTTTCCTTCTACCATAATTCAGGTATGGCTTGGTTGGGAGACTCTTTAATCAATCTCTCAGGTGTGGTACATGATCTCCTATGTAACCCTGAGAAGTACTTGCCTACATTTAGTCCAACCGGTATTACAACTGTTGAAGAGCACATTAAGTCTCCTAAAGCTACCTTAAGGTTATTAAATGTTGTGTATGGATGTAACATGTAGGTTATTTCCTTTTACTTTTAAGGATGTTATTTATGAATCATTTTTTAACTTTCCTAACAATTATATCACTAGTTGGGATGGTTTCACCAATGTGTTCATAGATCAATTTGGTAAGATCATCAGTCTTTGTGTTATTTACCATCAGTTAACACCATTAGAAGAGATGAAAATGATCCCATAAGTTCCTTTAATTCTATATTTCATAAAATGTATAGTAGGACCATAGAACCCTATAAGCCTGATGATGTCTTAGCTTTAGAAATATATAAGGATGTAATAGATCCTATGACCTCTATGTTCTTGAAAAGGTCTCAGCCAACTATAACTTCATTAGTCAGGGCCTATCTAAAGTAGTGACCATCAATGACCAAATACATCCCCAAGGACAAAATGCCTATTATATTCCAAATATTAACCCACATATGCCCACTCTAAACATCTTTCCAAACAACAACCAAAATATCCCAGAATTAAATTAACTTCCAAACCTCAACCAATTGTCTTTGAGTCATGTTGCTCCCAATCAAAACCTTGGATTTTTTATTCATCACACCCCTAATGGCTTTAATACAAATGATCAAAGAGCTTTAGTACCAGCTGCTAGTGCTAACAATAACCAGGTAGAAAATTTTGAAATTCCTAAAAATGAGAATGATATATCTTAAAAATGGTCAAAATGTTGCACACTTATTTTCTTTAACTACAAAAATAAGTTGGAAATACTACTGAAAGCTTTGGTAGTAACTTCTCATTTCATAGGTTTAATAGGCCAAGAAATATATTTTAGAATGATAACTTTCATAAATGAACCATCTTTTAAAAAGAAGACTACAGACATTAATCTTACTGATATTGCATTACCTAATTATTGTAGAGTACATTATATAGCAAAGCATGGTGAAATTGAATAAATTGAGTTTTTCAAGGCTTTTCAGAAATAATTAGATACATTTGAAGTGATCCCTAATAAGTATAGTGGTGTAGGTACTTCTAGATCTAAGTCATCTGATCAAGCCTTCATGGTGTAGACTTTTTATTTCCCCTTTCAAGAGGAGAATGAACCTGATGAGATCCTTGAAGAGATCCAATCCTTCCAACAATTCATAAAGAAGAGTTATCCATTGAGGAATAGAGAAAAAAGGCATCCCTTGACTACATCAATGCCTCCAAGCAACTTTGGAACTCCTCCAGATACTTCTTCAAGTAACAAACTTAAGCCACCTAAAGGGAGTACTCCTAAACCTAATATTGATATTCAGAGTCCTTATAATAAAACTAGATATAATATAGTTGAGGATATGAAGAAGATAAAGGATAATATTACATTACATGAACTAACAAAGATCAAGAGAAAAGGGACCTTCTATTGGAGTCTCTGTCAAAAAATTCCAACAAGCCACTAAGGGTTGACCATGCCAATATGATTGTGCACAAGCCTAAGACTAAATCTCCCCCATTCTTGCTCACTGTCAGGATGTTTGGTAAGAATTTGCATAAATTTTTATTAGATTCTGGATCATCTACCAATATCATGTTAGTAGGTATATGAAAACAACTTAGCTTGACTCCTATTAAGTATGATATGTTTGTTACCTAATTTGATAAGTCAAGGGTTAAAGTGGTTGGGAAGTTATTGAATGTTCATATGAAATTAGCCTCTGAACTTAGGTTTTAGTAGTTTATTGATATATAAGTTGTTGATATTCTTGATGTATATGGGATCTTTTTAAGTAAGGAATAGACCAAGGCTTTGAATGGTTATATGTCTACTGATTGTTCACACTTGTGGCTACCTTGGAAGGGAGTTCCAAATCAAATCAAGGTTGAGAGAGAGCCAAGGATGAAACACATGATCATTGAGTACAATATTTTAAATGAAAGGGTGAACATTATTAACTTATACTTAGGGGTTTTCACCCTTGAGATTTCTAAGGCATGTGATCCTATAAATACTCATGTTGTTCCTGGACTATAGAAGTTGCATTTTGATAGTGTTAGGTGTAAAATTGGATCTAGTGTTGGTTTTGTCTTAACTAACCCTACTAATAGAAATTACCATTCTTATTATAGACTCTAATTCCCTTTCTCTAAAAATATTGTTGAGTATGAAGCCCTTGTCTTAGGTTTATAATTTGTTGTGAAGAACAAATTCAGAGAATTACTAGTTTATGGTGACTATGAGTTAGTAGTTAACCAGGTGAGAAGCAAATACTAGTACAAGTTATCATACCTTAAGAGGTAAAAGTTTAGGGTTTGGGATCTCATTAATTATTTTGATGCCTTCAATATTGCCTCCATCCCTAGAGAAGAGAATCAAGTTGTTGATGAGTTTTCATCTATTACAACAAACCTCATGCCCTACTAAGACTCACTTAATTTCAACATTGAGCTGATACCTTGTCTTTCAGTCCCTAAAAATGTCAACCATTTTCAATTATTTAATGATTGTCAATATATATTAGATTTCATGACCAATTTTGGGGTATTTTAGTCTCACATCATCAATAAAACTAATGAAAATACAATCCAAGAAGGCAAGTTTGATGGAAAAGTCATTCAGCTAAATGATAATGATAATAAAATTCCCAAAGGCATGATTGCCTTAGAGAGGCTATTTGACCAAGATAAGCTGGTTGAGGTACCTAATATTCCCAAGGTGACTGGGAAGGACTACAATGCAATAGATCTTGGCCACCAAGATCAACCCTAACTAGTAAACATAGGAAAAGCCTGCACCAACAATGAGAACAAGAAGGCCAAAGAGCTGATAACTAAATATAATGATGTCATAACATGGTCTTATGATGAATTAAATATATTTGATCCAAGATTCATCACCCATACTATACCCCTTAAATAAATTTGTAAACCATTCAGACAAAAGTAGACGCCTGTAAACCCTATCCTAGAACCAATGATCTTTAAAGAGGTCAAGAGACTGCTAGATGTTAGAGATAGTATTTCCCATTAGACATTCTACTTGAATGTCTAATTTAGTGCTAATCAGGAAGAAAAGTGGTGAGATTAGACTATGTATTGACTTCAAGAACTTGAATAAAGCATCTAAAAAGGATAACTATCCTCTTCCTTCTCTAGACCAAGTTATACAAGTTATTTTAGGTTTAGCTATGATGTATTTTCTTGATGGCTTTTCAGGTACAACTAGGTGTTGGTTGATAGAGAGGATAGGATGAAAATAGACTTCATAATGAAATGGGTAACCTTTGCTTACAAGATAATGCCCTTTGGGCTAATCAACATAGGAGCTACTTTTCAAAGGGCTATGGATATGCCTTTTAGGGCCTGATTGGTAAGTGTATTATTATATATATGGATGATCTAACAATTTTCTCTAAAATTAAAGATCACTTTATGTAATTACAATAAGTATTTGAGATATGTAAAAGGTGTAGAATCTCCTTAAACCCTAATAAGAGTATATTTTATACTGAAGTAAAATTATTGGGTCATGTCATAACCAAATATGGGATCTCTATATATCTTGAAAGAGTGGAGGCCATATCTAGAATAGAGCCTCCAACTAGTAAAAAAGAGCTAAAGTCATTTTTTGGTAAGATAAACTTTGTAATAAAGTTCATTTCTACCTCTGTAGAGATTTTCAAGCCATTAAATGACATGCTAAAGAAGGATGCCAAGGTCACATGGAATGAAGAATCTAGGAAGACATTCAATAATATTAAGGAGGCTATCAACCAATCTCTAGTCCTTATAAGTCTTGAGTTTTCAAGGAACTTCTATCTCTACTCTTTTTCATCTGACCATACTATGGTTGTTGTATTAACTCAGAAGATTGATGGGTGTGATCACCTAATAGATTTTATGAGCACTAACTTTAAGAATATTGAGTTGAATTATTCATTGATTGATAAGAAAGCATATGCATTAGTCAAGGAAGTAAAGAAATTTAGGCATTATATCCTTATAAATAAGGTACATGTTATCTTACTTGACCCTTCCACCAAGCTTATGTTAAGTCAGAATAAGCTTGGAGAACATAGAGGTAAAGGGATGTCAATTTTGCATGAGTATGACTTAGAAATGAAAATAGCAAAATTGATAAGGTGTCGAGGTCTAATCTAGATGATTGCTAATAATAACCCTAGGCTAAGTATTATTTAAGTTGATCATTAGAACTCTCAAGCTAGTGAGTGGTATGATTCCATCATCCATTTACTAATCAATGGTACTTGTCTTGCAAGGTTGACTAGGGAGTAAAAGAGGGCCCTAAGATTGAAGGTAGCCCATTATCTGATCAATAATGTGGTTTGTATAGAATAAACTTTGAAGGGATCTACCTGACATGTGTCTCACAAGAAGAAGCCACCCAAATCATGAACACCATCTATGAAAATTTGGGTAGTGGATATATATCTTGGAGAGTCATAGCCCACAAGATTCTTAGAGTTGGTTATTATTAGCCAAGTATTTTTAATGATGCTCACAAACATGTAATGGAATGGCACTTATGTCATATTTTTAGCACCAAGGAACCAAAGGTAGAAATGCCTCTCCAACCAGTCATGATTGACAAACCCTTTTCTCAATAGGGGTTGGATTTTGTTTGGGTGATCAACCTTAATTCATCTGAAGGTCACAAGTATGTCTTGACTGCCATAGACTATTGCACAAGGTGGACTGAAGATGTAGCCACCAAATAATGTAAGGCTAATGAAGTGATCAACTTCTTGGAGGAGAACATTTGTACTAGGTTTGGAACTCTAGTCTCTTTAGTATGTGATAATGGGTCTACATTTATATCCATAGAAATGACTGAATGGGTTTATGATAATTTAATTTCTCTCAAATTTGTATCCAACCATTATCCACAAGGGTATGGAGTCTTTGAGTCTACAAACAAAAACCTAATGAAGGCAATCAAAAAGTTTATTATAGACAAGCCCAAGACCTGGCATAAGCTTCTTAAGTTTTCACTATGGGCTAATAGAATAAAGATCAAGCAAGCCTTAAGGGCCTCACCATTTTTGTTGGTGTATGGACAAGAGACTATCTTTCCTATCACTCTCAAGTTACCTACGTGTAGGTTTATGCATGAGTACATGGAAGAAAGCCAAGAACTTGCTAACTCAAGATTTTTAGACATCATTTAGATGGAGGATGCAAGGGAGAAATCCTCTGTTGATTTTAGCAGACACCAGACCATAGTGAAAATGAGGTTTGACAAAAAGGTTAAAAGTAAAGGTATTCAAAAATGGAGACTTATTCCTCTTTTGGGACAAAGCCTTTTAACCAAAAGGGAAGCATGGAAAATTCACACCCTTATGGATTGGTCCTTATCAAATAGTAGAGACACTTGGGAACAATACCTTCAAGTTGAGAGACCTTCAAGGAGCAAAATTCACATTGCCCACCAATGGGCAATATCTCAAGCACTACTTTATTGCTGCTCCACTAGGATTTTTTCATGAAATAAACTATGTAAGATGGTTAGATTTAGTGTAGGTAGGCTAGTTAGTTCCTTTTAAGTAATTTTCTTCCTATCCCTTGTTTATATATGAGCATGTGTTTTTTTGTGTATTTCCCTTTTTCCCTATTTCATTGCTTTTAATTGTGTGTTTTTTTGTTGCTTGGTTCCTTATCTTTTAATAAGTCCTTTTGGACAATCTTGAGCTCAAAGTTAGGTAGTTTTCTTGAAAAAACTTAAAGTTCAATAATGTAGGTATGAACCTAATACATATGCTAACCATGGTTCTGTAAAGTAAGCCTAATGTTGTAATTTGAAGAAACTGGTAAAGACTAATGGAAAAAGCCAATTGTTCCATGAGAACTTAAGCATTGTCTTGACCTCAAATTAGTTTTAAGAAAATTTTAACTTGTAGGGTGAGAGCTCAAATTGATCAGGGATAGCCATACTTGCACTTAATCAACATCCTTGCTTGGAATAATGGTTATAGCCATAGGTGATTCTTTAAGGATCAAACACATGACCAAATCCTTAAACCCTGGCTACCCTAGTTCTCAACCTTAATGAAAGCATAAAAGGTCTATAGGAAAATTTAAAAAAAAGAGAGAAAGATTTAATGCAAAATCAAAAGCTTTGTAAGCATAAGTGATTCTGGTAATCTCTACCTAGGCTATGGACACTTGCATGGCAGTAGAGCAAGGCCTTGATTAGAACCAAAGGCATCTTTATTAGGGCTATGGATGCTTCATTGGTAGCAAAGCAATGCCCAAACCCTCCCCAAACTAGAAGTATGGTTCTTAATGAATATCTAAACATGCTCCAAGTTAATGTTAATGATTAAGGACATGAAACCTAGAAATTGTTGCTTGAATCCTATGGAAAATAGTAAGTGGAATCAAATCACACACATAGTATGGCTATATCATGATATTTGACCCTAATCTTGTAAGAGCAAGGTTTGTTCCAACAATAACTTGATCTGGATAATGATATGGATTAAATAGAGTGGATGAGCTAATTGTTTGTCTAAATAAGAGTCTCTAGGTTCTAACATATTGTTATGTTTCCTTTAGAAGTTACCATTTGTTGAGGCCAACATAACCCCATTTTTTAAAATTAGGGACCCTTGAGATACCCTGAGGTTTAATATGAAAGTATGACATGTTTAGATCATTGGTAGAATTTGAAGATCATCCACTTTATTAAAGATAAGCTTATTAATTTTGTTTTGCTCCAAGTTTGTCTACCATTTCTAATAAATGATCTCATATCTATTAGTTTCAGGTTCTATGGTGTTCTTACTAAGAAATCCATGTTTCAAAACCCTGGCACAAACCCTCAGTTTAAATTTGAGTATTGGCATGAACTAAATTGATATGAATTTTTAAACTCCATTTTGGACTTGAGAATAAATTTCATGTTTAAAGCTTAATCATGTTTTTTAACACAACTAAAACTTAGCGTAAAAAAATGCTTGGTCCTTTTTATTATTTCCCCTTTAATTCCTTCTATTTCTAAATCTAATGTTGGTTTTGCAGGATCCCCCTTTAATATTTCCTAACTTGGTCCCTTTGATTTATACCTTAGACTTAACACCTTATCTTAACTCTTCTATGTCACTATGGGTCCTAACTTAATTTCCTTGATTTTCATAAATCCAACAGCCCACACTTCATTGTGGGGCCTTATCCAATAGAGTGAGGAAGACCTAAGCTATAACTTAAAAAGCATGCATCTCATAAGATCCTATAGTTCACACTTCCTCGCACCTTGTGATCCAATGGTATGAGAGCCTTGATAAAGCTAATCCCTTAGCCTACATCTAATGATTCTTGCTTCATCATGAAAACTTGATTAGATGGAGTGAAGTATAGTTGAAAGGTCAAAGGATCATGAAAGGCCTGTGAGATCAACACATGGCATCCTTAAATTCAAGGATTAAAATCAAATGGGTCTTGTACATTAAATTAATCTAATAGCATGTAATTGTTAGGATCATGATCAGATGACTCTCATTTCATCACGATCTCTGATCAAATAGATTGAGATGAATCTAGAGACCCTAAAAGCGTTGTGAAGCCACCATGTGGCACTCCCTCATTAGAATTGAGGGACTTTATGAGCTTAAATTTAGCACATGTGAGGTTGTCATTGATGTTTTTGAGGCTATCAAATTCAAGCTCATTAACCTTTTGCTTAGACAAAGAATGCATTTAATCATGTCTTTTGAAAGGTCACTTTGATAATAAATTTAGCTTAAAAGGGATTTAACCTAAGTTTTTATGTTTAGTAATATAAATAGACTTAGTTTTAAGAATTTTATCTTAATTCCTTTATATGGATCATATACTAATTAACCTTCACATATCTTTTAGGATCCAATGGCTCTTGCTTCATCACAGATCCCAATTAAATGACACAAGGATAACTAAGATCCAATGGTCTGTGTTTCATTATGGGAAGATGATCTAATGGTTTGAGGGCACCAATGAATTTTAAAAGACCCACAAGTCTAACATGTGGAAAATGCTCATTCAACAAAATATTAACTCAAGATATGGATCTTAGGAAGGCCTGTAGTGGTGCCAAGTGGCATAACCATAAGGCTCGATACCAAAAAGAGCTAATCACAAATAAGAACATGAATCAAGATCAATGGTTCACAATCACTCATGAGATCTTCATCTAATATGTGAAATAAAAGGGGGAATTTTTAAATGCCAATGGCTAGTGCTCAAAAAGCATTTATGAAAAATGCCATGAAAGGTCCAGATCGATGCCACATAAGCACCATGTAAGCAGAAAAAGATAAAATAAGAGATCTTGTGTACTCAAAAATGAAAAAGTATAAATTTAAAGGTCCAAATCAAATCCCAAACATGTATGAGCTGAATGTTAGATGAGCTACCACCATTAAATCTCTAAAACCCTAAACCCTTCATAAAAGAGATCCTAGGTGGATTTATTTGGTTACAATTCAATATGAGAGAAGCTTAATTATGTTTTTAAGCACAAAAGAGTTATCACAAAGATCAATTGATATCCATTAATGAACAATTTTTAAGAATAAGCCAAGGCAGCTTGTAGGTAGTAATTAAAAGAAGAGACATAGTTCTATCTATCCACAAATAATGAAGGTAAACTCTCCAAGGACAATGATTTAGACATTGCAACCCTAAACAATGGAAACAAGAATTGGTCTGAACTCTTCTTCACCATAAAGGAGCTATAACCTATCACCAAGGAAGAACATAGAATTACCACAATCAGTAAGAAATACTATATCCTAGTCATTATTTAAATGGTTGGCCTTCATTATGTTACTGCCAAGCTAGAGGTACTTCACTTTATCAATGTGCTTGCTCCTATTTTTGTAGATTATATTATTGATAATGATTAGATCATCCATGAGAGGAAATCTAAAAAGCTTGCCTACATTTCTCCTCTGGACTTTGAAAGATATTATAAGCTTTAGAAGCCCCATATGGACCTACCCACAATTATGGATTAGACCAGTAAGCATGACCTGGACACCATCCTCTCACCATGGTTGCTCTAAGGGAACCATGTGTTTAGGGGCCTTGAGGGAAGGATCCCAATTTTACAATTCAGGGAATAGATTAGGGTAATCATGACCCTATTAAATAGAGCATTAAGATCCCACTCAACCATATATGTAAACAAGACTTGGGTCTATTATGTATATTTCATAGTAGAAGAGAAGCTCACCCATTTTATTGGAGACTTGATTAGTATTCATCTAGGGCACCAATTTGTAGCCATCAAAAAAAGGACTAAAAAGCATTTCTTCATGATGTCTTACTTGTTAGATGCCCTACTTGTTTCCACCAACTTCCTAGGCATCAAAAATTGGTCTCTTGAAGGCAGAACCACCATATCCCATAACTATTCAAAATTGCACATCTTCAAATATAGGAACCATATGCAAATTCATTTGTGACTATGTATATCCTACTCTAGTGGAGGCCATCATAGGTTTTCCAATGCCTAGGGTTCACCCATTGATCAAGAAGTATGTAAACATGATGGGAGATATCTAGATTGCACAGTGATCTAAATTGAGGGAATCATGTCCTCACCCCATAGATTACCTATGTATGTACCTCATAAGTTAGTAGAATAAGAAATTGTCTATCAACTCATCAATGGTGTTGATGGAGTTTGTATAGAGAAGAGAAAGGGCATTTTCCATCCCTTTCCTCTAATCATTGGAAGGACTATGCTATAGTATTGAAATCAAGTAGAGACCATGTCCAAGAATAGGAACTCATTTGGGTTCCTATTAGATGAACTCAAAATGTGGGATCTCAAGAATATAGTGGGTGATTATTTGAAGATGAAAACTCTACCTAAGCTAGTATAGGTGCATCAACCCGATGTCCATGACACCATATTTATTAAGGAAAGTAGCTTTGAATAAGTGTTGACCAAGCTCATGGGGTACAATATTAATCTTGAGCATAGGTTAACAAGTGATGATTAATTAGTAGGAGAGGTATGGTAGATGTATCCTCTCTAATATCATTTGTTGCTTGGATATTCTAAGTCACCCAAAGAGCAGCCTCAATTAGAATAGCCACAACCTCAAAGACAAATTAAACAAGGATGTGGCATTGAAAATCTATAAGAGAGACTTGGAGAGGGACCCTCATCTTAGCACTACCACAAACGCCACCATCTCTAGTTGAGCATTTGGACATAATTACCCTAGAATGAGATGAAATAGTTGAAGGTGCCCTCAGACATCTTATTGAGGCATATGACACCAACAAGGAAGAGGAGTAGATTGAAGAAGCACAAGCCCAAGCAGGGGAGCCTAGGGGAGACAAATTTTGATTAAATTGGTATACTTTGAGTAATTAATGCAATCAAGGAATTTTTCAAATATTGTCTAGCTTGAATGTGTCAATTGTTAACATAGTTTCTTCTCTAAATTATTGATTATAATGCTTAAGCTTGAATATTTTCTTTGAATTCTAAATTTGCATCTCTGATATAGGGTTTTTAGTTTGTTCTTGTGCTAAATTAGTTGAAGGATCTTAGATTTTATTCATTTTATTTATTCTATATTCATATGTACTAATGATATTTATGTTTGGAAACAAACCTTTAAAGTGAAATCTAGTTCTTACTTTTATAATTTCATATCATCCTTAGGAATGTGTCTGGTGTGTGATGAAATTTGAGCTTATACTATTTTGTATCATATACTTTTTAAGTACAGGTTCAGTTATCATTAGAACTTTGTCATGATATTTGAGTCCAAGATTAGCAATCACTTATTTCTTTCTTGCCCTACCCTTCTCTTTGCTCCTTTTCTATACCAAATCACTATAGCTTAGATTTAATTATAAATATTCATATAAATTAGTCTATAACTTAAATTGGACCATAATTCACTGAGTATTAACATAGATCCTCTGTAATTCACAAAAAATGGACCATGATGGCTCCCAACCATCAATTATTATAAATATTGTGGAACACAAATACATTATTCTATCGCTATTTCACCATAGGTGAATCATGTTGCCATAACCTGCTACTCATGCTCTAAATTCATAGAATTATAAAATGAGAAGTGTTATTTGAACACTAAGAACCCCTATGGTACATTTAGAGGCATCAACAAAATGTTAGATAAATGGATAGGAAGGGGGGATAAATTAATGGAATTAATTAGAATAAATGAGATGAACAAAATTAATGTCAACTAATAGGAATATTAGTGGCATTAAATGAAGTGATTGGATTTGGATGCATATAGAGTGGATGTAATTGATTGAAAGTTTTTTAAGAATGATTTACCCCCCTTCAGTCATTGTGCTTCCAATAATTGGTATTAGAGCTTGGTCCTTTAAAGCAAGCCTAATAACTTGAAGGAGATCCTTGAAACACAAGCATGTCTGATCAACAAGTACAAGGAGGTTTCTTAACCAATAAGGCTCTCCTCTTAAATGAGACTAACTATGCATTTTAGAGCATTATAATGAAGACATATCTAATGTCCTTAAGTTATGATAGATGGAAATCCATGACTGATGGATTCACTCCACCCTCTACACCACCAACTTATGTGGTAGGTAAGGAGGTAAGTGTGAACAACTCTAAAGCAATAAATACCATCCTATATGGTCTTTTAAAAGAAAAATTAATTAAGGTCATGCATTGTGATACAGCCAAAGGTATTTAGGAAAATTACATACCATCTTTGAAGGAGACACTAAAGTTAAGTTGGAAAAGTTGCAAACTCACCAAAGGTAGTTTAAAAGTCTAAGAATGAAGGAGAATGAAAACATTGCATCTTATTTGTTGAGAGTAGATGAAGTGGTAAATGTCAATAGAGGCCTAGGAAAGAAGTTGGAATAATCATTAATAGTATAAAAGGTATTTAGATTGCTAACATCTAAGCTTAATTCAAAGGTGTTTATTGTGGAGGAGATCAAAGGCCTTAACATGCCATAGATAGATGAGCTTCATGGCATCTTGATTGCCTATGAAATGAGAACAAGTGATGGAAGACCTTCTAAGAAGGAAGTTGCATTCAAATTTGACAAGAAGTCACAAGGTAAGAAGGCCAAGGATAGTGTTGATATAGACATTGATGATGAAAAGATAGAAGTCATGTTTATCAAAAAACTATGAAAAGGATCATGTAAGTATAAGGGCAAGTTGCCATTCAAATGCTTTAACTGTGTTAAGATTGGTCACATCACCTCTAAATGTCCTAATAAAGATATGACTGAGCATGATGAAGAACATGATGAACATCATGGTGATGATAAGAATATATATAAGCTTGATAAGAGTAAAAAAGGTTTTAATAAGTTTGAAGACAAGAAAGGGTCATTCGAGAACAAGATAATTTTCTATACTACAGAATACAGTAGCTCATTTGATGTAAGTGACACTAGTACATCTGATAGTGATGATGATAATAATTACCATGATAGTAATGAAACCTTATTCATGGCTATAGAAATAGATAATGAAGGTTTCCCAAAATGGAAAAGCCTTATGGATGATTGAGAATTAGATGAAGAAGAGGCTGAAGTGAACTTTAAGGCAAAATTAGTGAGTGCTCTAGAGGAGTTGAAGTTCCAAAGAAGGAATAATAAGAAACTAATATCATTGGCTAAGAGTTATGAGGATCACATCAATATCTTTAAAGAGAGACTAAGCAACAATACCTATGAACATGAGGAGATCATCAAACAATTAGAAACTCATATTGAAATTCTCACCATGAGTTTTAAGACTAAAGAGGAATAATGCATCAAGATTAAAAGAGAAATGGAGTCCTTGAAGGCAAAGTTGGATCAAGCAACAGTCAAGTTGAAGACACATCAAAGATTTGAAAAGAGTACTAAATTTCTTGGTGATATTTTAAGTAATCAAAGGTCTTCACATGATAAAATAGGTCTTGGGTTCAAGGAAGACCAAAAAGATAACAAGGAGAGTCAAATCTCAAAGACCTATGTAGAAAATCTCAAATCTAAGACTCAAAATGATCATCAACAAGTTAAGAGTACCAACATGAAAGTTAACATGAAGAGACCAATTAGGCAGCCTAATGCAATGAGGTATTTCGATTCTTTCAATGGTTATTATTTTTCTTGTCATAAATTTGGTCATAGAGTAAGTGATTTTAGAATGGTCTCAAGGATGAGTTATCATGGGACTATGGGAAAAAGAGTGATCAATCAAGAGGTAAGTCCAGTAATGTTGTTTGCTATAGTTGTCACAATATAGGACACATTAAAATATTGTATCCTAATAGAGTTAGAAGGTCCTCAAGACTTAATAAGGTATATGGAGCTCTTATAGTGCATAAAAAGGGTCAAACATTGGTATGGAAGCTAAATAAAGTTAGGGCTAGTCATATTGAGCCCAAGGGTCAAGATGGATTATTTGTTTAGATAGATCAAGGATAAGAAGTGAAGGAATGTCAAGAACACTTGTTTATGGAAATCAAATAGAAGAATAAATATGACAAGGTAGATGAGTTGAATGCTTCAATAAATCCTAAGTGGATTCTAAGGAGGGACTATCGATCTTATGATTGTAATATAGCTAAGCAGAGTGGTTTCAATATCTAGAAATCTCCTGAGTTCATGGATTTTTGAGAGCCCTATATAAAGGGGTGACTTTATTAGACTTCATGGAAACACTCTATTCCATTTAATAGAAGCATGAGGTTATAGTAAAAGAAGGATTCATCTTGAGAGGATCTCAAGTTGTTTATATTATAAGGTATGAGTTGTTTTATTTATAGTTTGTATGTATATGAAAGGGTGAAAGGAGTTTTGGTTAGTGTGAGGATTGATTCTATAGATCAATTCATGAGGATTAATGGTATGGAATTCAAGTCTAAGCATAAGATTTTGTCTAGATATATATGGAATATAGATTGGTCTGCACCAATATGGTCATAAAGATATGTTGGATGTTGTTGACAGAGCTAGAATCATGATGAAAACTTGTGTATTTGATTGGTATATGAGAGGTAAGGTAAATTTGTTCTATTTTTCTAATAGTTAATAGCTTGATTTGTGTTGAGAAGTGGTATTGGTATCAACATGCTTGAAGGATGTTAAGAGTGGTCTCTGAGTCCTAATGACTCATATGATGAGCACAAGTTGTGAATACAAAGGGGAAGCTAATCAAATGATTCATTAGCTTCAAGAGTAGATGAGTAATGGTCTATGTCAAAGAAGGTATACAAAAAACATGAATATAGGTTAAATAATGTGTCCAAGATTGATATCATGTTGGTATGATACTTTATAGATTATATGATCCTATTGCCAATAGTAGGAGAGAGTGCATAAAGGAAGAAAGTTTAGAATGCTTTATAGACTCAATAAATGTCGAAGATCATGTTTATTACAAGAGGTCTGATCCAAAAAGTTACATCGTGAGGGAGAAATTTTTAGGTGTCTCTTTATCTTTAATATCAAAGAAGGAAATAGTAGAGAAAAGGCTAATTTGAGAAAAGAGTCAAGTTCTGGGAGAAAGTTTAGAACAGGGAGAAGTAGCATGTTTAGAGATGTTTCTAAGAGTGGTTTCCATCTTGTTATTCAAGAGGAGAGTATGGAGTTAGGGGGAGTTTTATATCTCTGTGTTGTGAAGTGTCAAGACAGTGATGTAGAAGTCATAGGAAGCATGGTTTCTTGAGAAATAGCTCAAGTGTTCCAGAAGTTATCTATAATAATTGGTATGATGCTAAGGTGAGTTTTTGTTAGCATTTAATTATTTTATTTATTTAAGTTTATGTCTAAGGATTAGAATGGAAGTTTTTGGAATACCCTTTGCCATTAATATCAAAAGGGGGAGAATGAGAAGATTGGAAATGTACCATTTTGAAGTGATTTTAGATTGTGGTGTGTTTGTTATCAATGACAAAGGGGGATTTTATTGGCATGTTGTTGTCATTTATCTCAAAATGGTGCATCATGTAAATTCATAATGGTCATTGATGTCAAAGTTTTGTTTGGTCAAGTGCTTGATCATGATAGTGGTATAAAGAGAGTGTGTTTTTAGTTAGCAACATGATGTTGTCAAAGGTGATTAGTGATCAAGATTGATGTTGTCATGATTTTTGTGAGCATGGAAGTTATATCTCATGTAAGGGTGGGCCATGTGAAGGAAACATAATGAAATGAATTAATAAAGGTAATGTGATGTGATAATGAGCATTGAGAGAGATATCAAGTCATATGAAGCTTGGTCATGTGCTTTTACATCTGTATGAAGTTATGGAAGATTATTATTATAAAAAATAGAATGTTTTAGTTATATGATTATCTCGTGATGTCTTATGTCTATGTTTTTGATGTTTTATTGAGGTCATGGCATGGAAGTAATAGGTCAAGGTGTCAAGTGCATTGGAAACTTAAGCCTAATCATGACATGGTGAAGGTATGATCTATTGGCATGATGAGGTGAGTAAAATTAGGTAGGTGATAGGTTTTTAATGTTGTGTGATCATGATAATAAGGTGTGGATTCACTCAGAAGTGTTTCAAAATGAGTTTTTGAAGGTAGGTCCTTCAATCTTGGTCTGTAACTCGACCATTCTTTAGACCTACCTAGCCTAATGAGGAATGAGGATAAAATTTCAAGGTGAATGTGTGAAGAAGAGAATGGATATATGTAATTCAATTTTTTTTAGGATTGATCACAAATTATGAGGTCATGATTTACAAGAAAGGGCATGAAAAGTGGTTTTGAGGCCTCTCGAGTGCATAGAATGAAGGTATGCAGACTCAAGAAGGACTTTTAAGTGTTTTTTGGAATGTTTAACCTTTACATGGGAACCTAAGTTTTTAAATATATATGGTTAAGGGTCCTATCTAAGATCTCTAGGCATTATTTTTGTATTTAAGGGGTAGTCCTTTCTGAACAATCGTTAACACCAAAACCTATGTTAAACCTCCTTAAAACACTAATAAGGACCTGATGTATAATATGTTGCTCAAATAAGATTAGAGTGGATTTAAATGATTATAAAACATATTTAATATTTTAATAAACTCTCCCATGTACCTCCAAGTGGTGGTGGTTAGTCAGATCAGAGAGAAACTACACAGATACAGGCTTATTTATGAAGAATTTCTTATAGCAATCAAAAGTTACATTAGTCAAGAAAACAAAATTGATGGAAGAATAATATATAAACTCTTAATTCATTACCATGATGTTTTATGGATATTTTCTACCCTTAAAATATTCTAAACTGATGTTCTAAGTTAGCCAGTCGTAGACAGACGTAATGGTGTAAATAGTGTAAAACATAAGCAAAAATGAAAAGATGAATTTGAGTGTGTTTTCATGATAGAATGATGAAACCAAGTGCATGGATATGTTTTTAATAAATTTTAAGTCATTTTAATTATTTTAATAATATTTTTAGGTCAATAAAAGAGATAAAAAATTTGAATCCAAAATGGTTTGGTTGGTTTAGTTTAAACTATGTGATACAGGCTCAAGAAATTGGTCTACAAGACCAATATTTTCCATTTGACCATATGATATTTCTATTTTAGAATGGTATTCAAATATCATAATACCATTTAAATTCATAAATATTCATGACAAGTTTCTACATAGGTGTTAGGGGTCTAAGTCACCATGACTAGTCTTTGAGGTAAACTAGCAGTTCTTAGTGAGTGAGTTGCAGAGGTGTTCTTAAAGTCTTAAGATCTGAGTGAAAGTATGTAATGCATTTTATAATGACCATAAGGTAATTAAAACTCTATATATTTAATTTTTTTATCATTTTTTAGTGTATTAAGTGTGTTTGAGCTTTAGTATTGAAAGGCAGATGTTTTATGTACACAAGCCTAATAAGATTGAGTATTATTGAGGGGTTTCATGAAGTGGTTGGACCTAAAACGTCTTATGGACCCCAAAGTATGTTGGATAAGGTATATTTGGATATTATTTTAAATTTTTGTGTTTTTTTTTAGGTATAATTTTTTCCAAGGGATCAAATGGTAAGTGTTGATAAGAAGGCCTAATGCAATTAGGTCTCCATAAGACCTAAAAGTGAAATGAGGCCTAATTGAGTCATGACAGATCAAAAGGGACTCAAAGTTAATTTTAATCATGTCTATGTGATTTTTTAATACCTATTATATTCCTACCTAATATTTTAAGGGTGTGTGGTCAACCAAATGGTATATGAACAAGAGATGAATATATATACAAGGTTTTTTAGGCATATTTGAAGATGCTCAGTGTAAAGAAATGAATTGATAAATCAAAGGGCCTAAGGAGGTTGAGTAACATGTTTTATACCCTCAAGAGAGAGTATATAATAATTTCATGATGATCATATAGGTGTTCTATATTTGAATATCAGGGTCATATGACCTAATCAGTCTTGAAGAGGGCTAGTTGAGCAAAAAGCCTAGAGGAAGTTTTGAGAAAGATCAAGGGTAGTAGAGATGGAGTGATCATTGTCTATTTATAGGCCATAAAAATTACATAATATATGTGTTCCTAATATATGATAATGGATATATTTAAAATGGATTAGATAGAGAGTTGAATGGAAAAATAGAAGAAAAAAGTGTGATTAGTTAAGTTGGTGTTTGGTCAAAGAGGGAGTTGAAGCTTCCTTATAGGTTGGTGCTTGTATAAGTGTCCTCTGATTGAGTTGGTGCTTAGTCATAGGGGGTTACAGCGTCCTAACAAGTGGGTGTTTGATAAATTTGGGGCTGGTGTTCTATGTTAGGTTGGTGCCAACTAAATTTGATGTATTATCTTATAAGATAGTTTGTCCAAGATTTATTTTAGTGGGTGTTATTCCCCATAAGTTTTTCCCACATATGTGATGTGTTATCTTGTTTCATGTTCATGCGATTAGTTATTAATTCATTGCTAGATTATTGTGTTGTTTTCATAGTTCATAAATGAGTGGATGTAATTGATTTAAATTTGTTGAATATTGATTCACATCCCCCCTCTCAGTCATTGTGCTTCTATATGATTTTGTCACTATCTATAATGACCTTAAATCTAAATCAAAATATTTTGAAAATGATCCAATCATTCTTGATTCAAATAATTATACTTGAGATAAAAATTTTGAATTTTGTAATGTTGATTTAAGCATTGTAATAGTAAAATATAATATTCAATAGCTTTATAGTTTGTGTATTGGAAAAAATAATGAGTTGACAAAGATTGAATTTGAAACTTTTGAATTTTCAAAATCTTCTACAGACAATGCAATATCAAAAGGTAATTATGATTTAGTCCACCATTATGCAATGGATGAACCTAAAATTAATAACATACTAGACCAGATTGACTATGAATATTTCAATATTTGTGATTTTATGAAATCTAAAATCTTCCCTAATAAATATGTTAAACCTGAAAATATTTACTCAAAAATCAGGAAAATTATGATATTTCTTTAGAAAGTTTTGAAATTAACTATGATTTAATTATTAAAAAATTTCTTGGTAAAGTTTTGAAAGATGATCTATTTAAAACATGTGAAAAATAAATTCAATTTCTTGATTTCACAAAATCACAAATCATGGTTGAATATGTGAGTCTTAAAGATAATCTCAAATCAAACCTCAACTCAAAAATATTTTTTTATGGTGACTCAAAAATCTCACTAGACCTTATACATCATGATCATATTTCTAATGATTTCTTTAATCTCTATCAAAAATTAGTAATATTTGAAACTAAGAAAAGCAGAATCATTTTACATGAGTCTAATTTATTGTTACAAGGTTTTATTATGCTTCTATCTAGATACCTTATTGTTTTCATATTGTTTACATCATATGGTTTGGTTAAGAATTATAGTGAAAATACTGAAACATTTTACATTTATTTTCCTATAGTACATTTTCAAGCATCCTTCATCGTGTGAGTTTCATATCAGATTTTTGTCATCTTGTGTTTTGTCCTACACTGGGAGATCTTTCAAAATGGTTAGCATTTTAGTGTATTTTCTTTAATTCACATGTAAATAGTTACCTTATGCCTACTTTCATTCTAATTTTGGTTTTTTTCTTGTTCTATTGTTAGTGACTTGAAAGTCTCTATTGCAACTATGAAATACTCTTCATACAAATTTAAGTAAAAAGAATTGCATATATTATTATAAGTTATCTCTTTTTTCAAGTATTAAATTTCTAGATTATTTTGGTAATTGGTTGATACACAAGCAATAATAGACATTTATTATTTTTCAAGCACTGCTCAATTTTAAATTTATGTTTTAGGCTATTAAAACAATATTCATACAACCTAAACTTTCCAATCTTCTAATTCATTTTATCCATGCCATGTTAGCTAGATAATTCATCCCTTGTTGTGAAAATAATTTATAGAGGTACGCACTTAATGACTTAGGAAATAATTCACCTATATTGTAATCCAAAGCTTTCAAAACTCACAAAATTTATTGCATACAAAAATGGCCTGCAATGTCACAAGTGTTATCCTAAATTTTTACACCCTTATTTTAAAATTGATATCTATTATATCATATTCAAAAAAAATTATAGGTTGAGGGGAACAACTTACTCTATTATCACTTATCTTCATTTCAATTATTTGATTATTTGGCATGGCCCATACTTGATCATTGGCTAACGTAATTATACCTAGTGAAGGTGATATTGCATAATGGTTAATAATGTATTCTGAATATAATAATTCTTGTTTACATGATAAGAATCCATTATGTACATCTTATTGGATCAATTGGCATCATTTTTGGTGTTTTGATAATGGTAAGGCACAGGTTTGATAAATTACATGAAAATTAAACATAATGTAATATTTACCTTAAATAAAGTGTTGTTGATTTTATGAATAATTTTAAAAATAAAACTTGCATTCATTGGATACATTTTTTACTTAGTGTTCAATATTTAAGCATGTTTCTGGTGCATATGCATTGATTTGCATTGAATAAGGTCTTAATCATCATTTATCTCACAAATTTGTTCCTAAGTCTTTTGGCAAACCCTAAATTTGTCAAGTCACTTAAGTTGTGTTTTAAATATTTATGACTTTTATATACATATATACCTTTTATTTAAAATGGTAAAGTTATATAAATTCAATTTATTTTGAATTAAACAAATTCTCATATTTTCAAAAACTCATAATGTGGTTTAATTTTGACATGATTTTGACTCTCACATGAAAATTGATATTTTAATGCAATTTGATAGATATTATATATATATATATATATATATATATATATATATATATATATATATATATATAATATATATATATATATATATATCATTGGTATATGATATCAAATTTGACATGAATAAATGCCAAGATTCGTGATATGATATTCATGAATTTTAAATTGAGATTTATGGGATTTATTTTGAAATGATGCGGCCAATTGTTTTTGGGGATTTGATTTTTTTATTGAGATATCATCAAATTGAATTTGTCAGTGGTAATTTTTCAATGTGTACTTTCAAAAAAGATAAAGTGGTTATAGCTAAATCTAGATAGGAAAGAATAGGAGTTGCTAAAAAATGGATAGATGACCTAGCAATAAAGATAGTATTGGAAATCAGTAAAATTGGTAAAGTCATTATTATTGAAGTGCACCACTAGATAATCTTTAATTTTTCATGATAGCTAGCTATTTATTCAAAATTGTCACCTCAACCATCAATGAGTACCAAGGACATGTTTTGCAATGAATATGCCTTATACATTGAGCCTTGTGAAAACCAAAATTTTCACTCACATTTGATTATCTAATTTATTTATTAGGTTTTCCTATAGAATTAGACCTCACTAAAATATTTTTTAAGTTAAAATAATGTTATTTGAGCTGATGTGAGATGTTTTTGGTTGAAAGACTTTGTTATAATATGTTCTACAAAAAAATTTCCATTATTTTTTAGTCATTTTAAAGAATAGTTAAGTTGATGTGAGGTGCCATTGGGAAAAGTATGCATTAGTTTCAATATGATTATACAAATTTGAAATTTTATGGTGCTTTGGGAAAAGGACTATTGTTATTTAAAAGCTAGTGGAAATACATTGGAATTGATATGAAGAGCTTTTAGCAAGGATCTACATTATTTTAAACATGGTGAAGTAATTTTGAAGTTGTGGAAGTTTTTCTTTTTTTTACAGAACTTCATTATTTTGGATGAAGGACAAAGCAATTTGGGCATGCATACAATTTTTTGTTGTAGGTAATTAATATATCAATTTGCATACTTTAACATTTTGTAGATATTCTTTATTTTTTTGTGTCGCTATAGTGAAATTCATTCTAGAAAAATGGTGATTACCTTTAATAGTTCTTGGTGTTTTTAGTTGTAAGTAAATCCTCTATGAATTTGTGAGTGGTATGAAGAAAGTGAAGATTTTGGTTTTATCTCAATTTTAATTTTATAAGGTAGACAAATTTATTGTGAAAGAATGTCTGAGATGTCTTTCTAGTTTGATTTGTAAATAAAGGTCAACATAGAAAAGATTTTATAAGTAGAAGTATAAAGTATTGATTCTTCATATCTACTTAAAATAAAGTGAATGGAATACTGAAGTTTTTAATAAAAATGAGTGAGTCAATTATAAGCTTTCTTTTCAAACACGTTCAATAAAGAGTTGGATGCATGCAGTCTTTTGAAAGTAGTTGATAATCTGAAGTCATTTCTTGAAATCTTTGATTTCAAAAGAATTTTTAAAGTATAGTAATGTCTATATAAGGGTTTTATTATTTCAATCTATTGTGTTTCTCATGCATGCATAATTTTTAAGAAAAGACATTTTCTTAAACATTGATTCTATTATGGACAGTTTTTTAGTTTGACTTGTTTGATTTGAGTTGTTCGTAAACTATTCAAACTCAAAATATTAAATCCAAATTTTATTTTATATGAAAATATATTTTTGTTAAATTTGCCTATTTTCTTTAGTATAAATGTTAATGGCAATTTTATGAGTAAGTAAATGATGATTATTTAGGCTTTGCATTTTCATTAAAAAATGTGCAATATCATTTGTCTTTCAGAGCGTGCTGATTTAAAATAACTATTTTTGAAAATTAAAGGTTCAATCAAATTTTAAGGATAATAATAAGATATTTTCAATTATAGTTTGATTTTGAAAATAGAAGAATCATAATGGTCAATTTTTTAGTTGACAATTAAGTCAGATGGGAGCATTTCATTTTTTAGTTAGTTATCACATTGGAGTGTTTATTTAAGTTTTGATCAGATTATGATAGTTGGTGTTTTGTGGTTTTAGTCATGACTTTATCATTTTTATCCCTTGACCCCATCACATTATAAAACATACATGTTTTTATAGTCTTATTAAAAATGCTATTTGAGTTTTTATCACTTCATACGTGACTTTTGAAAGCCTAAAATTATAAAAAGAATAAAGTATAATCAACTTACAACTAATTTAGGCAAAATCAATTATAACTTGATAATATAATTGATTCCTAAGTGGAGGTTTTTTAAATATTTTAATGGCATCATTTTGAGGAAGATAAATTCATAGGTAACTAAACTCTTTGTCATGAGTCTATGATACAAAATGTTACTTGTAGGAATATTGAACAACATTTTATCTGATGGTATAGTAATTTTCTCAATATAGACATGGATATATAGGTTTATCATTTATCTATAATTTGATTACTTGTATATGATCGAGATATTTGATCATTTGATGACTGTAATGATAGATTGTTAAGTCTTTTAAAAGTTGTGATGCTTCTTTTCAGATCTTGTCAAATTATTTATGAAACTCCCAATGATTTCTCAATAAAATTTCAATTCTTTCTTATATTCAACTCATCTCTAATTTTTATATTTTCCCTTGATTTTAGTATAGTTTATGATAACTTATCTTCAATAATGTTCTCCTATAGGATATCTAATTGTTATAGTACCTTTCTTGATTTTAGTTTTAGCATTTTCCCTCTATGTTTTAGTTTACTCTAATCATTGATTTTAATTTTATTAATAGTTATTTAATCATATCTTGTATTTTTACATGATTTACTTCTCTAACATGCTTAATTATAGTTTTTTTTATTATCTCTTTCTTTGGTTATCATCTTTTTCACTTTATTTATCTTTTTTATGTGTCTAGTTTTCCTTTACTTGTTTCTTTTCATTTGGTTTAGCATTAGTGCAGAACATTGAGAGTTATAATATCATTGAATAGATATATATTGATAAATCATCCTTTTTTTTCCTTCAAGAGTTAACCTATTCCATAGGCATCTATCCTTTGTATAGGATTGATAACATTACAACTTTGATACTTGATGATTTAAGTATGAATATACATTCAAATTATAAATATATTATTTGGATTAATTGTTGACCATATATAATCAATATTGAGATTTGAGATTTTTTATTATTTACTTATGTTCATATTTAGATTTGATATTGAGCTTGATAGTGAATAATGATAATCAAATTGTATGTTTGAATGAATATATGTTTACTTAAAAGAAATATCTTTTTTCCCTAAAAATTGGTTAAATGTCTAAATATATTTAAAAACCATTTACTTGACCATTAAATACTCATAACACACCTTATAACTGATTTTTTGAGTCATAGGTTCTTCACTATTAAACTAGGATGGTTCCACCTTGACCTTCACGATAGGTGAATGGGTAGATTCATTGGGGTGTGAAAATTTTTGTTTTAAACATAACCTAACATTTAAATAACATTTTTCATCTTAGAATGAGGCATTAGATGATGGCTTGAAGGGGGTGGATTATTAGTTTCTTTAGGATATTTATCTTCATGCCCCAAGACTTCTACTATGCTAGCATGATGGACTTTGATAATAGAGTTAAGAGACTCTAAACCAAGAGGTCTATGGGGAATATAATTTCCAATCCCATATGAGTTTAATAAGATCCTAATGGTTTCATCCTTCCTAGGATACAAATGATCTCAACCAAGACTTGGTCAAGATGGTTGGTATTGTTGAATTTTTTTCTTCACCCACTTTATTTGTTGTTATAACACCCCTTAATTTTTTCATTTGCAAAAGATTTATGGATCTTAAAACTTGATTTCAAGATACATGTCATGGTTTTTATGGGCTCCTTATATTTGGTTGAAGGAAGGGGATTCACTACACCATTACTAGGCAAGTGATAATCAATGTGAAGCCCTCATCTTTTCGTAAAGGTTTATTTGTGAATGTCAAAGGGATTCAAATCACCTTGAGAAATAAATACATTTCCTAGATGTAAAACTTTATTTCTTGAAACATGCTAGAAAGGATTGCCTTCATCATGTAGATCCAATTCCTTCCTATGATCATGTTATAATCTGTATCATTATCTATCACATAGAACTTTATTAACATGGTCTTGGGGCCTAAATTAATAGGTAATACAATGGTCCCAATTGATGTAGACTTGAGGTTGTCATAACCTCACAAGGTATTTTTAGTTATCAAGTAATTGATCTCTCCATAGTGAAGCTTTTGGAGAAATGAAAAGGGGACTATTTTGATAGTTGACCCATTATCAACCATCATTCTATATAAATAGTTGTTATAAATCTATATTTGTAATTACAATGTGGGATCCCCTATTCTAACCATTTTAGCATCTGTACAAAGGCTCCTAAGATTAAAAAATTAACCAAGTCCCATAAATTTTGCCTAGATGGGAACATATCTAAGTCTATATGGTTTATTTGGGCTTGAGATGGAGGTGTGATGCTATCCAAATCCCCCACTCCTAAGGCATCAAGTAATATTGAATGAAGGGAAGGAAATTTTTTTAGTAGGTCCATAAATGAGATGTGGTAAAATGTCTTCGTAAGATTGATGACTAGATTATATTTTCCCATTGGCTTGGGATTTGTTTAGATGTCAGTTTACAAAACATTTATAAAATGGGTAATTGTTGGTTGATACTCCCTCATGTGATTGATGATGTTTGCATCCTCATTCATTTATAATTATGTAACACCTATAATTATAGTCTTCCATTGAGGTCCTAATTGGGGATCAACATCAAGATTACTTGGTACATCAGTGGAAGCTTTAACATCATGGGTTTCAACTAGCAAAGGCTAGTTAATTAGGTTATCAAAAAGTGTACATATTGGAATCTGATTTTATATGACATACTAATGTTGTACATTTGAATAATACTATTCATGGCTCAACCCTTTAGTTTATGACCTTTCTACTACCAAAAGGATCATGATCACCATCTAACTATGCCTAATTTCTTATCATTTAGTTTGATCCTAACATTATGATGACATAGACCACATGTATCCTATAGTCTTCATAAACCATTATTTATATCTTGCATAGGTAGTTATAGATATTCAAAAAAAAAATTACCCTACAGGATACTAAAATCTAGATTAAGATATTAGCATTGACATTAGTGTCCCAAATTTGACACTAGAGTCCCTACCTTCCAAATGGTCAAATTAAAAATCTCCCAATATGTAAAATTCAACACATTTGTATAATTTAACCCTCCTATGAGATTATTTCAAAAGGTTTGGTATAAATATAAATCAAAGGCCATTCATTATCAATCTAGCAAACACTTATCAAGCTATATTTCCCTCTTCTTCCTTATTTACAAAATATTGATAGGAGTAGTCTTATTAAAGTTCTAAATCATTAAAAGAGTAGTCAATGAGCAACATTTATCAAGTTATAAGCTAGATCACTAGATGCACTCACATATATCATATTGCAGAACTATTCACATAGAATCCCACATAAGGGGGATAATTACATCAGTCTAAGGCTCTCTTCATAGTATGTGTCTATGTAGTAACACTAATTTATATGAGGTATTTGAGGTCATCATGACTTCATTTTAGCCTGCTAACCCCTTTTTTTCAAGGTAACATGCCCAAATTGGAGGACCTAGGTTTTGAGCAAAAGATTGATTTTAAGAACCTATGGGTATGATCTAAAGTGACAAATTGTAAGGTAAAAATGAACCCTAAAAATCATAACTTATTATTCTAGAAAGTATTTGTATTTTGAGCTAGATAGAAGCATCGAAGTCAAGATAAAAAATTGATGATATTGTCTATAATCTGATGCTAGTGTCCCAACTAACAAAAATCTAATTTGCATAATCTAATGAATCAAGGTGAATCATTAGACTATCTTTTTCCACACCTATAACTATCAAAATTTATTATTATCATTACATAACCTAAGTAATATTTCTCCTTTGCATTACTACTTTCATAATATTGTTTAACATTATAATTTTCTACATTTAAAATATTCTCAAATTTTCTATATTTATCATAATATTTTAAATATTAATTATTTAATTGGTCTACTTTAGATTATATTATTCCATAATTTATTAGGTTATTCCCCGTACCCTTAACTCCAAAAGGGTTAAACATTTTGGTGAACATGCTTATTGTTGAGCATTGCAAGCCCTAATTTTCCCTAGGGTTTTCTCCTAAAATTTTATCCTCCTAGGGTTTCAACTTTAATTATGGTTTCCTTGTCATTTTTAATTATTTTTTATAATTTTTATGTCTCTTTTTTCTTGTTCTCATCTTAGCCTTTGAAACACTTAAAATGGATAAAAAGGAGCCTCTTCCTTATCCTATCCCTAAGGAAGATGATAGCTACTTTACCTCTAACCAAGTCCATGTTATCACTACTCCAAGGGGTAAGGTAGCCCATCCTATAGTACTAAATAAAGATAACCAACATTTACTTTCTCAACCTCCACCTACCACAACTCTTATAAATAGTGTGTGTATGCATATTCAATTTTAATTATCTAGGGTTTGTGTTTGTGAAGCCCTTGAGGATCAAATCATCATTATGAGAAAGTTAATATAAGAGCTTCAAAACCAAAATATTTTTTTCAATTAAAATATCACATCAATGGAAAATCAGGTCACATATGCAAATAATACAAAATGTTCTAGTGTTAATCATGTATTTATATTTTCATCTATCAATGTTATGCCTATCAAGACTTCATATCCAAATAAGAGGTTATAAAAATATACATATACAATAAGTGATTCAAAAATTATATAAAAGGCTAATAATATTTCAAGTGAGATTATAATGTAGATGCTTAGAAATAATTTAATCAAATTGTCTCCTCAACAACATCTATGGAGATCAAAATACTATTATGCATATCATAGAATGCATGGGCATTATACAAATAGTTTTTTGGCTTTGAAGAAGAAAATAAAATATATAATTGATAGCAGTGATCCTATACTAGATACATAAATCAAGAAACCCACTCACCTTATGCATGCATCTTCTATAACATGGGTGTAAAAAGAACTAATATGGGTACAAAAGGATCATTTAGAGCAAAAACAATTACAATTGAAAAAATTAGAGCAAGAAAATATTCAAAAGGCAAAAGTAGAGAAACCAAGATTACAAAAGGGACAAGAAGAAAAATAACAATTACAAAAGGAACACTTTAAAAATCAAATATTACAAAAGATACAACACAAAAAAAGGAAATTGCTAAAAATAAATTTGGCAAATCAAATTCAAGGTAAGCAAAAATGAATGCTTAAAGTAGGCTTTCTAACAAAGATGTCAAAAAGAAAGAGACACTTGAGAAATCAAAAGTTTAAAATGTGGTTGAAAAGGGAGAAATTACAAGTCTCTCCTCATATCAATACCCCTTCACTATCACTACTCACATATATGGCAAACAATTTATGAATATAAAGGTTATGGACTATCAAGATATAAATTTTTGTTATATGTCATTTCTTAGCTCTCTTGGAAATAAGTATCGACATCTAGATCAAAATAATGCAATTGTAACAAGTATGGGATCAATTCAATTAAGAGTTTCATTTTCTTCAAAATAATCCTCTCTTAATTTTCATGAAATTTACAATCTAATTGCATACAATGTTATGCTTATAAAATCATGGTTGCAATCAATAGGAGAAATGATTGATAAAAATAAAGGTTGTAAATCATTTGACCATAAAGTCAAAGTCACATCATTTTCCAAGGAAAGAACATCTTTAGAGCAAAAGTAGTAGAAAGAAAACATGTCTTTAGCTAGTATAGAAATAAATACAAGTAATGACATATCAATAGAGACACAAGACATGAAACATGGCCAATCCCACATTATATGTAAGTTAGTTATTCATATCTAGATACAATATAAGACAATAGCAACATTTCTCAATTTTTACATCAATATGATAATGATTATAATACTCCACATTACTCTGATTATCATGATACTAATTATGTAGAAGATGATTGGAATAACATAACTAATATGTAGGATGGATATGGTAATATAATTGAGGGTTATGATACACATGATATAGGGCCTTCATAGAGGCATCTCATTGATGATCTCTTTGGCTTCTAGTAGCACTTTTCCTTCTATATATATTCTGCGTTCTTTACTTTGATGCTTATTATTCTACACTTTTTCCAAACTCTCTTTTAAACCCTTGGCTTTATCTTTCATTTTGGGAACCCTTTCTCCCTTGTTTGTTAGTTCAATTCAAACAATATAAGACAAATATCTTACTAATATTTTAATGCACATTCTTTATGAAAACTTATTTATTTATTGTTGTATACATATACATGTTATAATTCCCACTTATACTTACAAGATAACATCTATCTACTTTTACATAAGTCCACATGGTCATACTTGTTATGCTTTGCTTTAATTCCTTGTTGAGGGTTATTTCAACCTCATCCTTCTCCTTATATTTCAAATCATGTCTTATTTCCTTGATTTCAAGCTTTGTCAATTTCACTTATGCAAACTTTACTTTTTTAATATAATAATAAAATATAAAAACATTCAAATAAAGTAAAAATACAAACGTATTTAGCATGTATATGTTTACTAGATTTTAAATATATGTTGTTTAATTTATATTAGTAGATATAATATCATTTAATTTGTATACAAACATATGTTTTATGGGTACTTGAGTTTGATACATGCATACACTAGATACATGATAAATGAGCATATAGATGTTAGACCCTTTCATCTACCCACATGACACACTACATTGGGGGAATATCCTACATTGATCATGATTGATATACTTATGTGGGTTTCTTATATTTCACTTATTCATATTATCACATGGCTTATTTGAGTGTACCTATTTTCTACTTGATCTTGATTATAGAACATTTTAGCATGTTCCTGGTTTATTGGCCACAGTGCTCCTGAGTGTTATTTCTTTGGTGTGTGAACATTTGAACATGTCCTCCCCTCGAGTGTGTAAATTTTAAACATTCCCCTTATTTTTATTCTCCTTATACCCTTTTTGCATGACATTAAGTTATTTTATGTGTGTGCTTGATTGTCTATTGATCTTGTGCATGTTAATCATAAACAATGTCATGATCCATATCATGCATCTTAGGTCTTGTTGTGATTAGATACTATGAGATTCATTGATACATATATTTAGAAATGATACCAATATATGCTTGATTACTACATGATTGATATTGATGTGACATGTTTATATTATCATTTTGAGATAAGGTGACTACTAGGTCACATTCCCTTCATCTTAAAAGCGGGGCATATCAATGGGGGCATATCATAGAGATATGAGTCTACACACATAATTAGAAAATTTTGGTAGAGTTTTATATGGTTTATATTATATAAATATACACTTGGGACATAATATTATTCATTTGGCACTGATTTTCACATATTTGAGATAAGTTATTTAAATTTGAGATAAGTATAATATACAATTTTATAGATTAAAGGTTATATTTTGATAAATACATTGGAATGAGACACATTAAAGGTGAATATGTCATGAAAATTCACCAAACCATAGATACATATTCAAATTATACATCATTTAAAATAAATTTGATGAGGGGGCATGAATAGGGTTCATTCCTTTCTCATCACACATCAACACACTAAATTTTACAAGACATCTATTAAGAATTTACCTCTATGTAATAATTGTATCCCTTGATAGATCCATTAAACCTATCCAAGGGACATCTTATCATAATAATGTCACTAGGGAGGTTTCAAAATCCTCCAGTCAAGTAAAACTATGTAATAACCCTAACTAGGTCCTATGTTTTCATATTCACAAAAGTATAACGATGAGTAAAGTAAAATCCTAATCTAGTGCTCACCAAAGCTTATGGCACAAATGAGGGTTAGTAAACATAAAAGTAAATATGCATAAGATAATCATATTTAATCTATGTATAGGTAAAACCCTTATGCATGGAAAGAGTAATATATTCAAAAGCTATTACTTATGCTACTTTTATCTACTAAAAGAGAGGAGCAAAGTTAGAGATACTTACCTTAAAGATGAACCCATCGAGACTCAATCTCTCCCTTGGCTAAAGGTGTAGTGTTTTGGTTTTTAAGGATCACTAAGAAAGGCCAAAGCATCCAAGACATTTCTAAAAGATAGGATTCTTCTCCAAGTAGAAACCCTAAGCTAAGATTCCTCAAGTAGAATGGCGGAAGAGTAGATTGTAAAGAAGTGCAAATAAATAATTAACAATTGTTATCTCTAATAAATGGTGAAATGAATGTGTTTATATAGTTGAATCTAACCCTATACCTTTCTAAAAGTTTCACCAACAGGGTCAACCTAATCGACTCTATATCATTATTGACAAAAATAAATTAGGTCTTGGTTTAGGTTAGCTAGGTACTGACCTAGACCCTAAATGAGTTTTGTCAATTAGAGTATAGGGGGATGACATTGTATCATAAACTTATGGAAAGGGTTCTAGGCTAGGGAAGGTCTAATAAAAGTAGAAAATAACTAGAGGAAGGTGTAAAAGCTTAGGGGAATGTTTTAGATAAGGTTGGATTGATAACAAATGGTAGTAAAGGGACAAAAATCTTGTGAATCACCAATGGTATGTCCACCCCTTTCTCAATGCACCCTTTAAGGCATGTACTCAGAGAGATTGAGACTCAATGGGTTATTGAAAGATAAAAAGCATCAGTAATTGATAAAGTTTGAAAATATTATATGTATACGTATGCCCCACTCAAAGCTTATCATGTGCCAATTATGTGCAATAGGGGATGGTGATTTGAGAAAAGAACATAAAAACACAAAATGCTGAAGCTAAAAAATTGTAATATTTTAAAGTAAAAATAACTAAAATTAAATTACTAAAAGGGAAATAATTGAAAATAAAAGTAATGCATGCATACCTTAACTTAGCTTTATCATTGGATGGTTGTTTGTTGTATTTTTAGTTTTCATATTAGAGCATGTAGAGACTACTTTCAATAAACCCAAGGATACAAACCTAAAGAATAAAAATAAACAAATGCAAGAAAGCCAAGATAACTAATGTTATGTGGACAAGACATACCTAGAAACTTGGCAATCTAGGGTGACAAATGATAAGTTGGGACCAAATGACCAAGTCAAAAATGTAGAGTAAATTAGGTAACCAAAACTCCAAGGCTACTAAAGACCAAAAAACACAAACAAGTAAACCTTAAGGAAGAAAGGCAAACTCAATAAGATAGACCAAGGATACATGTCAAAAATGGTAATCAAACATCAATTTAAAATTAGTAACAATCCTTACTTAGACAAAGATGGACAAGTAAAATGGTAAAACAACATTGATGAGTGAGAAAAAATAATCCTTACTCAATCATCAATGGAAAAAGGGCATAAAAGGGAAAAGAACATTGTTAAGTGAGAAGTAATAAGCTAACCTCGCTTAATAGTGGAAAAATAACATGAAAGTAGATTCAGACTCAAGTGTCCAAAAAAAGGGTAGTACAATAATGGAAAATGGTAGAATAAAGCAAAGAAATTCTAGAGATGTAAAGCCATGGTGTAAAGAAAATAATCCATAGTCACTCAAGCATATTGTTTTATTCTAAGGATAGATCAAATTGAAATAGATTAGTGCTAGCATGGTTTAGATGTGAAGAATAGAGAATATAGAATTAAGAAATCATATTTAGAATCACACATGCCTATCAAGGGGGGAAATGAAATGGGTGGAGGGGAGAATGAAAGAAAAACTAAGGTAGAGAAACTCTTTATCAAAGTCAAGACACTCAAATTAGGTTTCTCAAAACAAGATGACTTTCAAAATTAAGGACTCTGAAGAACTTCTCCTAGACACACAATCTTAGGTCAACAAATGAAGTATGTAGATCATCCCATGAAGGCTATATGCATGAAAATTAAAATGAACCTACCTTCCCACATTGTGTTCCTTATTTTTTAGGATGTCTTATAGATCCATTGGTCTACTACGAAGAGTGGGTACTTGCATGAAAAAGTAGGTAGCACCATATATTTTTTTGAATTCTCCTATTCCAATCTACTCGCCTACTGTACCCTAATGGACCTTAGATATATCATGAGGCCAACTATGGAGTTTGAGCTTTGATTAGAAATAGGATATGTGTTATTAATCATGTATTTTGGTGTGACTTTGACTTTTGAATTTGTATGTTACCTTTTGTATCATTTCCTTTTGTTTCAAATGATTTGAATTTTAATTTTTTTGATGGATTTTTCTATTCCTCCTTTATGCAGATTCAAAAAACCAAACATGGATGTTAAAAATTACTATCATTTGAATACTCGGGTCTTGGTTGCTAAAAAAAAGAACTTAAAGAGCATGGTGCCTAAGAGTTTCATTAATTTAGGTGAAATTAAAGTGTTATCTTGAATTCAACCTTCGTTTATCCTTTGGAATGAAAGGAAAGGAAATCAAGAGGAATGAAAACATCAAACAATTTGAATTACCTCAAATCACAAAAAATGTGATAAAGGGTGAAAAAAGGATATAATGATAGTCAAGTGTGATTCCTTATCATAAGAATGAGGGAATTTTAGGAGAACTATTGAGGTTAATGTACCCCTTTTTTATTTAAATGGGACCCTTGAGATACTTTGAACCTTAAAAACTAAAAACTCAATGTGATTAGATCATTGTAGAATTTGAAGATCATCCACTTTGATAGAGTTAGCTTATTAGTTTATCGTTTTTATTTGAGCTTGCCTAATGTTACTAATAATTGGTTTTCATGTCTTATAAGTTACAAGTTTCATGGAGCCCTATTAAAGGGATCATGCTTAGATTTTGTAGAATAACTCTATTCAAGTTTTCACTAGCCTTGGGTTTGTGAAAATTCAAATCTGGATTCATATTCTAAAAGCTCCTTCAGAAAACCCTGGCATAGACCCTTTTTTCAAATTTGCATTTGGTGGGAGCATTTGGTAATAATATTTTTAATTTGATTTAGACTTAAGCCTAATTTTTATGTTAAGGCTTGGTCATGTTTTTTAAACATGACCAAACCTTAGCCTAAAAATCATGCTAAGTCCCCTTTTATTTTCCCCTTATGTTCCATATATTTCTAACATAGCCCAATGTTATGATAGCAAGGTCCTTTTAATTTTATATAATGATCCCCCTTGCTAAAAACTTTAACCTAAATTTGTAACCCTAAGGCCCTATTTGCATTTATCAACACAAATGAGACCTTAGTCTCAAAGATTTAGCCTAAGTTTCTATCTACCTAAGTCTAACATTCGTGATTGGAAAGATCCTTTTAATTTTCTAGCATGGTCTCATTTATTACCTATTTATCCTAAAGCTTTAACATTAAGGCCCTATTCATGTTTATTAACATGTATGAGACCATAGTATTAATGTTTTACTCTAAGTCTTATTTCATCTTGGGTCCCAACTTAAATACCTTATTCCTTTGTAGATCTGACAGTCCATGATTCATCATGGATTTTAATCGAACAGAGTGAAGATAACATTGAAAAGTCAAAAGGCCTAAGAAGCCCCATGAATCTACCACACGACACTCCTACATTCAAAGTTTGATAGTAAAGGGCCCCACATTTCAAAGGAATCAATCATGTACAAGTGCTCAGAGCATGATCAATGGTTCAATATCACTCACATATTTTAATCAAATGGTGTGAAGATAATATTGAAAAGTCAAAAGACCCAGGAAGCCCCATAGAGCCCCCACATGGTGTTCTTGCATGCAATAACTTAAAGAGATTAAATTTGGCATTCATGTGACCATCATTTGATATCCTCAAGGTTGTCATTGATGTTTGCATGAATGTCAACTTTAAGCCCACCAAAAATAAGAAAATCACAAAATTAAATATGATGTTCTTATGAACGTCATTTGACATCCACAAGACCATCAAATTCAATCTCATCTAATATTTTTACTTAAACAAAGGGGCATGTTTTATGTCATTCAAAAGGGTCATTTGATATTATGCATTAAAAAAACTTAGAATAAAATATTTTAGTCTAAGTCTGAGGCATGTTTATTAACATGAAATAAACTTAGCTTAAAACATTTTAGCCTAAGTTCCTTTATGACTATGCATTGATCAAAGTTCATGCATTTTTTAGGATCTAATGGTCCACACTTCATCATGACCCTTGATCTAACAACACAAAATCATTGACTACTTTTCAATGGTTCTACGAAAGCCTAAGGGATTGACACATGGTAGATTTACATTTAATATGTGACTAGTGTAGGATATAGAGCGTAGAAATCCTATACAGGTGCCAAGTGGCACAACCACAAGCCTCAACGTAAAGGTTGCCAATGACATACAACGGCCCAGATCATGATCAATGACCCGTATTGATCCTTGGATATTGATAAAGTGGTGCAAAGCAAAAGGAAATTTTTAAATGCCAATGGCTAGTGCTTTGAAGGCATTTATGAAAATTTTCATGAAAATTGATAGATAGATGTTAAATAAGTGTCATTCAAGCATAAAATGATGAAAATAAAGATCTTGTGTGCTCAAAAATGCAAATGTATAAAGGTAAAGGTTAAAATCAAATCTAAGGCATGTATGAGCTAAAGTCCAAGTAAGCCATCACCATTAAAGCTTCAAGATAGCCCCAAACTTACATAAAATCCCTACTTTGAGCTCAGATTGATCATAGTTAAACTAATAGAGAGTCTAATTATAATTTTGGCATAAAAGAATTGACCTCGAGACCATTTAGAATACAATAGAAAATAATTTGCAAAGTTTGGAAGCCATGGCAACTCAAAGGCAACAATACAAGTATGAGATAGAGTTGTATTTATCTATAGCCAATGAAGGGAGGGTCTTCAAGGACATAGACTTGGACATTATTGTATTGAACATAGGCAATAAGAACTGGTCTAAGCTCTTTTGGACCATTGAAGAGATATAAGTTATATTCATGTAAAATGAAAAATTTGGTTACTTTAATATGGCTAATGACACCCAATCCATAGGTCCTCCTACTTGATTGCACAACCCTTATAGGCTTTTATTTCACCAATTCCTAGTCATCCACAACCTTTCAGACTTAGCCCTTATAGATCTAGGTAGCTCTTTCATGCCCAAATCTATCCCCCCAAGTCTCATTCCCTTTAGACAATAGTGCCCAAATTTGACAGGAGTGTTGAAAGATAGGGTGTCTTATTTTTGGCATTATTGTCCAAGTGCAAATTTGGTTCAAACAATCATTTTCTCCCAAATCTTTATCTTAATTCATGTCAGCCTAATGTGAATTCATTTAACCCATGATCATTAAATCCCCTATAAAATTCCATTCAAAGTCCATTTAGAAGGGTTGGCACTCATTTACAAGAGAGAATCAAGAATACAAGCAAGTACACTTAAGTACTTTTCCCTATTCTTTGCATATAGCCTTCCAATATTATTCCAAGCCTATTCAAACCCTTACACCAATCCCTAACCATCTAAATACACCTAGTTTCACATCTAGTTACATTTTCATACATAATTACACCAATCACTTCAATGGGAGAAATACATTAGCTTAATCCCTCCTCAAAGGATTGATATGTAAACAGTGTACCCACACATAGGGTGTGAAGTACATCTAGCATATACTTTACACACTAACCCCTTCTCTCTCTTTCCCAAGTTACCATTCAAGTTCAATCCCAAAGAGCTCCTATGGATTTAAAGACTAAAATAGATGCATAGTGAACTTCACATACTTCCAAGCTTTGATATTTCACTAACAGGGTAACACAGACCTTGATGAGCAAAAACCTAGAAAACTCATATCACTTAGACAATAGTGCTAGAAAAGGACTATAGCATCAAACAATAGGGTGTCCCACTTTTGGTGCTCCTATCTAATTAGAAAATGAAGTTTAGGGACCAATTTTTGACATTATCCTAGTCCTGTACCTTAATTCTTAGACCCTATCATAGATCAGATAGCATAGAATAAGATAAGTTACATTTCTCTTTGCTTTCTTACTATTTCTAGAAAGGTCAAATCGCAATTAAATTTCACAAATTAGTAGCCATAATTAGGAATATTATTTATTGATTTTCCCTACTCAAACCTATTTATTAAATAGAAAAAAAACTCCATTATTCCCAAAAATAATAAAACACAATCCATCACTAAAGAACAATAGAATATTGCCACTATAACCAGAAGGTATTACAACCTAGTTACAGTCCAAATGGCCGGTCTCCACCATCTAGTCACCAAACCAAAGGTAATCCACTATATCAACATCATTGCTCCCATTTTCAAGGATTGTAGGATTGATTAGGGTTGGATTATTCATGAAAGGACCTTTAGAAGAGTTACATTTTTTTTTCCATTGGCCTTTGAGAGTCATTACAAGATTATAAAACCCCAAGTGGATTGACCCACTATTAATTAATGGACTAGAAAGAATGATCTAGATACCATCATTAGGACATGGTTACTCAAAGGGAACCATGTGATTTGAGACCTTGTTGGCAACATCTCAATTGCCCAATTTAGAGAGGGGGTTAGGGTAATCATGACTCTATTGAATAGAATATTTGGAGCCCCTTCAACAACTTATGTTAACAAGAGTTGGGTGTCTTACGTTTACTTTATGATAGAGAAAGGGCTCACTCCTCTAATTGGAGAGATGATTAGCATATATCTAGAAATACAATTCATAGCCATTAAGAAGAAATCTAGTATCTAATTCTTCATGATATCTTCTCTATTAGATGCCTTACTAGCCTCCAACCAGCTCCCTTATATCAAAAATTGATCACTTGAGAATATATTTATAGTCTCCCACCACTATTCAAAGCTACATATATTCAAATATAGGTATAACATCCAATTCATCTGTGACTATGTGTATCCAGCCCTAGTAGAAGCCATCATAGGGATCCCTATGCCTAGAGTAAGCCCTCTAATCAATAAATATGTGGAGCTAATGGGAGACATCTAGTTGTATCTAGATTTTATAGTGATCAAAATTAAAGGGATTTTGATTCAACCTTACAAGGTTACCTGTCTATGTTTCCATCAAGTTGGCAGAGCAAGAAATTGCATACCAACTTCTTAATGATGTGGATAGAGTATGCAAAGATAATAAGAAAGGCCTCCTCCATCCCTTTCCTTTAACTATTAGCAAGAATATGTTACAAAATTGGGATTAGGTGACTACCATGGCTAGGCATAGGGAATATTTTAAATTTTAACTTGATGAGCTGAAGATGTGGCACCCCAATGGCATGGTCTCCACACACTTGAAATCTAAGCAATTTACCAAGCTAGTGTATGTGCACAAACTCAATGTCCATAACACCATATATATCAAAGAAAATAATTTAGAAGAAGTATTGGCTAGGCTCAAGGGATATAACATTAGACTTGAGCATATATTGACCAGTGATCAGAAGCCCCCTAGAGACATATGGCAAATGGGCCTTTACAATACCATTTACTACGTGCACCTTCAAGGCCCCCTCAAGAGCAACCACAAGTGGAAGGACAACATCCCCAAGCATAAATTATATAAGGTTCTAGCAAGGAAAAGATGGAAGAGATACCTAGTGAGGGCCCATCATCCTCACTCCCTACCCAAAGACCAGAGTCTCTAGTGGAATACTTGGACACGATTGCCTTGGAGCCAAATGAAATGGTAGAGGATGCCATCAAGGTCCTTGATGAATCATATGGCTCTGATGAAGAGGATGAACATGTTGAAGAAGAACAAGCCTAAAGAGAGGAGGCTAAGAAAGAAAGAGGGAAGGAAGTTTCCCTAAACCTAGTCCTAGTGGCACCATTGAAGAAGAGAAAGGTAGAATTGGAAATGGTCCCAGTTGGATCAAAAAAGCCAAAGTTGACTTTCACTCACCCCATGATTGAAGTCAACTTATTTAGTGATGAATATCACATCCATAAACTAATCATCCCTAATTGGTTCATCTATGGAAAGATGTAAAAAATCCCCAACTGACACCACTCATGGGATTTGATGGAGGAAGAAGAAATAAGAATAGTGACCATTGAAGGGTTAGATAACAGGTAGATGGATGCTCTAAGAATATGAAGCAGTACCTAGATGGAGGCTCTTAAACCTCCAAAGTACAGAGAATCAACTAATATTATGCAATTCAATCCATAGATAGCTAGATTAGAGAGAGTAACAACTAGAAAGGCCATGGTAGGGACTAACGAGTTCACATTCTAAAAGGTTGAGCCATTTGTAACCTTAACTTTAGTTAGGGGATAGTATCCTGGTGAAAATACCCATCCATGAAGAGGAATTTGAAATCCTAGTTGAGTCTCAGTTAGCTCAGGTCAGAGCAGGCATCAGGGGTATGAAACAAAGGATATACAACCTAGAGAGGGAGAGAATTTGAAGGTACAGGTTATCTTATCAGTGCCTAAGGTAATGATAAAATTACTAGATAAATATTTCTATGATATGTTTGAGGCCTTAAAAATAATAAAGTTGAGGTAGAGTGCATTGGTATAATATAACATAGTGGTCAAGGGTCTAATATCGCAATGACAAGCTTTAGAGGATCAAATAATACGGTTGATCAGTATCCAAGTTAAAAGGTAGATTCCTAGATTCAAAACAATAAGTTTAGGACATTTGAATGCAATTATAAGAATTATAGTTTCAAAGATCCAAAGTTAGAGTGCATGGTCATAGGAACTAGAGAGACTCCTAAAGGATGAGGAGGAGCTAATTGGGAGGATTGAACAACTTCTAGGGACCATACTAACTAACCTTGTATAGCCCACTATCTTAGGCATCATAAAAGATGATGAGTTTCAAATATAGTGCCACCTTGGTGATGTAGGAAATAAGAAATGGGAGTCAAGGCCAGTATCGGGAAGATATTAGTAGGATCCTAGGCATGATCCTTAATGCAATAGAAAGGATAGCTAAGGCCAGAAGCATCATGGAAACCATGGTCAGAAATGATAAAGAATTGAATGCTCTATATGATAATGATGAGTGTCTTTTAAAATTGGATATGGACTTAGAGATTATTAATGAACAACACTAGAGGGCTATGAACATCATCCAAAAATAGCAAGAAAGTTCTCAAATGCAGGGCCCACCAACTAGTTAATTGATATTCCATTTTGTAAAGCTTTTTATTTTTGAAAGTAGAATATTCTTTTGTAAAGGCATATGGTAGTTTGTTGGCATATTTGCCTCTAGTTCAGTTTAGTGCAGAAAAGCAAATGTATTCTAGAACTTTGTAGAAAAAGGATAGTTGTCCTTACTTGTTATGCATTTATATCTTGTAACTGACTAATATACTACCTTGTCCTCATATAAAAGGTAGTACTACCATTTTGTAAAGGGAGGGAATTTTGAGAAAAATTGTATATGCTTTGAACAGTTAACACAATCAAGGAATTCTAAAAGGATTTTCCAAGTTTGTTTGTGTCAATTTTTACATGGATTTTCTCTCAATTGCTAGTCTTAAGTCTTAAATTTGAATAGTTTCTATAAATTTTGAGTTGCATCTTTGATTACAGGGTTGCTAATTTGTGCTTATGCTAGATTAGTTGAATGATCTTGAATTTTCTTCATTTTATTTTCTCTACATTAGAATGTGCTAATGTTATTTGAGTGTGGTATAAAATCGTTAAATTAAATTTGTTTCTTACTTTTACTTATTTATATCATCCTTGGAGGTTTACCTAGTGTTTAGTGAGATCTGAGATTATGCTATTTTTTACTATATACTAGTTAAATTCATACTCAGTTGTAATTAAAACTTTATCATAATTTTTGGGGCTAAGATCAGTAATCACTTATTCTCTTTCTACCTTACCCTTCTCTTTTGCTTCTTTTTAACCAAATCAATTTAGATTTCACTTTAAATGTCCATTTAGATTAGATTGTAATTTAAGCTATGATCATAATTCACTATTATTAGCATAGAGACTTACACTTTTCAAATATTTGGTCCATGATGGCTCCCAACCATCAATTAATATAAATTTTGTGGAACAAGTCAAACATTGCTATGTCTTTATTTCACCATAGGTAACACAAGTTGCCAAAACCTACTACTCATGCTCTAAATTCCCATAATTATAAAATGAGAAGTGTTCTTGAACACTAAGGACACCTGTGATACATTCAAAGGCATCAACAAGTCTTGTTGGCACTAGAAGGAGGGCCATCTTTGTGAATTGAATGTATATTTGCTAATATTAGTGTGTTGATCTAAGATTGGTGTTACCTTTGCTCTTTTGCATAACTATTTACTTAAAATCATAAAGATCATTGATCTTTATGGTCTTTGACATATCATTGTGCTTCCTTTAGACAAAGAGCTTAGTTTTTTTAAGTTTGATGCTTAATTTTGGTAAAAATGTCTTAGGATTTGAAATTTTGTGGTAGTTGAGATTAGAATAGCTTTTTTTAGTCATAGATTGGTATATTTTTTATAAATTTGGGTTAATTTGAGCTTAGACTTATAAAGATATATCATATATGCACAATTGGACACATCTCTGAGCTAGCTTAGTCAAAGATTGACATATTTTGTTGTTCATTATATAAATCTTTACAAAATTAGCTTAATCTACATGTTGAATCCTTGTTATTTATAAATATTAACTTGACACATCGTATTTCAAATAGGATCATCAATCTTCAAGATAGAATTACCAAGGATTCAAACAAGATCACATTCAAAGATAAGAGAACCTTTGCTTGAGCTTCAAGTCCACATAAAAACCAAGCAAGATAAAGGTAGGCATAGACATTCTAAATCTTTGTTAACCTCACCTCTTCAAGGTACCCCTACCTTTGACCTTCATCCAGGTATGGCTTGGTTATGAGATTCTTCAATCAACATGTCAGGTATGGTACATGATATCCCACATAATCCTAAAAAATACTTGCCAACATTTAGTCCAACTGGTATTGTAACTACTGAAGAGCACATTAATTCTTATAAAGCTAGTTTAAGGTTGCTAACTATCATACATGAAGATGTAGCATGTATATTGTTCCCCTTTACTTTTAAAGATGTTGCATATAAATGGTTTCTCAATTTTCTTGATAGTTATATTACTAGCTAGGATGGTTTCACTAATATTTTCATAGACCAATTTGGCAAAATTGTTAGACCATGTGTCATATACCACTAGTTCACCACCATCAAGAGGGATGCAAGCAAGCCCATAAGGTCCTTTAATGCCAAGTTTCACAAAATGTTATAGCAAGACCATAGAAACTTATAAACCTATTGAGGTTTTATCTCTAGAAATATACAAGGGTGCAGTAGATCCTATGACTTCTGTATTTTTGAAAATAACTCTTCCAACTATAATTTCATTAGCTAGGGCTTATTCTAAAGTAGTGATAATTAATGATCAAATTCATCCCTAAGGATAAATGGCCTACTCTATCCAAAATATCAATCCACATTACAACCAAAATATTTTATCCTTCAATCAACTCCCAAATCTGAATCAATTACCTTTGAGTCATGTTGCTCCCAATTAGAATTTAATATTCTTGAGTCATCTTGTTGCTAATGGATTCAATAAAAATGATCAAAGAGATTTAATACCAGCTACATGTACTAATAATAACTAGGTGCACAATTCTAAAACTCCCAAGAATGAGAATGAGTCTATCCTAAAAATGGTCCAAAAGTTAAGCACTAATTTCCTTCAGCTACAAAAACAAGTTGGCAATACTAGAGAAAGATCTAGTAGGAACTTCTCATTCCAAAGGTTTAATAGACCTAAAAATAGGTTTTATAATGATAGTTTCCAAAATAATAATAGTAATAATGAACCATCTTCTAAAAAGAGAACTATGAACATTAATCTTACTGATATTGCTTTGCTAGATTATTATAGAGTGCATTATATAGCCAAGCATGGTGATATTGATTGTATTGAGTTTTTTAAGGCTTTTGAAGCTTTCCAAGAAGAGTTAGACACATTAGAAGTGGTCCTTAATAAGGATAATGGTGTAGTTACTTCATGGTCTAATCCTGTTGATCAAACTTTCATGGTCGAGATGTTTGATTTCCCTTTTCAAGAGGACAACAAACCTGATGATGTCCCTGAGTAAATCTAAGCCTTATAAAAATTCATAAAGAATACCTATCCTTTGAATAATAGAGAGTAGAGGTAGCCATTAACTACCTCAATGCCCCCAAATAACTTTGGAGCTCCTCTAGACACGTCTTCATGTAATGATCCAGAGCCACCCAAATGGAGTACCTCGAAGCATAATGTTGATGTTCCTAGTTCTTCAAATAACATTGGTTATAATGTTGTTGAAGACATTAAAAAAATAAAATCTAACATCACATTACATGAATTAATGCAGATCATAAAACAAAGGGACCTCTTGATGGAATTATTATCAAAGAAATCTAACAAATCACCCAAAGCTGACAATGCTAATATGGCTATGTACAAAGCTAAGGTTGAATCTCCTCCTTTCCTACTCATAGTTAGGATGTTCAGTAAGAATTTACATAATTTTTTATTAGATTCTGGTGCATCCACCAATATCATGCCAATAAGCATTTTCAGACAACTTGGCTTGACACTTATTAAGTTTGCTAGAGTTGTTACTCAATTAGACAAATCTAGAGTCAAGGTGATTGGGGAATTATTAAATGTTCATATGCAATTAACCTTTGAGACTAGAGTACAGTAGTTTATTGATATCCAAGTTCTTGACATTCTTGATGTTTATGGGATCTTGTTAAGTAGGGAATGGACCAAAGCTTTGAATGGCTACATGTCCACAGATTGTTCACATTTATGACTACCTTGGAAAGGAGTTCCAACCCAGATTAGGGTTGAAAGAGATCTAAGGATGAAGCACATGATCACTGAGTATAATGCTATCAATTAAAGGTTCAACATAATTGACTCAAATTAACGGGTTTTCACCTTAGATACTACAAAGGTATGTGATCTTAAGAGTATTCATGTTATGCTTGGGTTATGGAAGCTACATTTTGATGGTGTTAGGTGTAAGGCTGGATCTAGGGTTGGTATTGTTCTAACTGACCCTATTGGTAAGAAATACCATGCTTTCTATAGGCTCCAATTTCCTCGCACCAATAACCTTGCTAAATATGGGGCCTTCATTTTAGGTTTGCAACTTACTATCAAAAATAAAGATAAATAACTACTATTCCATGGTGATTCAGAACTAGTAGTCAACCAAGTGAGAAGCAAATATCAATGAAAACTCTCATACCTCAAGAGGTATAAGTTTAGGGTCTAGGATCTAATTGAGTATTTTGATGCTTTTAGTATTATTTCCATCCTCAAAGAGGAGAACTAAGATGTTGATGAGTTGGCATCTATTGTAGCCAACCTCAAACCCAACCAAGACTCCCCCAACTTTAACATTAAGCTAATACCTTATCCTTCAGTCCCTGATAATGTAATCATTTTCAAGACTTCAGTGATAATCAACAAATATTAGATTTCATGACTAATTCTAGAGTATTTGAGGCTCACATCGTTGATGAGACTGATGAAAATGCACTTAGAGAAGGTAAGTTTGATGGCAATTCAGCTGAATGACAATAAGATCCCTAACGGGATGACTACTTTAGAGAGACTATTTAATAAGGAAAAGATAGCTAAGGTTTCTAAGATTCCCAAAGTAAGAAGGAAGGATTACAATGTAATTGATCTTGGTGCTCAAGATCAGCCTCATTTGGTTAACATTGGCAAAGCTTGCACTAGTGTTGAAAACAAGAAGGCCAAAGAGTTGTTAATGAAGTATAAAAATTTCATTACTTAGTATTTTATAACTTGAAAATATTTGATCCAAGAGTCATCACCCATACTATACCCCTTAAATAAAGTTTTAAACCCTTCAGGCAAAATCAAAGACCTACGAACCCTATCTTAGAACCAATGATCTTTAAAGAGGTCAAGAGATTGCTAGATGCTAGAATTGTCTTTCCCATCATGCATTATACCTGTGTGGCTAATTTGGTGCCAATTAGGAAAAATATTGATGAGATTAGGCTATGAATTGACTTTATAAATTTGAAAAAAGCATCTAAAAAGGATAATTATCCTCTTCCCTATCTTGACCAACTGATACAAGTTGTTTCAATCTTAGTTATGATGTCTTTCCTTGATGGTTTTTTATGATATGGGGGACTTATGCCGACAAGAGAATGCCTTTTGGGTTAATAAATGAAGGAGCTAATTTTCAAAGAGACAAGGACCATGTCCTCTAAGGTCTGATTGGTAAGTGTATCATTATATATATGGATGATCTAATTGTTTATTCTAAAAATAAGGAGGATAACTTTATATATTTACAACAAGTATTTAAGAAATGTAGAAGGTGTAGAATCTCCCTAAACCCCAAAAAAAGTATATTTTGTGTTACTAAAGGCAAATTGTTAGGTCATGTCACAAATAAAGATGAGATCTCCATAGATCCTAAAAGAGTGGAATATATATATAAGATAGAACCTCCAAATAGTATAAAAGATTTAAAATCGTATTTTGGTAAAATAAACTTTGTAATAAAGTTCATTTCTAGATTGAGAGAGATTGTCAAGCCATTGAATGACATGCTAAAGAAGGATGCCAAGGTCTCATGGAATGAAGAATATAGGAAGGCATTCAATGACATCAAAGAAGCAATTAGCCAAGCTCTAGTCTTGATAAGTCTTGACTTTTCAAAGGACTTCTATCTCTATTCTTTTGAATCTGAACATACTATGGTTGTAGTTTTACCTCAGAAGGTTAATGGGTATGATCACCCAATAGCTTTCATGAATAATAACTTTAAGAATGTTGAATTAAATCATTCATTAATTGATAAATAAGTATATGCATTAGTTAGGGTAGTGAAGAAATTTAGGCACTATATCCTTAGAAATAAGGTGCATGCTATTCTACCTAACCTTGACACAAAACTTATGCTGAGCCAGAATGAACTTGGAGAATGTAGAGGTAAATAGATGTCAATTTTTCAAGAATGACATAGAAATGAAAACTATGAATGTGGTAAGGTGCCAAGGTTTTATTCAAATGATTGATAATACCATCCCTAAGCTAATTATTTTGTAATTTGATCAGCAAAACTTTCAAGCTAGTGAGTGTTATGATTCCATCATTCATTTACTAATTAATTGTACCTATCCTACAAGACTAACAAGGGAGCAAAAGAGGGCCCTAAGGCTCAAGACAGCTCATTATCTAATCAAAGATGGGGAATTATATAGAAATAACTTTGAAGGGGTGTACCTGAGATGTGTCTCAAAAGAAGAAGCCACCTAAATCATGAGCACCTTCTATGAGAATTTTGTCCATGGGCATCCATTTAGGAAGACTACAGCCCACAAGATCTTAGAGTTGGCTAACTATTTTCAAATATACTCATAATCATGTGAGGGAATGTCACTCATGCCAAATCTTTATATCCAAGGAGCCTAAGGCAACAATGCCTTTATAACCAGTCATCCTTGATAAACCCTTTGCATAATGAGGGTTGGACTTTATAGGGGTAATCAACCCCAATTTATTATAAGGTCAAAATTATATCCTAACTACCATAGATTATTGCACAAGGTGGACTGAAGTTGTAGCCACCAAATAATGTAGGACTGAAGAAGTGATCAGTTTCTTGGAGGAGAACATATGTACCATATTTACAACTCTAGTCTCTTTGGTGTTTGATAATGGAACTGAATTTATATCCATAGAGATGACATAATGAGTGTATGATAATGGTATTTGTCTCAAGTTTTCATCCAACTATTACCCCCAAGGAAATGGAGTGTCTGAGTCTACCAATAAGAACTTAATGAAAGCAATCAATAAATTTTCTATAAATAAGCTTAGGTCTTGGCATAAGCTTATCAAGTATGCCCTATGGGTAGATAGGATAAGTATCAAGCAATCCTTAAAGGCATCACCATTTCTATTGGTGTATGGCTAAGAGCCTATCTTCCTTATCACTCTCAAGTTGCCTACATACAAATGCATGTAAGAGTATATGAAAGAAGGCCAGGAGCTTACAAATTCAAGATTGCCAGACATCATCCAGATGGAAGATGCATGGGAAGAATCTTTTGCTAATTCTAGTAAACATAAGACCATGGCGAAGAGGTGGTTTGACAAAAGATCAAATATCAAGGTGTTCAAACAAGGGGATTTAGTTCTCCTTTGGGACAAAGCATCTAAGCCTAAGGGAAAACATGTAAATTTAACACCTTTATGGTTTGGCCCATATAAAATTGTAGACACACTGGGAAATAACACCTTTAGACTCAAAGACTTACATGGAGTAGAGTTCACACTACCCACCAATGGGCAGTACCTCAAGCATTACTTCTCTGTTGCTCCACCTGAGGTCTTTATGGAGTAACTTTATAAGATGGTTAGACTTAGTATAGGTATGTTAGTTAGTTTCTTTAATTTTTTTTCCTTCCTATCCCTTGTTTGTATATAAGCATGTATATATCTATTTGTTTCCTTTTGTTTCTTACTTTACTGCTTTCTATTGTGTGTTTGTTTTTCTTGCCTTGTTCCTTATTTCCAATAAGTCCTTTTGGACAACCCTAAGCTCAAAGTTTATTTAGCTTGATTGAAACTCCAAAATCCAAGAATGTGGATATGAACCTAATACATGTGTTCACCATGGGTCTGAAGTGTAAGCCTAATGTTGTGATTTAAAGAAACTAGTAAAGACTAATGGAAGAGGCCAACTATTCCATGAGAACTTGAACATTATCTTGACCTAAATTTGGTTTTAAGAAGATTTTCAATTATAGGATGAAAGCTTAATCTATTGAGACACAGTCATACTTGTACTTAACAAACATCTTTTCCTGGGACAATGGTTATAGCCATAGGTGATTTTCTGAGGATCAAACACTTAACCAAATTCTTAAACCTGGCTACCCTGATTCCTAACCTTACTAAAAGTATAAAAGATCTAAAAATTACAAAAATAAGAATTTGATGCAAAATCAAAAGCTTTTCAAGCATAGGTGATTCTGGTAATCTCCACTAAGGCTATGGATGCATAAATGGTAGTGGATCAAGGCCATGAGTGGAGCTAAATGCATCTCTATTGGGGATATATACACCTGGATGGTAGAAGAGAAATGCCCGAGCCTTCCTTGAACTAGAAGCATGGTTCTTAATGAATATCTAAACATTCTCCAAGTTAGTGTTAATGATTAAAGATATGAAACTTGGAAGTTGTCTCCTAAAGCCGATGACAAACAATAAATGGAATTAAAGAACACACACATAATGGCTATGTCTTAATGTTTGACCCTAACTCTGCAAGTGCAAGGTTTGTTTCAACCATAAATTGATCTGGATAATGGCATTGATTAAGTAGAGTGGATGACCTTGTTATTTATCAGAACTAAAGTCTCTAAGTTCTAACATATTATTATGTTGCCCGTGGAAGTCTCCATTTGTTGAGGTTAACATACCCTTTTTTTTTTTTTAAATGGGACCCTTGAGATCCTTTGAACCTTAAACACTAAAAAATCAATGTGATTGGATCATTATTAGAATTTGAAGATCATCTACTTTGATAAAGTTGGCTTACTAGTTTATGGTTTTGGTTTGAGCTTGCCTAATGTTGCTAATAATTGGTCTTCATGTCTTATAATTTTTAGTTTTCATGGAGCCCTATTCAATGGATCATGCTTAGAATTTTTAGAGTGACTCTATTCAAATTTTCACTAGCCTTGGGTTTGTGAAAATTTAAATCTGGATTCATATTTTGAAAGCTCCTTGAGAAAACCCTGGCATAAACCCTTGGTTCAAATTTGCATTTGGCAAGAGCATTTGATGGGAATATTTTAAATTTATTTTGGACTTAAGTCCAGTTTTTATGTTATGTCTTGGTCATGTTTTTTAAACACGACCAAACCTTAGACTAAAAATCATGTTTTGCCCCCTTTTATTTTCCCCTATGTTCCTTATATTTCTAACGTGGCCCAATGTTATGCTAGCAGAGTCCTTTTAATTCTATTTAATGATCCCCTTTGATAAAAACTTTGAACTAAATTTTTAACCCTAAGGCCCCATTCACATTTATACAATGCAAATGAGACCTTATTCTAAAAACATTAGCCTAAGCTTTTATCTACTCAAGTCTAGCATTTGCGATTGGCAAGATCCTTTTAATTTTCTAGAGTGGTCCCCTTTATTATGTATTTAGCCTAAATCCTTAATACTAAGGCCCCATTCATGTTTATTAGCATGAATGAGACCTTAATCTTAACATTTTAGCCTAAGTCTTATTTCATCCTAGGTCGCAAATTAAATACCTTACTTCTTTGTAAATCTGATGGTTCACGCTTCATCATAGATTTTAATCGAATGGAGTAAAGACAACATTAAAAAGTTAAAAGGCCTAGGAAGCTTCATAGAGCCACCACACGACACTCTCACATTTGAATTTGGATAGAAAAGGGTCCCACCTATTCAAAGGAACTAATCATGTACAAGTTCCTAAATTATGATCAATGGTTCACAGTCACTCATAGCATTTAATCGAATGGAGTGAAGACAACATTGAAAAGGCAAAAGCCTCAAGAAGCCCTATGGAGTTGCCATGTGGTGCTCCAACATGCAAACACATGATGAGCTTAAATTTTACATTCGTGTAACCATCATTTGATGTCCACGAGGCCATCATTGACATCCACATGACCGCTAACTTTAAGCCCACTAAAAATAAGAACTTTATGAGCTTAAATTTGACATTCTCACAAATGCCATTTGATGTTTGCAAGGTCATCATTGGCATTCATGAGGCAATAAAATTCAATCTCATCTAACATTTTTACTTAGATAAAGGGGCATGTTTTATGTCATTCAGAAGGTTTATTTGATTTTATGCTTTAAAAAAACTTAGCGTAAAATATTTTAGTCTAAGTTTGAGGTGTCTTTATTAACATGAAATAAACTTAGCTTAAAATATTTTAGTCTAAGTTATTTTATGACTATGCATTGATTAAATCTCATGCATCTTATAGGATCTGATGGTCCACACTTCATCATAACCCTTAATCCAATGGTCTGAAATCACCAATAACTATGCAACAGTTTTATGAGAGCCTACAAGCTTGACACATGGCAAACATGCATTTAATATGTGATTGGTGTAGGATATTGAGCTCAAAAATCCTATAGAGGTGCCAAGTGGCACAACTATGGGGCTCAACACAAGGTGGCCAATGACATATGAGGGCCTAGATCATGATAAATGGCCCATGTTGACCCTTGGATCTTGATCAAATGGTGTAAAATAAAAGGCAATTTTATATGCTAACAGCTAGTGCCTTAAAGGCATTTATGAAAAATGCTACGAAAATTGATATATGGATGCCAAAAAAGTGCCATGCAAGCACAAAATCACAAAAATGAAGATCTTGTGTGCTCAAAAATGCAAACGTATAAAGGCAAAGGTCAAAAATCAAATCTAAGGCATGTATGAGTTGAAGTCAAAGTAAGCCAGCACCATTAAGGCTTTAGAAGAGCCCCAAAATTGCATAAAATCCCTAATTTGAGCATAGATTGATCATAGTTAGGCTAAAAGAGATTCTATTTGAAATTCAAGCACAAAATAATTGACCCAGACACCATTTGGAACATAGCAGCAAATAATTTGCAAAGTTTGGAAGCCATGGCAGCTTAAAGAAAATAATACAGGGATGAGACAAAGTTGTATTTGTCTACAAATAATGAAGAGAGGGTCTTTAAGGACATAGACCTGGATATTTTTACATTGAACACAAGCAATAGGAACTAGTTTGAGCTCTTTTAGACTATCAAGAGATGTAAGCCATCACTAAAGAAGAATAGAAGATTACCACTGTAACCAAATGGTATTACAACCTAGTTGTAGTCCAAATGGTTAATCTCCACCATGCGACCACCAAACTAGAGGTAATCTACTGTATTGACATCCTTTCTCCCATTTTCAAGGACTGTAGGATCAAATAAGGTTAGATTATTCATTAAAGGACCATTAGAAGAGTTGCATTCATTTCCCCATTGGCCTTTGAGAGTCATTACAAGCTTCCGAAACCCCAAGTGGATTTACCCACTATTAAAGAATGGACCAGCAAGAATGATCTAGATACCATCCTCAGGCCATGGTTACTCTAAGAGAACCATGTGATCTAAGACCTTGCTAACAACATCCCAGTTGCCCAATTTAGAGAGGGGGTTAGGGTAATCATGACTCTATTGAATAGAATCTTTGGAGCCCCTTCAACCACTTACATTAATAAGATTTGGATGTCTTATGTTTACTTTATGATAGATAAAGGGCTCATTCCTCTATTTAGAGAGATGATCAGCATATATCTAGAAATAGAATTCATAGCCATTAAGAAGAAAACTATTACCTAATTCTCTATGATGTCCTAATTTTTAGATGCCTTACTAGCCTCTACCCAGATCCCTTATTTTGGTCATATGAGGGTAGATTTATAGTCTCACACCACTATTCAAACCTACACATATTTAAATATAGGCATAACATCCAATCCATCTATGACTGTGTGTATGGTAGAATCCATAACAGGGATCCCTATGCCTAGGGTAATTCAAAAATTGGTCATATGAGGATATCCCCTTCAATAGGGATAGATTTATAGTAATGTCTCAGGGGCTCTTTTATCTGCACAAAAAGCTCTGAACAAGATGCAATTTGCAAAAAAGATTCAAACATGCATAAACAAATCACAGATCTTATCATTCATCCAGCTGATTACAATAGATGTCCTTTCTTATGCCAACCAAAAAATATTACAGATAAGGTCTTAAAACCCTGAATTCGTGCAAACTGGGAATAAAATTGCAATTTTGGAAGTCTCAGATTTTCTGTGTCGACACACAGACGCCGTCGTCGGTCGATATATCGCCGACGTCGGTATCTGTCGGTCGGCTTTCTGCCGATGTCAGTCTTCAGTCAACCGATGTCGGTCACCGAAAGCTCTCTCTCTGCCGAGGTCGGTGTCTAATGCGGATCTGTACAGACCTGTACGGACTTGGTACGGCCGCCAACCTGTCTGTTCTTGACCCCTGATAGCTGAACAGCCTGATCTCACGAATATAGATTCTAACACAAGATCTATCTCTGTATAACTTATTGGATCAAAACTAAATAAAGAAAATACCTGGAAAGCTCTGTGATAAACTTCTGTGTGAAGTTATCTCTCAACCCTGGAATTCTGTGATAACTGGATGAAGCTATCTCTCAGATCTGTATCTCTGTGATAACTTGTGGATGAAGCTATCTCTCAATTTGGCAATAAATCAGCTGATATCTCACAGCCTCTAAATCACACACAATGAAGAGGGAACGTTCTCCACTGCAATGGAATCCTGGAACCCTTGGCTCAGTCTTCACAGAAGAATTTCTTCAAAATCAATATCAATAATCTATCCATAATCAATAATGGCCTCCATGTGAAACCCCCTCAAAAGATATGCTTGCCCTAATTAGGGTTTTCTTAAATTAGCATTAGGGTTTCTAATTTAAAATTAGAGCAAATAATTAATAATTAATTATTAATGAGACCAAATAATTAATATTTGATTAAATCAATCAAATATTAATATCTCCCTCAATATACGTCAGATCCTCAAACCGATCGAAGCAGGTGAATCAAGGAGTGATTCCACACATGACCATACCAAAATAAAGGTGCTCCGCTGCATATCAAATATCCCTAAAAAGTAGGAGCTTAGGCCCAATGCATCTGAAATAACCTGAATGAAAACCAAATGTAGAAATTTTGTGAATCAAAGTCAATCCAAGCTCCATTATGACCCTCTATCCATCCTATTAGCCTACGAAGGTCGTATAATAGGCTAACCATCAAGTCTGTCAATGTCCACGAAAAAGGGGACATGACAGGTAAGCCCTCTAATCAAGAAATATGTGGATCTAATGGGATACATATGGTTGTATCTAGATTGTACAGTGATCAGAATTAAAGGGATTTTGAATTTACCTTACAGGTTACCTATCTATGTTCCCGTTAAGCTGGTAGAATAAGAAATTGCATACCAACTTCTTAATGATGTGTATAGAGTGTGCAGACACAAGAGAAAAAGCCTCCTCCATCCCTTTCCTTTGACTATTAGCAAGACTATGTTATAAAATTAGGATCAGGTGACTACCGTGGCTAGGCATAGGGAATATTTCAAATTATAACTTGATGAGTTGAAGATGTGGGACCCCAATGGCATGGTCTCTACACACTTGAAATCTAAGCAATTACCCAAGCCAGTGTATGTGCACCAACTCAGTGTCCATGATAGCATATATATCAAAGAAAATAATTATGAAGAAATATTGGCTAGGCTCAAGGGATATAACATTAGACTTAAGTATAGATTCACTAGTGATCAGAAGCCCCCTAGAGACATATGGAAAATGGGACCTCTGCAATACCATTTACTGTCTAGACCTTCAAGGACCCCTCAAGAGAAACCATAAGTGGAAGGACAATATCCCCAAGCATTGATTACATAAGGTCCCAATAAGGAAAAGTTGGAAGAGAGACGTAGTGATGGCCTATCATCCTCACTCCCTCCCCAAGGACCAGAGTCTCTACTGGAGTACTTGGACATGATTGCCTTGGAATCAAATGAAATAGTGGAGGATGTCATCAAGGTCTTTGCTAGAGCATATGGCTCTGATGAAGAGGAGGAGTATGTTGAAGAAGCACAAGCCCAAATAGAGGCTAAGAAAGAAAAAGGGACGGAAGTTGCCCTCGACCTTGTCCTAGTGGCACCATTGAAGAAGAGAAAAGTAAAATTGACAATGGTCCCAATTGGATCAAAGAAGCCAAAGTTGACTTTCACTTACCCCATGATTAAAGTCAACTTATTTAGTGATGAATACCCCATCCATAGACAAATCATCCTTGATTGGTTCATCTATGGAAAAATGTAAAAAATCCCCACTTGGCACCACTCATGGGCCTTGACCAAAACTATTAACAATTATGTGCATGATAATATCAAGCCATGGATAAGGGATTTGATGAAGGAGGAGGAATAAATAAGAATAGTGACCACTGAAGGGTCAAATAATAAGTAGATGGATGCTTTAAGAACATCAAGCAGTACCTAGATTGGAGGATCTTAAACCTCTAAAGTACATGAAATCAACTATTATTATGTAATTAAATCTAGAGACAGCTAGATTAGAGAGAGTAATAACTAGAAAGGCCATGGTGAAGACTGAAGAGTTCACATTCCAAAAGGTTGAGCCATTTGTAGGCTTAACTCCAATATGGATTAGCAACCTGGTGAACTACCCATCCTTGAAAAGGATGTTGAAAGCCTAGTTAAGGCTCATTTAGCTCAGGCTAGAGCAGGCATCAGAGGTATGAAATAAAGGATATCCAACTTGGAGAGGGAGAATGAGAATTTGAAGGCATAGGTTATCATATCAGTGCCTAAGGCAATGATCAAATTGTTGGAGGAATCCTTATGTGATATGTTTGAGGCCTTAAAAACAATAAATCTAAGGCAGAGTGCATTGGCACAATAGAACATAGTGGCCAAGGGTCTAATATCCCAATGGTAAGCTTTAGAGGATCAAATAACAGCATTGATCAACATCCAAGTTGAAAGGTAGATTCCTGGATTTAAAACAATAAGTTTAGGACATTTGAATGCAATTATAATAATTATTGTTGAAAAGATCTAAAGTTTGAATGCATGGTCACAAGAACTAGAGAGATTCCTAAAGGATGATGAGGAGCTAATTGGGAGGATTGAACAAATCCGGAGTACCATACTAACTAACCCTACATATCCCACTGTCTTAGTCATCATAAAAGATGATGAGTTCAAACATAGGTCCACCTTGGTTATATAGGAAATAAGAAATAAGAGTCAAGGCCAATCTAGGGAAGATGATAGTAGGATCCTAGGCATGATCCTTAATGCAGGAGGAAGCATAGCTAAGGCCAAAAGCATCAAGGAAGCCATGGCCAAAAATGACAAAGAATTGAATGCCTTGGCTAACAATAAGGAGTGTCTTTTAAAAATAGTTGTGGACTTAGAGTTGATTAATGAACAACACCAGAGGGATATGAACATCATCTACTAACATTAAGAAAGTTCTCAGGCATAGGGTCCACCAACCAGCTAATTGATATTCCATTTTGTAAAAGCTTTGTATTTTTTTTAAATCAAAATATTCTTTTGTAAAGGCATATGTTAGTTTGTTAGCATATTTGCCTCCAGGTCAGTTTAGTGTGGAAAAGCAAATGTATTCTAGAAATTTGTAGAAAAAGGATAGTTGTCCTTACTTCATGTACATTTGTATCTTGCAACTAACCAGTATACTACCTTGTCCTCCTATAAAAGGCATTACTACCATTTCGTAAAGAGAGATAATTTTGAGCAAAATTTGTATATTTTCAGTAGATAACAAAATCAAGGAATTATAAAAGGATTGTCCAAGTTTGTTTGTGTCAATTATTACATGGCTTTTCTCTCAATTGCTAGTCTTAAGTCTTAAATTTGAATAGTTTCTATAAATTCTGAGTTGCATCTTTGATTATAGGCTTGCTAATTTGTGTTTATGCTAGATTAGTTGAATGATCTTAAATTTTCTTCATTTTATTTTCTCTACATTAGAATGAGTTAATTTTATTTGAGTGTGGTAGCAAATCTTTAAAGTAAATTTAGTTCCTACTTGTACTTATTTATATCATCCTTGGAGGTTTTCCCTGTGTGTAGTGAGATCTAAGCTTATGCTATTTTACACTATATACTAGTTAAATGCATACTCATTGTATTTGAAATTGTCATAATGTTTGGGGCTAAGATTAGTAATCACTTATTCTCTTTCTACCTTACCCTTCTTTTTTGTTTCTTTTTAACTAGATCACTTTAGTTTATATTTCACTGTAAATGTCCATTTATATTAGTTTGTAGTCTAATATTTGATCATAATTCACTAGTATTAGCATATATACTTAGAATTTGAAAATATTTGGTCTATGATGGCTCCCAACCATCAATCAATATAAATTTTATGGAACAAGTTAAACATTGCTCTATCGTTATTTCACCACAAGTAACACAAGTTGCCAAAACCTGCTACTCATGCTCTGAATTCTTAAAATTCTAAAATGAGAAGTGCTCTCAAACACTAAGGATGCATGTGATACATTCAGAGGCATAAACAAGAACTTGTTATCACCTTATTTGTTGTGCAAATTTTATCTACAAAATAAGCAAAGGCTAAAGCTGAGAACAAAGGATCAAAAACTTTTAACCATTGTGAACACATTCTAGAAAAGGAACAATGATTTGAATATGGTGATTTTATGAGGAATGCCAAGTCCCATCCATGGTCTTACACTACATCTCATAAAAATAGAAACCCAAGAAAGTGCACAAAAATAGGAAAAATAAATTAGACAAAGATGGTATTTATGAGGAAGGCTAGGTCTTATCCATGGTCTTACACTAGAACTCACAAAACAGAAAACCCAAGGGATGCTAAAATTATTGAAAATCAAGGAAATAATGAGAACAAAAGGAAATCATGAGGAAGACTGGGTCCTATTCATAATTTTATAATGTAACTCGTGAGAAAAGAGAAACCAAAGGACCAAAAGTAGGGACTAAGGTTTGTGAAAAGAGAGATTGTTGTACAAGGTGAGACACGTGTAGATACCCTACAAAAAGTGTTAGAAGGAAAGCATATAGAAATAATTATAAGAAGGGAAATATTTAGGCAAAATACTTATTTAAAAATTATGCATTGGTGGGCTCTTTAAAAATTTGGCCTTCATTAGCTTAAAGATGATGGGTGTTAGGACCAAGGATGTATTTGACTAAATAAATGCCAAACCATTTTTACATGTATTTACCCTATTTATCATGTGTATAGTCTAATTTAAGGACAAGATCACCAACAGTAAAAATACAAACTTTAACTCTTTTGTTATGTTGTTTGGAATATGGGCCTTGTATTGGCAATTGTGTTGTAAAGCAGAAAGATGGTGTTTGTCAAGAAGATCAAGAGCATGAAGTCAAGTTTTACTTAATTATTACTTTGGTATGATACCATGAAGAGATATATGAAAAGACAAAATATCAAGTTTTAATGGAAAAATGAATTGAAAACCATGGACTAATAAAAACAGCATTGCCCCAGTGGCAATGCATATGCTAGTGTGATAGGCCCAAAGAGCGGGATAAAGATGAATATGCCAACCCGTGAGAGTGTCACAAATTATCTTTTGGAGAATTTTATTAGTGGCCTCAACTTGGACATTGTAATATGGATAGTAGGGCATGGAAATTTTGTGCTTGATTTTGAATTTAGTACAGATTTATTTGATATCTTTATTTTTGAAAATACCATATTATCTAAAATGATATTATGAGGAATTCCAAAGCAATAAATAATTTTATTGAGGATGAATTTAGAAATGGTGGTGCCAATGACACTGACTAGGGGCATGGCCTCAACCCATTTCGTAAAATACTTGAGAGCCATGATGATAAAGACATGCCCATCCTATGATCGAGGTAATTTGCCTATGAGATCTAATCCCCACATTGAAAATGGCTAGAAAGACTCCAAAGTTTGAAGCTCGACTAGAGGCAAATGGATTATATCATCATGAAGTTGGTAGGGATCACACTTTTTAGCGATCTTGATGGCATGCTTTTCAAGAGTGGACCAAAATTCACCCATATGCAAGCATTTATGGGTTGTAGCATGGTTGTTATAGTGACCACCATAAATGTCCCCATGTGATTATTCAAAAAGAGGAGGGATCTCTTCTTTCATAACATAGTAGAGCAGGGTACCTTCAGCATTATGATAATAAAGGATGTTAAGAGTGAAAGACATATTTGAAAGCATGTTTATGTATGAGTCTTTTCATAGGAATCAGTGCTAGGAGGATAGGTTTGGTGTTTAAGGTATTGAATGATGTTGATGTACAATGGGCTTTGTCGAATGCTAATAGCCTGAATGTGGTAGATAAGTGAATCTTGTCATTGAATGGAATATGGGGACTTTCTTATTTAGATAAGAAAGGTACAATTAGTAAGAACTTGGTGCAAATGAAATAAAGATGTTGAAGAAGTAAGTGAATTAGTGATAGAATTATGATCCTGAGGGATAGGCTCGATGGTAAAAGAAGCAAATTATTTGGCAATGGTAGTGGCTATTTAATGATAAGTAATGATATTTTCATTTTTGCATTGATAATCACCATTAACCTATCACCAAATGAGTTGAGATTCAACCAAAGCGTGCAGATATGTAATGTCTAATTTAAGCGCCACTCTCATGCCTAAGATTAAGTCTTCGTATTCTACCATGTTTTTAGTGACATCAAATGTAAGGAGAAATATTAAAGGGATAATTTTACAAAGAGGACTAGTGAGGATACAACTTACCCCATCTCTTTGAAGGCATTTGGCACCATCAAAATGAAGGGTCTAAGTATCTTCATGTAAATTGACATTACTATCAAGAAGTTCTTTAATTACTACTTTAGATTTAGTAGTATTGGGAATAATAGAGGACTCTTCTATATTACTTTCTTCAAGATTAGTAGTGAAATTATGGAAGTAATCTTTTAGATATATAGCTTAATTAAGACCTTTAATATAGAGTATATTATCATCTAGAAGACTATCTTGAAGGTGGTTGGTGGTTGGTACAGGATTTACTACAATTTAGTTGGCAATGATTTATCCTTTGACAGCTTTCTGCATAATAATGTAGAGATCAAATTCTACGAGAAAGACCATCCACTTGCCAATTTTGTCTCTATGAAAAAAAGATTTGGAGAGGAAGTGATAGAGTGGATTAGAATGAATGATAACATAAGTGGTTTGATAAATAATATAATGTCAGAGGTTTTCAACTATAAAATATATGTCAAGGCAATCACATTTTACTTTTGTATAACATTTTTCATAGTCAATGAGGCTTTAACTAATATAATAGATGGTGTATTCTCTTCTAGTATCATCTTATTAGGCAAGCATTACCCCAACTAATACAAGTCTCGAAGAAGTATATAAGATTAAAGGATGATCATTAGAGGGTGGATGAAGGGTAGGTGGGTGAAACAAAGATTCTTTCATATTATTAAATGCTTTTTGACAAGGATGTATCTATTTGAGGGCATTACCTTTATTTTAAAGAGAATTAACAAAATAAATGTCGTAAACCATTTTAGGAACAAATCATCATATTACCCTAAGTTTGCCAAGGTAAGTGTGAATATATAGAATGGAATGAGGGATAGACATGTTGATAATGGCATTGATCTTAGAGGGATCGACATCAATACTTTGAAGAGAGACTAAGAACCCTATAAATTTTCCATATGTGATGTCAAAGACACATTTATAGGGATATAGCCTAACTTAATATTTGATGAGGTGAATAAAGACAATATCAAGATCAAAAAGATGAGTTTTGAGGCTTTTATACTTGGCAATAAGGTCATCCACATAGGTTGCCATAATCTTACGGATAAGGTCATGATAAATATGGGTCATTACATGTTGATAGGTAGCTCTAGACTTTTTGAGGATGAAGGGAATTTTAACATAACAAGAGGTGATCATTATGTGGTGAAAGCTATCTTATTTTGATCTTAGGGGCAATGTGAATTTGATTATAACCCAAGAAACCATCCATAAGGGACAACATTTCATAGCTATAAGTGGAATCGATGATGGCATCTGTGGAAGGTAACGAAAAGTTATCCTTGGGACAAGCAAGATTGAGGTTCTAAAAATTGATGCAAATATGAATGACCATCGTAACTATTTTTTGAATAGGGATAATGTTTGAGACCCATTCTAGATATTCCATAAGCTTGATAAATTTAACATCAAGAAGTTTAATGATTTTTTTATCGCATAAAGTAGAAACTTCTGGTGGAAATATTTGCTACTTTTATTACATGGGTTTGGAATCAAGATAAGTGATCATATTGTACACCATGATGCTAGGATAAATTTCAGGCATGTCCTCATAGGACCAAACAAAATTCTCATAGTGTTTATCAAATAATAATCTAAAGCTATCATGCTTGGTTGGTGTAAGTTTTTGAGATACTGTGATTGGTCTAGGGAATGATGGGGTACCATATTTGATTCTAGTAGTTTATTTGATAAGCATAGCATTTTCATCTTGGAAATAACATGGTGCATTAAGTAGAGAGGAAATGGAATATGTTTTAGGATCAATTGTAGCAATGACGTTGTTAAAATGAGGGGCCTTCTTCTTCAAATTCTTGTGTTTATGATGTCACTGAGGGAGTTGAGGTTCTCAGGCATGAAGCAATTCAAGAATGGATTTATCACTAGGAAAAGTGGGAAGGGGACTGTAATACTCAACATCTATTTCTAGATCAATAATTTTATTGCCATGGTGATCATAGTCAGAATGTTTTTGACATACATATGTGGCCTTGGCATCTAATGTAATCTCAAGAGTAGGTAGAGTAGGGGAAGAAGGTTGAGTTGATTGAATTGGTGTGTTGGTAATATCATTGATGGGAAAAGAATCAAATAGAATGATTGGTTTGGTAGAAGGGAAAAGAGATGTAGGAAGTTCTAAAGGTTTAGAAGGTAAGATTTGTTCTACCACCAAAGGAGTATCAATAAGTGGAAATTAGCAGGAGGTACATGACCTTCAAGTGTTAATTCAAAATTGGTGGAGATGGTGTGAACATCATAATTGAAAGCATGTATTTGAGTGAGGATTTTTTTGATAATTTTAAATGCCCAAGTCTCTTGCTTGAGCTTGGGCCATAATGTAATTATCATCATAGGTTGGAAAAATTGTTCATGCTTGAGATTCGAGAGAAATTTTAGAAGGGGAGATGCCTAAATCATTGAATTTATTGGGAGACGTGATGAAAGGATCTTATAATAATTTAGCCAATTTGTAATCATTACACCTGAAGTCATATTCTATGTAAGAATCCTCCTTAACATTGCATGGAGGGGGGAAATTGGTGATCTCATCTATGAGAGGATGTTGCGATCATGAGGCAATAAAGGAAGAAGCCACTCTGAGATGTAAGGAGGTATCTTGGTATTGTTTCAGGTATTTTTCAAATGATTAGGTTCAACACCATCTGAATTATCAAGAATAACACGTAAATTTATATTCATATGGACGAATTTGGGTAAGGGAGCACTATTAATTTTTGGAATGGTGGGAATTCAATATTGATTTTTGGAGTTTGTAAGTTGAATACTCCAAGGGTTAGGATCAGCCTCATGTTTATATCTTTTACCATTATGAAGGAGCTTCATACATTGCCAACATGAAGAGGAGATATCCCTCATTCTATGAGTTCATGGACATCCTAGGAGTATGTTTGAAGATAAGGGTAAATTAAGAACCATAAGTTTAGTTTAGATGGTCTTAGGTCCAATCATAAGAGGGAGAGAAATACAACCAAGTGGTTTTTGATTAGTTTTGTCAAATCCATAGAAAGTCAAGAGAGTTTTTTTAAGATGATCTTTATTATATCCAAGTTGTTAGATGATCCACAAATATGTCACATTAATACCAAACCCTTCATCTACTAGTACTTTATGAATGAGTGTGGTATTATTGGCTATTTTAATGAATAGGGGTGGATCATCAACTTGAAAGAGGATCTCATCATTAATCATGTATTCTTCAAGGAAATATATAGAGAGTTTCAAAGAAGGACAAATGGATTCAATGGTATGCACTTTGATTAGTTGAGGCTCATAAGAAGATGGGTCCTCTTCTAAGGGGGGTGGCTATTCAATTTCATGAAGTTGTTGCATGAGGAAATTGTGATGATAAGGAGAGGTGTGAACTAACTCCATAAGAGTAATATTATAAGGCATGGAGTTGAGTTCTTCTAATAAGTTCCAATGGGTTTTGGAAGAAGAACCAGCATGAAGCTTAGAAGGTAAATTAGATTTAGGAGGAAGAGAAGCGGTTGGAGGTTAGGAAGGAGGAGATGGTTCCTCATTATTCCTAAGCTAAATGAGTGATTGTAGTATCTTTGAGGAGTTGATCTTCCAAAGATGTTTTCTTAGGTTTAGTGATAGGATCTTTGTGAGCTAGTTTACATTGGTAATTGACCTTAGTCGTATTGAAATATTGAGAATTGTTATAATATTGATCATAGTCTGCATCAATGGCATAAATGTCTTTATTGGATTATTGAGCAATAGATGAGAAAAAAAAATTGGTTGTGAGAAGAAGAAGCTTTGGGAGCTTGGTGTTTTTGAAAACTGTCATTGTAATCTTGATGACAAAGTTGAATCATGGCTTTGTGACTAAATAAATCACCAAGCATATAGGAAACATCAAATTTTGTAATCCATCTACAAGTTTCATGGGAGTTACCCATATCAATATGGAATCAAAAAATTTGAAGAATTATTGAGATAAGTAAATGATTTAGAGGGCATTAAAAATGGTTTCATTTGTTGTACAATTAAGGGTGTGTGAGGAAATGGGGGATTGTCAGCTTTGGCAACTCTTGGCTTGGCTTGAGGAGGATTGTTGGTTATCACATTAGTGTAAAGTTGAAAATATCCTTTAATGAGTTTGGTATTAGGTTCAAAGTATTTCATTAATAAGTCTTGATGCTTGGCTTGGTCAAGAGCTTCATTGAGTATTTGAGGAGCAAAAGTCTGAACCTTATATTGAAGAAAAGGAGTTAATGTAGTTATAAAGAGTTTAAACAAATTATCATCAGTCATGTTATGATCAGCCTTGTGGGCCATATATTTCCATTGCTTGATAAAATTGTGAGCTAATTTAATGGGAGATTGCTTAGTATTGATAAATTGGCTAAGATAATTTTTAGGAAGATCATTATGTTGAAACTCCTTAACTAGAGGATTGCCTAAATCCTCAAGTTGCCATATTGAATGTTGGGAAAGTTGATTGTACCAATCCAATACATCACCAGTGAAATTTTTAAATGAAAGTTTAGTTTAGGTGAATGTATTATTTTAGATCCACTCCTTATAAAGATTACCAAATGCATTAAGAAAAGATGTAGGGTTTTTAGTCTCATTATATTTAATAGTTAGAGCTATGTTACCAATATCAATAGAAATAATAAAAGGGGATAAAGGTCCATTTTAAATGTTTCAAAGTATCTTATTATTCATGATAGGTTGGGGAATGACATTCCCCATGGTATTTATAAGAGGTTGAGGAATAAAATTTTGGCTATTTTGAGGGAGAAAAATGGGAGGTTGACTATCCAAAATGATCAAATTATGTTGTAGTTGCATCATTTGGGAGGTGTTAGATGTTTACATTATGTTCATTTGTTACACTATAAGTGAAAGAATTTGGGTTGTATAAATTGGTGGGTTGGTGTTTGTAAGAGGACTCCCCAAATTAGAATCAGGAGGAGGGTTATTAGGTGGCGGATTGCCTATGGAGTTATTAGATAGACTTGTGTCAATTTCCACCACATTGTGATGAGATGCTTGAAGATAAGTGTTTTGATAGGAATGGAAAGGATCTCATCCACCAATCTCATATTTTTTCATGATTTGAACCATGTTGCAATCCAAAGATGAGGGAGGGGAAGAAGTACTCCAAGAGTGAGGATTCTATTAAGAAGTAAAGAAAGGAAGAAAGGAGCACCCCATATAGTGTCTAAATGGATTCAGGTTGTCTAAGAAGATTCTAATAGGGGATTTCATGATGATTGATGAAAGAAATAGAGATTATAAAAGAAGTAAAATTAGGGATAGAGTCAACGAATAGAGAGTAGAGTTGACCAATAAATAATAGAGTCAGCTAGACAAATTCTAGGGTCAGCCAATAGGTATAGAATTGACTAGGTCAATAGGGTACTGCTTAAACACAGGGTGGAAAGAGTACATAGTCATATGGATCAATAGTGTACTTTTGAATAAGGGACATAATAGAGAGATAAGGATACATAGTCATATAGGTCAACTATATCATGCAGTCAAAAAGGTGAAAAATAGTTTGTAAGAGATTGTATCAACCAAAATGATAGTGTTCTAAAATAAGGGAAAATTTTACAAGATAATTTGAAGTAATAATGAAAGTAAGAACACAAAAAATTAGATTAATATTACTTATCTAAGTGGAATAGACATCACAAACTTTATACCAACACTAGGCAATACAAGTTTTACAATACAACACACAATGATCAAAGAGCAAGCAACAACTAAAAAGTAAGTGTTAACTAATTGGTCATCCTAAGTGTTTTTAAGTTATAATAAGTTTTTGATTAGTATGATATGGAATTCGGATGAAATAGGGAACTAAAAGGCAATCTTAGGTTAGATTCAGGATGTTTAGGTTGAAAGGAATTTGTATTGGCAATGGTATTGGCTTGGTATTAGGGCTTACCCCTTCACTTCACAATCTCGTAGTGATGAGGGTGTGGGGTGCTTTTCCAATATATTCCATTAACCATGTATTTATACTTGGCTATAAAACCAAGTTAGCTTCCCCCTTGGTGATGAAATCCAATTAGGTAGGCTTTGCGAAGACAAATGTTTAATGTTTTTTAATGTAAATTGATTTGGTAGTGTGTGCAAAAAAGTAAAATAATTTAACTAAAATGGTAATTTGAAAAACCACCTATTTAAGCTATGGTATTTACTCTAATCATAAAAACAACTAGAAAGGAAGGGTGAATTAGTTACTATCAAATAGATGTTAATTCTTTGATTTATAATAATATAGAGTAAGTTCAGGTGACACTGAATGCAAATAGTATAGAATAGAGTCAATCGGGTAACTGTTATTCTTTAGAAGAAAGATATTTGAGAAAAAATTAAAATAAGTTGACTATGTCTCTTAGATATAAGACATAATACATAACTAAGTTGACCTAGTTAACTATAGGGTTATAGTTTTGTAGACTACAAACTTGTGAAAAAAATAGAACTGAAAGAAGAACTAAAATGATAGAGAGAGAAAAGAAAAGAACCTTAGTGGGCTTGAAGATGTTTTAGCTTGTAAATTTTATGCTAAGATTGTTTAAATGTTGACTTTTAAATTTTTATAGCTAGGTCGATTGGTTCGACTAAATTTTGCAAAACCCTATGTGTTGAAGAAGAAATAATGAATATAGTTGACATGTTTGACGGTGTTTGTTGACATGTTTGACGGTGTTTGTTGACATGTATGTTGACAAAAAAAGATTAGCAGATAGAGTTAACCTATTCAACTATGTATGTTAATCTATAATTAAATTAAACAATTGTGTTGAACTAGTCTATCTAATAACCTATAATTGATGAAGACCTGCATAGATAGAACAAAGTCATTTTGAAGGGATTTTGTATTAGACCTACGCATAGAAAGTTATAACTATATCGACTAGTTTGATATAGTACTACAAATATAAAAATATATAACTATGATGAAAATGATAGTGTGAAAAAAAAAATTCAAGGGTTATATTCATGTTGGGTTCACCAAAATGTATATAAAGGGAAATACAATTGATCTATTAAATCAATCTTAGCTGGACAATATAAATCCTACTTACACTTATGATTGTTGATACATTAGGTATTCAAGGTCATGACCAAGATGGATCTACTAGACCTTGCCAAGGGATATCTTACCATAATAACGTCACTATGGAGGGTTCTAAAGCCTCCAATCAAGCAAAACTATGAAATAACCCTAACTAGGTCCTATGTCTTTATATTCACAAAATTATAATGATAAGTAAAAACCTAATATAGTTATCACCATAGCTCATGGCATAAATGGGGGTTATTAAACATGTGTAATATGATCTTATCTAATCTATGTATAGGTAAAAGCCCTAATGCATGGAGAGAGTAATATATTGAAAATCCATTACTTATGTTACTTCTATCTACTAAAAGAGAGGAGCAAAGTTAGATATACTTACCTTAAAGATGAACCCATCAAAACTCAATCTCTTCCTTGGCCAAATGTGTTTTTAAAGAGGTTATTATGGTTTGTAAGGATCACTAAGAAGGCCAAATCATCCAAGACTTTTCTACAAGACAAGATTCTTCACCAAGTAACAACTCTAAGCTAAGACTCCTCAAGTAGAATGGTTGAAAAGGAGATTGTAAAGAAGTGCAAATGAATAATTAACACATGTTATATCTAAGAAATGGTGAAATTAATGTGTTTATATACCTAAATCTAACCCTAGTCCTTTTCAAAAGTTTAGCTGATAAGGTCAGCACAATCGACTGTGTATGTTATTGACAAAAATAAATTAGGTATTGGTCTAGGTCAGCCAGGGGATGACCTAGAATCTAAATGAGTTTTATAAATTAAAGTATAGGGTCAATGGGGATGACATTGTATCATAAACTACTGAAAAGGGTTTTAGGCTAGGGAAGGGCTACTGAAAGCATAAAATGACTAGAGGAGGGTGTAAAATAGGATGAAAAGCTTAGGAGAATGTTTTTAGAGAATCTTAGATTGATGACAAGTGGTAGTAAAGGGACAATAATCCTATAAATCACAAATGGTATGCCCACCCCTTTCCTAGTGTACCCTTTAAGGTGTGCACTTAGAGAAATTGAGACTTGATGGGTTCCTACAATATAGAAATCATTAGTAATTCATAAAGTTTGAAAAATATTATGTATATACATGGTAACATGGTTACATCGACACATAGGTGTATTCCTACCTTGCCCTCTTTACTTTCAAACATCTAAATTATTTAATTTTTAGAATATATTCACTAATTTCATTGTAACATGTTCTTGGTTATAGGTAATGCATAAACAACAAAGTCAAGTGGGGATCAAACAAAGGCAAGGTGTGTTTTACACACCAAGGTACACATTTGTTTTCTTTTATCCTAGTAATTTCATATTTATGCACTACTAGATTAAATGGGGATAAATATAGATACTAAAATCTGATTTTATATGCTATATTAGTCTTATATACTTCAAAAAATACAAATCATGGTCCAACCCTTCAGTTGTTGGCCTTTCAATTACTATAAGGCTAGCATTTTCCATCTCATTGTGCCTAATTTCTTATCCTATAATTAGACCCTAACATTATGATGACATAGATCACCTATAACTTATAGTTTGCATAAAACCTTATTTTTATCCTACATAGAAAATTACGTATCCTTGGCAACTTTTTACCCTACAGGACATTAGCATCCACATTAGGGCATTATAATTGACACTTTATCCTTGCCTTCTGAATGTTAAAATTTTAATTATCTCAATATCTAAGGGTTATCCTATTTGTCTTCTTTAACCCTCCCATGAGATTATTTAAAAAAGGTGTGGAATAATTACTAATCAAAGATCACTCATTATCAATCTAGAAAGCACCTCTCAAGTTCACACTACTCAAAATCATTTACACAACTGAGCTATATTACCCTATTCTTCATCATTTCCAAATAAATAATAGGATCAATATTATTATAGTTTTAAAATATTCAAAGATCATCCCATGAGCAACATTTTTCAAGCTACAAGTTAGATCACTAGATGCACTCATATATAGCATATCACACAGAAGCCCACATAAGGGGAATACCTGCATCAATCTGAGGCCCTCTTCAAAATATATGGCTATGTAGGTAATTCTCATTGATAGGTAGGTCTTTGAGGATAGCTCGACTTCACTTGATCCCACTAACCCCTATTTTTCAAGGTGACATGCCCAAATTAGAGGACCTAGGGTTTTGTGTAAAAGACTGATTTTGAGAACCTATGTATATGACATGAACTAATAACTTACAAGGTGATAATGAACCCTATCAAGTGCAACTAATTATCCCAAAAAAGGATCTATATTCTGAGCTAGATAAAACTGTCAAAATCAGGATAGAAGCATCAATGCTAGTGTCTACAGTCTGATGTTAGTGTCCTAACTAAAAGAAAGTTAATTTCTAAAAACTAATGAATCAATATAAATTATCCGATTTTATTATTTCACACTTTTATGTATCAAATTTTCCTATACATCATTGCATAATTTAAGTGTAATTTCTCCTTTTCAATGATACTTTCAAAATATTCCTTGGCATTATACTTTTCTATATTCAGCATATTTTCAAATTTAGTATATTTATCAGAATATTATAAATCTTAATTATTTAATTGGTCTGATTTAGAATAACTTATTTCATAATTGATTAAGCTATTTACCCTACACTTAAATCCAAAAAGGGTTAAACATGTAACTAGTTTTGGACACTACATTGTTGGTAGTTAGGATGGGTTTTAGTATATGTATAAATTAGCATTTTGGGGTGTGTAGACACTGAAAATTAATTAATAAATTCTTGAAAATGATTTTCCTTAACACATTTACCTTATTCAAATTGTCATTCTGATAACCCAAATCTCTAAGCAAACCTTCAAAGTCTCATAATTACTGTTCATATATCTAAGACTTCCCTATTATATCCATATTCATCCCTATTCAACATATACTTCACTATAATTTTGGTTTCAGAAGATTTTGTCCCTTTTGTACAAAATCACACTGTCAAACAAAGATCTATTGCATCATTTTCCTATAGTGTCATCCTTGTCTATAGTGTTTTAATGATCATCTTTTCAAAATGACACACTTCATAACAGGTCTCACATATAAACCAATAGGTCAATTATAAGAAACATTCGAAAAATTCACCTATAAAAGCACATCAAGGCTCATACTTGAAACCCCTAACTATTATATCTATCACTCTTTTACAAAGGCAATTTTAAACATCATATATCTATTTAGAAAAGATCCCTATTACAGTACTATAATCATTGGCCTAGTTCACATTATTTTCTTGTAGGTTGAAGACATCATTTGTCAAGAATTCTAATCAAATTTTATAGTTGCATTCATATGATCTTCCCTTTAGGGATAACTACATTTGCCTAAGGCATTTAGGATATGTAGTCAACACTTAATTAATAAGGGGTTTTCTGAGGATAGTTCGACCATATCTCACTTCCCCAATTTTTATCCCTTTTGCATTTGATCTTATTTTGTATACTTTTCTAGGTTAGGGTTTTGATTTTATAGGTTATTAAATAATCTAAACAATCTCTACACATAATCAAATAGTATACATATAGAGGTGTACAAGCCTAATTTTTTAGATCCAATACACAATCTACCTGGACAAAGCTATAGTTGCAGACAATGACATAATACGACCTTGTTTGCTTTTTGCATCCTTATCGAAAAATATAACGAGTCTTTATTTTCAATTAACTTTGTGTCTGCATGTTTTTTATAGATAATTACAAATACTCATAGTCAATGAATTAATAACACAATTTGAAATAAAATAGTTTGCAAGGACATCTCTCAAACACTAACCTTAATTTCTATTTTTATCAATTTTCAACTTCTATAAATTTCGTAGATCTTTGTATTTAGTAAATCATGTATTTTTTAACTTTTTAGATCATATTCCAATAGTTTACTTTTCTAATTAGAGTTAATTGTTTATTCTAATTAATTCTAGTGTAAATATTTTGGTGAACTTACATTTCATTTCATTAACACTGCTTCTTGTTTGTTGATTTTTGTCCTAGGCTTTCAATTTAATTTTATAAATTCCTAACATTGAAATAATATAGTCCTTAACCTTGTATATTATCCAGCATAATGATTCAACATTTTCCATCTTGAAGTAATCTGAGATTGAAAAAATTTGTCACTTTGAATAAATATGGACACAGAGTCTCTTTCTTTCAACCTTGGGTTAACTTTTGTTGTCTCCTATACACAAAAATCTTTTGCTTTTTTTTTTTTAATTTTATTTTTCATTTGATCTTACTTATTTTTAAAACAATGTACTAATAGTTTTAAAACTACATAGCTACTATCGTGAAGGGCTACGTGGTGTTTTATTTACAAACATTATGACGTGAGATTTTTTACTCCAATACTCATAGCCATAGTACAAAGCTAAAAATAGACTTTACTTTTCCACTTACCTCATGGTATATCAAAAACACATAGTATCCCTTTTTTACACTAATATAAATCATTTTTTATCTGTACAATTTATGGTGCACCTGAGATGAGTGTATCTCCTAGGGAATTTAATCTCAACTTACCCTTGAAACCAGGTTTATTGGGATACATGTATGGTTCTACCTTTGTAGTTGGTGCTCTGAAATATTGGGATGACACTAATCAACAAATGAGAAACTATATCTAGGAGCCTATAAACTATTCAAACCCTTACCTAGATCACCCTTTATCCTTAAATTTTGCTTGAATTGTTTGCTTACATAGTATATAAGTTTGATTCATCTTTTATACATGGTCATAATTCTTTTAATTCATTGTATAAACTAGAACACATGTTTATTTTTATTTTTTACATTACATTGGGTTTAACAAAAGAATTTCTATGTCATATGTTACATTGTATTTTAGACATTATTGATACATATCATATTCCATTTTAGTATGTTAGTCATTATGTACAAACATGGTAAATAAATGAATTTACTCAAGAAAATCAATAACACCTTAAGGACTCTTATGCTCTTTTTACTTCTTATTATGCTTATATTGCCTCTTTTCCTTATTCTTCTAAATCCCTATCTCATTATGGTCATATCTAGACAAGAATATGATTGTTTGGGGACAAGAGATCTCATTTACATCAACCAACATTAGAATTAAAGGCCTTGGTTATAAGGAATAATCCACCCCTTGTGGACAAAGTCAAGATACGCTATGTCATGAGATCATACCCTTTGCTTCCACTATTTATTGTAATATTAATTTTGACTTGCTTCCTATCATAATTATATGTCAAAGAGTTTTCTCCCATCCTTTTGTGCTTCCTTCTATTCACCCTCAATCTACCCATATTATAATTTCTCTCATACCCCTTATTCATCCACAATTTATCTTAGGCTATCACTTCCATGTTGTTCAAATTAGATAAGGATGACCTCCATTAGCTACCCAACCCCAAGCACCTATTATCAATATTCATCATCCAGCTCTTCCACAAAGTTAGAGACAAGTCAGCCAACCTAAAGGGTATGATCTCCTTGATCAATTATGTAATACACTAGCCAATATTTCTATTATAGAGTTATTATAAAAGGCACCAACTTATAAGGATATATTATATGCAATATTGTAATATAATTATATTCATGTGGACACAACCATCTTCATTTGATTATATTATGACCACAATCAAATATATTGATAACATTATTTATTTTGATAAAGCAAATTTACCTCCACAACACATTATTGAGAAAAAAATTCCACTATTCATTCAAGTTCAAATTCATGAAAAATTGATTAAGATAATGATAATTGATAGTGGTTCTGGAGTCAACATTTATAATTATAACTTCATTCAATAATTGGGTTTTAATAAAAGAAATTTTCAAAATTTTGAGCAACCTATATGTAACTTTGATATAAATATAACATTAATATTAGGAGCTATTACTTTGGATATCATGGTGGATCCGAAAATGGTCCCCATTGTATTTCAAGTTGTTGAGGCTCAATTATAATATAGTTTACTATTATAACATCCTTATATCATGTTATGGGAATTGTACCCTCTACATTTCATAGCTGCATCAAGTTTCTACATAATTCACATGAGTATATAATTTTAGCTAATGATACACTTTTTCAATATTGTAAAGCCTCACAATCAAATAAGGGTTCCTTCATAGCCCTTGTGGAAACCAATTCCAATTTCCCAAATTCATACTTATAAGGTGGGTGAATCTAGTAAGGTGGGTCCTACTGAAAAAACTTCTCCAAGTCCTTAATGCATAAAGCAACCTATTCAAGAAATTTTGCCACAGGACCACATTTCCACATAGATTGAGGAACCTATCACAAATGAGCACACACAAGAGATGCCTCTTATGGACCTCATAGATTCTATTCCAAAGTTACCACTATTAGTCAATACTAAATACTCTTATTTAACAATAGAATAGTGCTATAGTAGTGATGATGAAAGTACACATGAATTATCATATGAACAAATGTGCAAATTATATTTCAATCCTATTGATGAAGATGAAAACTTGTCTCATTTATTATTTACATCCATTGGATTAGGTGAATGTATGACTACATCTCCTCTACAAAATTAAGGGAAAGCAATAATTTCTAAACAACAAGTACTTGTTATACCATTTCATAAAGCATTTCACATTATATTGACACAAGTACTTACAATAAATAAATGCTAACTCAAAAGTATAAAATACAACCATCAAATCAAAATTTTGGTTTATTTAGATAAGAATATATTACTAAAATTACTTCAAAGAAATAATCATAGAATCCTCTTAAAAAAGTGGTCCCAAAAGAGACTACAAAACAATTTTCTTGTTATCTAGAGCCTCTCATCATCAAGCCATTTATAAATAGAACATAATTTACTAATGTTATGTTGATACATCTCTAAGATACTAACATGTGTAGTATTTATCTTCTCAAATACTTTGGATATGGTACACAACATCTTCATTAAGTTGTAATGCCCATGTATTGCATTAGATCTATTACATTGCTAACCACATTGGGTTCAAAATAGAGTTCTACATTATTTGATATTGATACTACTTTACATCAATACAATGATATTATCAAGAAATAATAGCTAACATTAATGGGAGCTCATGGCTAAAATCAATGGGATCCACCCTCAATACTAATTATTATGCACTCACATTTCAATATGAAAGTGTGATTGTTATAATTTCTAAAGAGAGAGTAATTACAATTGAATAGTTCATCGATAAGCACATCTCATCAATAGAATCTAAGGAAAATATGTCACAAGTGGCACAATATAAGTCAGTAAAAAAATTACATAAGGAAAGCCTATTTAAATAGGTGATTTGTCATATGATAAAACAAGTACATATACTCTTTATGCAGGTACTCCATGAGATATTTTTTCAAACCAAATAGTAATTTAGCATACTTGCCTAGTACCTACTTGTACCTAACCCATTTTCTATTTTGTTTTTCATTCTTCTACACATACTACAATTCTTTTTCTATTCATTGGCTCTATTTTCATTATGGGGGCATTTCACTTATCTTGATCCTTGTCTTGCTTTGCTTCACCATTTTTTCAAGGTTGCTCAAGTCTCCCTCTCCTCCTTCAATTTCAAAACTTTGTTGTTTTATATGTTTTTCTAAGATTTTTAAAATGTTCACTTATGCATACATTAATTTTCAAATATGTAAAAAATATAAAAACATTCATGTATGCTAAAAATTACAAAAAAAAAGCAAAACCAGGACTTGTAGGCATACTTTCATGTTGTTGGATTATCTATTTTCATATGTCATCAGTATACAACAAATTTCATTACATTTATAATATATAATGCTTCTCAAAAGGTATCTGAATGTGTAAAATGACACATTTTTATCACAACAAAATTTAATCATACACATAAGAAGTTGTCCTAATCAAAAAACATTTCATATAGTCAATCATGATAATGATGCACTATTCAAATAATAACGCATTGCGTCTCTATCCTATATTGTGTTCCTCTCCCTATGCATTATCCAATTCTATTTCTAATTACAACATAGTCACATGGAAGTATTCTACAAATTCTAATCATAGATAATAAATCACACTCAGATATCAAGTAAATTTTAAGCTTAAGGTGTACTTGTCCATGGTTTTGATATTTAGCTAGTCGTCTACCCAAACCTTATTCAGTTGGGGGCATCTCATTGCTCTAAACAATCCCCTTTTGAGGTTTTATTTATCCAAAACCTTTTTTCCCCATGATTGAGGTACATCAAAAACAAATGTCTTATTTTCCTTCATACTTTACATGTATCATAATGAATATGTTATTTGTTAAACATGAACAGAGCCACATATGATCAAAAGATGTTCCTTTCAGTTTTACCATGTTTCTTTCATATGCTTATTTTCTTACATATCATGCTTAAATTTGGTTGCTTCTTGTATATGGCCCTTGGCCTTGTGTATATTCAACATACACCATCTTATTTGTATGTCATCATTATGACTTGTGTGTATGACCTTTGGCTTTTTATGTTTGAGAGACATTCACATGTCTCTTGTATTTAACCTTTGGGCCTATTGTGTGGTATTTATACATTCTTTATAACTTTATGCAACATCTTACATGTCCTTTGTATGTGGAATTTGTGCCTTCTTGTGTGACATTATGTGACTTTGCTTACATGTGTGTTACTCGCTACTATGGTGCCATGATGCCTATCATGCACTACTACGTACCTATTACATATATGTTGGTTCCATGATTATTTATATGCTTCAAATATTTATATATGTAAATGCAATGCTTATAATACATACACAAGACTTGGAAGTTATTACATGATTCATACAATACTTCAATCCCCTATTCAATTTTAATTATGCAATATAATATCCAAAATTTTCATATACTTCAATGTTAGATCTTTTCAATTATAATACAATTCAAGTGTTCACATGTTATAATTGACTACATATTTCACATATGTTTTCACTTTTAATTTTGAGAAAAGTGATTTGTAGGTAATTTATCTCATCTCGAAAGTGGAGCATCATAATTGGCTTATGTCCAAGCTTTCACAAGCACTAAATTTTAGATTTGACAAACTACAATATGCAAAATCAAAATTTTTAGATTTTAGGGGCATTGAGATTGCTTATATACTCCATTCTTACAACAACTTAAGCACATATATATACTTGTGTGAAGACAATTATAAGCTTTCAAGTAGTTTTTTAAAGATTAAATCAACACACTATATAGTACAAGAGGCATGATATACATTCATGTCCAAGTTACTACTTCACAAAATTTAGATTTATCTTTTTCAAGTATCAAAGTTTTATGAAATCATAATTCAATTCTCTATTTGTCTGCAATAGTGTGATTCATCTTTTTCAAGTGGACCACGTTTGATCTTAGTGATGATCCACATCTTGGTTACTCTTTAGTGAGCCATGTAATGGTTCCCACCTCTTTTTTTAGTTCAATAAGTGAGCCATATTTGAGCTTAGTGATACTCCATATCTTGGTTACATTTTAGTGAACCACTTTGTTGGTTCTAACTTCTTCAAAAGCATTGCAAAGTACTCTATGAGGGTTGGATCATATAATATTTCTAACTCAAGCACCATCACTAATTTTTCAAATTGAGACTTTATCACTCTTAATTAGCCACTAGTTCAACACTTATTCATGTGACTCAATAAGGTGGCATACATGTCTCCATGCCAAAGATAAAGTGTGTATACACACTCAAGAATTGCATTTCCTTTACTCTAGTAATTTTATGAATCAATAGAATAAAGGGGAGGGGATGCAGATACTAAAATTTAATTAATAAATGTTTGTCCTTAACATATTTACCTTAGTCAATATGTCATTATGATAACCCATAGTCTCTAAGGAAGCCTTCAAAGTCTCAAAATTACTCTGCATATCTCCAAGACTTCCCTTTTTTATTTGTATTCATCTATATTCAACATATACTTCACTATCACTTTGGTTTTAGAATCCTCTGTCCCTTCTAGACAAGAACGCACTATCATACAAGGATGTATTGTGTCCTTGTCCTGTAATGTATCATTGTTCATAATGCTCTAATTGTCTCTTTTCAAAATGACAAGCTTCATAATAGCTCTCCCATGTAAGCTAATAGGTCAATTATCAGAAACATTTGAAATATTTTCCTATAAAATCACATCAATGCTCACACTTAAAACCTATAACTACTCTATCTAGCACTCTCTTACGAAGGCAATTTCAAAAAACATCTATTTATTCAAAAAAAAAGCCCTACTAAAGTTTCATTATAATACTACAATCATTGGCCAAGTTAGCATTGTTTTCTTTCAAGTTGAAGACATTCTTTATCAATCATTCTAATCAAATTTTATAAATGCATTAATATGGCATTACCTTAAGGGAAAACTACATTGGCCTAAGGCCTTTAGGGTATGTAAGCAACATTAAGTCAACAAGGGGCTTTTTGAGGATAGCTCAGTCATATTACACTTCCCCACTTTTTCTCCCTTTTACATTTGATCTTATTTTATGTAATTATGTAGGTTAGGGTTTTAATTATTTAGGTCATCTATGCATCCAAACAAGCTCTAAATAGAATCAGATAGTATATAGGTAGAGGAAAACAAGTCCATATTTTTAGATCTAGCACACAATCTATGTGGACAAATCTATAATAGCAAATAATGACATAATATGACCTTGTCTGCCTTTTACGTCCTTGTCCTAGAATATACCAAGTCACTATTTTAAATTAAATTTTTCTTTTTAATTTTTTTGTAAATAGTTATAAATAGTCAAAGTCAGTGAATGAATAACACAGTTTTAATTAAATCAATTTACAAGGATATCTCTTTAACCCTAACCCTAATTTCTATTTTTAGCAAATTATAACTTTTGTAAATTTTGTAGATCTTTGTATTTAATATATTATGTATTAGTTAAATTAATATTATGTAGGTTTCCATGATGTTGTAAATTTGAAATAAATACTTCTAGATCCATCATGTTGGATAAATTAAAAATTAATGTTTTAGACACTATATGTTTGCCCATCTTCAGGGAAAAGATCAAAGAAATTGATGATGTTTATGAGAATTAACAACAATGAATCTGCCCTAAATAGTGATAATAAAACATGAAACGCACAAAGGGAAATAATCTACCTTCTCAACCTAAAAGTAATAAATAGATAAACCACCACCAAAATATTATATGAGTTAAAACATGTTTTGGATAATGCTCCTTTGATGTCTAATGAGATGGAAGTCTCAAAAAATTCTGATATACATCAATACATTATCAAGTGGGGACATTTTTAGTCATAATAGATATAAATTAAGACTTAGAACAAGTCAAGGTTGATCCATCATGGCTAAACCTTGTACAAACTATTCTAGGAAACTATTAAGAATATGATTAATAATAATATTTTGAACCTCTCTAATCTTATTCTAAATATCCCATCTAAGAAAATTTTGATTTGGGGTCTTAGTATTTGTTGTTACCCCTTGAAAAAAATTGTACAAAGACTTCATCTAAGGGATAGAATTTGGTGTGAGAAAACTATAAATGGATATTGCACAAGAAATAAGAGTGGACTGATCTATTGCTCTTAAAAAGGGTTGCCTTCATAAAAATAACATTTCAATAGAAGAAAGCATGCACTAAGGAGTCTTAAGGAAAATAAGGATGTTATCATTCTCAAAGCTAATAAAGGAAATACTATGGTATTTATATATAAAATTGATTATGATGCTAAAATGCTTGACCATATAAATACAAATGGAAGATACAAAAATTCTATAAGAATCCTTTAAATAAATTTGGCAAATTAGTCACTAAAGCTATTAGGAACTCGTCCATTAGTTACAAAAAGAAGGAATAGCCTATCTTGCATGCACCTATTACCCCTAGGATTTATGGGGTACCAAATATACAAAAGGACAAAATCCCTTTGAGACCTATTATTACTATAATGAATGCACCTACTTATCCCCTTGCAATATACCTAGTAGGGAAATTAAAGCATTTCGTTGGCAATTCGACCTCTTTCACAAAAAATTCACACTATTTTGTTTGTAAGGTCAAGAATAGAAGGGAAAATAAAGATGACATTTTTGTTAGTTTTGGCGTGGTATCTCTATTCATCAAAATTTTGCTTGATGTATTATTATTGACACTAAAACTACGAATTTGGTGGAACTATGCTTAAGGTCTACTTTCTTTACTCATAGAGGATAAATTTTAGATAAAACAAGAGTGGCGATGGGTTCACTACTCTCACCAATAAATGTGAATTTATTCATGGAACATTTTAAGTCTTGAGCTTTGGAATAATACCCACTAAAACTAGATTGGTGGGATAGTTTTGTAGATGACACCAATGCAAAATGGTCTCATGGTAATGATGAACTTGATAAATTGCTTGTGAATCTAAATCGAATATTAAACCAAATATAATTTACTATGGAAAAATAAGAGGATAACTTATCTTTCCTTGATGTCAATATCTCAAAAAAACCTTGTGGTACTTTATCTCATGAGGTTTATAGAAAGAAGACCCATACAGATATTTATTTACAACATAACTCAAACCATCATCCCTATCATAAAGTCATTATAATTTACTCTTTATCTTCATGGGCTCTTCAAATCTCAGATCAGGAAAAACTACAGTAAGAAAAATATCACCTCATTAAATTCTTAATGTAAAGTGGTTATAATAGATGGGAATTTGAAAAATCTTTTCATAAGATGAGTAATTAGAGTTAAAAAGATAAGAACAAAGATTCAGAGACTCCTAGGATCACCATTCCTTACATTGAGGTCATTTCAAAAAGATTATCAAGAATTATGAGGAAGATTGGTATATAAACTACTTCCAAACCCCATAACACACTTTGAAGATCTTTAGAATTTTCTAACGATGTTGTGGATCCTATGGTAAAAAAGGGTGTTTACATCATCATGTGCTCATGCAAAGTTCCTTATGTGAGATAAACTGGTAGATATATATAAATAAGGATTAAATAACATAATAAAGACATTCATTACTTACGGTTAGATAACTCGACCCTCACATAACACTCATATCTCACAAAGCACCGTATTTGTTTTGATCAAGCAAATATTTTAGTCAATGAGGATGATTATTGGAAAAGAAAGCCCAAGGAAAATATTGAAAGATAAAAAAATACTAAATATCTTAAATCACAATAATGGGTTAGGCATTGGTGACTCATGGCGGACAATTATGAATCATATAAAAATGTATGGAAACTCACACATTAATTAAATCATTTTAAAAAAATAAAAGATTATTTTGACTCATAGAGATTTTGGTAGTGGTTTATGTCTATTTCTTACTTTCAAGTTGAGAAGGTTCACTATCTCCCTTTGTGCATTTCATGTTTTATTATCCCTATTTAGGGTAGAGTCATTGTTGTTAATTCTCATAAACTTCATCAATTTCTTTGATCTTATCCCTAAAGATGGGAACACATATAGGGTCTAAAAAGTCAGTTTTAAAATTATGCAAAATGATGGATCCAAAAGTATCTCTTTTAAAATTATTTAAATTACTAGATTAGATTTCAATAGTTTACATTTCCAATTAGAGTTAATTATTTATTCTAGTTAATTGTAATGTAAACAAAGTGCCACAAAACCTGTTGATGAAGGTTGGGGGTTCACATTAGAATTTCTCATGAACATGTCTACCAAGTTTTTTCATTGGTCTTCGAGGATTCTTTGGATAAATTTATTTCACTCCCTACAAGTGTGGACATCATTACCAATGACTATGTAGAAAAGACATTACACATTGGGATCATAATCTTTAGGCATCTAGTTTTGATTCTATTGAACAAATCTTTGTCAGTTGTTGTTCTGATAAAATCACTAGTTTTGAAACTAAGTGTTTTGGTCAAATTTTTGAAAATGATTTTGTAATTGATTATCCCAAGGTGGAGGATGGTTGAAACCCACTACATAAATTGCAATCAAAGGGTTTTGGTTCTTCACAACCCCATTGTTATTATTGACATTTTTATTTTTCATTGGTTGGTTTTGGTTGTTATTCACAACATTTGTATTTTTGGCTTGATCCATCACACCATCCGTAGTGGCATTTAAATTATAGTTCAAAACCTTAGGGCCTTAGTTATTGGGGTTATTTTGTTTTGCATTTTGGTAACCCCCATTACTTTGGTTAGGGGCAATGATTCACCCATTAGATCCATAAGTCATGTTTAACCCTAAATTTTAGATAAGGGGTATCTAGGGTTAAGGGGATTAGATTAGTTTTTACACAAAGGTGGTGAACTAACCTAATGTGCATGTAAATTAATAGAAAACTTAGATAAAATGTATTCTAAATTTATACAACTAAGATTGATAAAAATAGTAATGTAAAACTTTTGATATATATTAAAATAAATTAGAAATAAACGATACTTGGTTTACTGTGTGCATGAAGATTTGATATATAACAAGTTAAAAGTTGATGAAAGATGATCTTGGAAACTCATCAGAATCTATAAATATTATTTATGTGGCTTTAGACATTGTATTGAATCTGGATAGTTGCATTAACATAGGTGTCTAACCCTGATGTAGGTGTCTTGTATGGAATACTAATTGGATATGGATGTAACCACCTAGAGTCTTCTAGGTTTTCTATCACCTTTCTTCTAATGTCTTCCGATTACATGCACATGTTATTATTATTCGTCAAATGACCAAACTTTAAATTTTCACCCTTTGAGTGACTATGATAAAAATGGGTAGGTGGACTAACAGTGTCGCGCTATACCAAAGACCCATCTGTCAATGGGCACTACCTATATAGCTAATACTCTAAAGAGGGCCTCAGACTTATGTATTTCTACCTATATGTTGGCTTGTGTGTAGATAAGGATGTAATGTGTGATAATCAAAGATAATAATGACCTAGCTTATAACTTATCAAATATGGCTTATGGGATACTCTTTGAATGCTTTAGACCTGTAGAAATGATGCTTTTATGATTGATATAGAAATAGGGACAAATAGGGCAAGTTTACTCACTTGAATGCTTCCTAGTATATGGTCTTGTGAGTTATATGTTTGATTTCTAGGTGATTGCTAGGTGTGGAATGAAAGAGGGTTTTTCTTATATATATACCAATCCCTTTTGTAAATATATCACACTAAAGCACTTTTTATAACCTTTATGATACAATCTTTTATAAATTTGGATGACTTTTGGGCATTGGACACGTTGTAGGAAAAGTGGACACTTTCATCGACACAAGTGTATGTCTAGGATGCAAGTGTCTAAGAAGCTATAAAATAGGTACATGTTCAGAACTATTAGTGAAATATAATAATTAGGTTTAGATCTTTTTACATGGTATAGAAGGTCTAGTCATCAGAATAATAATGGTCATACTAAGAGATAAGTAGTATAGGCATAAAGAGATAATGCACATGAGCTTTTCAGTAACAAGCAAGTCTACAAATCAAAGGCACAACCATGATAGGTATATGCCAAGTGTACAAGATTGAGGTATTACATAAAATCATATTTCAGTATCTATATGTTCCCCCTTTTAACCTAGTAATGAAATTACTAGTTTAAAGGAAGGAAATGCATACTTGGGAGTGTATAACACATCTTGTCTTTGTGTGAGACCAACTTGAGTGATTTTTTAGTGATTAACCTACAACCAAGAGAATGTTATAGTATATAATCAATATATTAAATCTGAAATTAAAATAGTTTGAAATGATTGAAAGTAAAAAGAGCGAGTTTAGGAGTACACCTGTGTGTCAATGCAAAAATCTTGCCCTTTAGCAATTTTATTTAAAAGGATGCCTCATTATAAATCATTGAATATGAGATTAGGAAAATTATAAACCTATAAGTACATATATAAATATATTGGAGGATACATGCCCCCAACATTAGTGTAAAGGTGAGTTGCAACACAGCCATTAAGTTTGTTTCATCTCAATCATGCAACCTAAATATGGGCATAATCTGGTGAGTGTGAACAATTTTATCAACTCACAATATATATGTGTGTGTGTGTGTGTGTGTGTTGAGCATGGATGATTTAATCAAATAAAACCTATACTTCTGGTAAATTTAGATGATTCAATAAAATCTAACTTACAAGTTTGGTAAGATTGAGTGATTTAATCAACTCAACCTTCCAAAGATGAACCGACTACTATAATAGATTAGATCGATAAAAGTCCATAATAGTCCATCTTGGGTATAATAACTTTCCATAATAGTATTTTAAATCTAGAAAATTGATTTGATTTTGAAATTTTAGGTGCCCTTTACATGGCATATGTACCTCATATATGTCTCAAGATGAAATTTGGGTATAATAACAATACTAATGTATAGAATGTTGCCACAAGCATATATTTGAATTGTATAACTGTGAAATTTGGTGATTTTGAAATTGATGCAAGTGTGGAGGACATGTTTATATGAAATTCCCCCACTAAATCTATGAAATATGAGAACTGATGTAAATTTGTAGAATGAGTTTCCATAACATGCCCCCACTATAATTTGGAGATGTTGAATATTGAATAAGTGTGGAGGACATGCCTATTTGACAATCCCCCATTGAAATCTAGAACTATGAAAATGTGGAAGTCATTCCTCTATGGCGTGACCCCACTAATATGCCCCCCTTTTCAGGTGAGGGGAAATATAATTTGGTAGTTACCTCATCTCAAAAGTATAAGATAATTATATAAATTGTGTATATATCATGTAGCATATATGAGTAGCATGTCTAGGTAGATATAGCACCGAAACACATAGTATGTGATCATATAAATTCCTAAGATACATGATATAGATCATGGCAATGTCTACAGAGTGACAATACAAGCTTAGTAAGTAATCAAGCATGCACATAATAACACATAAAATTAAAGCAAGAGGAAATGGTCTAAGGAGACCTCAGACAAGGGGCATGTTCAAATATCACACAATCGAAAGGACATGACTTAGTCAAATGTCCAAAAAACATAGAATGACATATTCAAATGTTTGTACAACAAATAATGACATATTCAAATGCCCAAATATGAAAGCATGGCATGGGAGCCATAATGAATGGAGCATATTCAAATGTTCAAACAAAAAATACAATGAAAGACAATATGAAGTAAGGAACACACTCAAATAAGTGCTAAAATGGAAAATTAGGATGAAAATAAATAACCAACATGAACCTAGCATACTAGTTCCTACAAATATGTGTTAGAAAGAAATGTTAAGTCCATAACATATCAAGTACATTGTGAAAGGTATAAACATGGATATAGGCATGTGTAAGTATATAAGCTCAAACATGATAATTGAAAGTGATCATAGAATAATATAACCTAGGTAATTCATGATCAAATAAGCATATGCCCCCAACATAATTATGACGTGAGTAGAGGGAAATCCTAACATCTATATATGCATATATCATGTACCCGAGTATGTGTGTATCACACTCAAATGAAGTGTGAAACATATGTATATATAAGAAAGGAATGATATGCTATCTACTAACATGGATCAAAATCATATGTATTAGAAAATAATACAACTAGAAACATGCTGATTTTTTTATGGTATTTTTGAAAATTTTGAATGTTTTTGGTATTTTTGGAATATTTGATTTTTATTTTTATTTTTTGGAAAAGGCAAAGTCTAAAAAATATCAAATTTAAGGGATTCTCCTCTAGAAGTGATATGAACACTGGATATGGTATATCAAACTGGTGGTACTACCAAGGAGCATGCATAGGTGTAATATTTGGCATTACAAGCTTTGTAATGTTTTATGTATGTGTCATAAGACTTTGTGGTCTTGAAGATGTAATATAAGGATTAGGGATTCATGGAACCCATTGTTTTGTGTTTTGTAATTTATGTTAAGTATAAATAATAGGAACATGTTTAGGTGCTCTAGATAACTAGGAATGATGTGTAGTGGTAGATGAGGACTTTGTGGAGTTCACTATGTATCTTTGATGTAATAGTATCTCGAGTATGGGTTGCCTAAGAAAGGGGATTTTTTGTTGCTTACCCTTTCACAAAGGATTAACCTTAGTAGGCTTGATAATTAGTTATTTTGGCATAAACTTATCTTGTTTAAGTGGATGTTCATATAAAATTATAGGAATTGTGACTACTTTATTAGTATAAATGTATTTAATACACCCATGTACTGTGGAAGATACTGCATGGAGTTTATGTATCCAAGGTCATCCTAATAGCATATCAAAGAATCTCATGTATGGTATAACTAAGAAGGAAGTGATTACATATATTGGGATAACCTATAAATTTAAGTCATTTTTTCCAAGAACATGTTGTGAAGTCCCATAGATTGCTCTAACCACTTTGGTCAAAGGGTGAAAATCATCATGTGTATAGACCAAGTGTCCAACTAATGTCATGGTGCAAACATTTTAACTAGAACCATTATCAATAATAACATTGTGAATAGGTTGGTGATCAAGGTATGATTGAATAAATAATGAATAAATATTTGAGTTACCATCCACAATCTCACTGTCATCGAAAGTAATATATGGTCTCTAAGCCATAGGAGGTAAATGTCATGTATCGGTACCAATAATCCCATTTAATGGGTACCCATAATGTGGTGGATCAGGATGTGCATTATATGCCATTTGCACTTCCAGGTTGTCTAAGAATAATCTTGTAATGGATCACTAAACATCTTTTATTTATGATGGTGACAAGGTTGTGACCCTAAATCTTTAAGAGGATCATCAAATGTAAGTTGTTGGTTATCAAGAAGGTCTTCGATCTTAAGTTTCAACTTATAGCATCAATTAGTAGAATGCCCAAGGCCCTAATGATAGTCACAAATTGCATTGGTGTTATATCCATAAGATAAAGTTATACTCATAGTAACCTCTATGTGAGGAGGGAGAGATATGAGATGACAATCTACAAGATTCTTAAGTTGTAAAGCTATAGATTCAAGTAATTATGTAAATTGTCTCCTTGGTGCATTGGATAAGATAAGTTGATTAGGTTGTTGTGACACTGCACTAATAGTTGTAGTTTTTTCCTTTTAGGTTCTCTAGCTTTCACCTTGTAGCTTGGTTTGATATGAAACTTAGTATTAGATGTAGTTACTGTGTTTGATACATACCTAATCTTGTTAAATGAAATAAGTTTCATTTCACAATCTCGAATACTATGGCATAAGTCATTAAAATATTTAAACATTTTAAAAATAATGGGCTCATGTAATGGGCAAAGCAAAATTTTCTTAAAGATGTCCTGAAGCTCTTTATTTTCCATTTCATTTGTCATTTTGACCAACATTTCCTTATACTTTAAGACATATTCATTGATAATTTCTCCTTGTTTTATTTTTCTAATTTGGGCATAGGATACCTTTTTAGTAATATTGATAGATAAGTGTTCTAAAAACTGATCTACAAGGGGTTTAAATAGATTTACTGATTGGATTGGTAAATTTTAGAACTATATTAAAGCCTTGTCCTTGAGGCTCCTTGGAAATAGTTTTGTCAAAATTTTATCACTGGAGGCATAACCAAGGTATGTCGCATAAAAAGATTGGATATGTTGTTTAGGATCACCCTTGCCATCATAAAATGTGAAAAAATGTATAACAAAACCAATTGGAAATGGGTGCAAATATATCTTAGGTGTAAGAGGGTTATGCAACACTTCTTGTGAATCAAAAGCATAAGGTGACTTCATATAATTTTACTCAATCTTAGTGACCTTAGCTTGAAAAAGTTTTATAGTTTGGACAAGATTTTGCACATTTTGATTGATAAGATTAGAATTTTGATAAGCCACCAAAGGATGTTTACCCATGGTTTGAGTTGATATAGGCATTCAAACAAGTAATTGGGTTTTAGTGCCAATGTTTCTCATCGAAGATGCAGTAATAGTAGGATTTATTTCAGGGAATAGTGGTGTAAACCATAACCCATGCCCCCATTGGATGTATGAACTAATGATGTTCTCAAAGGGATGGTTATAGGTATAGATTTAGTTGTAGTACCACCTAGATATTCACCATCACTACAGGAGGATGTCTTATCTTTAGCATGTTTATTGATTTCATCTCTTGTAACATAAAAAAATGCATCCATTAAGTCCTTATTATTGTTAAGATGAGTGACATATACATAAAATAAGGCAAGTCAGGAAATGAACTCATTAAGTCATTTTTGTATATGGCCTTCTAAGTTATATGTGATTTTTAGGTGATTGCTAGGTGTGGAATGAATGAAGGTTGATCCTATATATATATACCAATCCATTTTGGAAATAGTTCACACTAAAGCATATAGGCTGAACTTTAGAATACATTTACTTTGAAATTTTGAATGAATTTTGGGCACTAGACATATTGTAAGAAAAATGGATAGTTGCATCAACCCAGATATCTATCTGGGACATAAGTGTCCAAGAAGCTAGAAAGTAGGTATAGGTCTAGAACTAGTAGTGAAGGATAATAATCAAGTTTAGAAATTTTTGCATGGTATAAAAGGCTTAGTCATTAGAATAATAATGTTTGGAATAAGATATAAGTAAATTAGGCACAAAGAGATAATGAACATGAGCCTTTCAGTAGTGGGTATGTCTAAAACTAAAAGGTACAACCATGTTATGTATTTTCCAAGTGTATAAGACTAAGGTACTACATAAAATAATGTTTTAGTATCTAAAAGTCCTATAGTTGATATCAATGGTCACTGATTCTATTTTAAAAGTGTTTATTCATAGGACCTATAAGGGAATTTTTGAACATCTACCCTTGTTACTTTGTTGAGAGAGTGTAAAAATAGATTACAAAACTCTCTCTAATCTATGTGTGGGGCACTGGTGGAGGAGTATAAGACTTGAGGCCATCTCATAAAAAAATGGGTGGTAAATTCATTGGATTCTTGTTTCATATGCAAGAACTCTCATATGCCATCTTTGAGTAGTTTGTTAATGTCAAACATATTGACAAACTTAGCCATGAGTTGCTAAAAGGAATAGATGGAGACATCAGGGAAGTGGTAATACTATTTCGCACACTTACATCAATATTGTATATTAGAGACTACCCCATCCCAAGGTAGAATCTCTCTGATAGTTGTTGTATATGCTTTTACATGTGCATTGGGATCTTCCTCGCCCGTATATTTAGGGAGTTTAGGTAGGGGGCATGGTAATAGAACTCCTCGTATGTTTTGATTTAGAGGTTATTTCAAGTATTCAGCATATGTCCCCATGGCACTAAAATTTACTAAAGGCATGCTAGGATGATCCTGAAGGGTAGGGTATGGGTAGGAAGTAGGGTATGGGTAGGAAGTGAGTACAAAACTACTAAAAGGAAGAGACATGGGTTGAGAAGATGAAGCATAATATGCTGGGAAGTAGTTGTCTGTATGAGTATACTTGGATAACAAGTTATAGTAATATGGTTAAAAGTTGTAATAAGGAGTGTCAATTGGTGCTTGTAATGTTTGAGTATATGTAGGTGGCACATTGGCCGACATATAGATGGGAGGAATAATGAGTGGTTGTGTGTTACTTGCCATGTTGTTTGAAGGAGGTTATGAAAAAGTGTTTTCAATAGGAATTTGATTAATAGGTTGGTAAGAATGAGGTATGTTTGATGTTATGGGGTTGAGAACTCCATGTGTAAGGATGTATCCATGGTTTTGGTTTGGTTTGAAACTAGTAGATGGTGGGTTAGGTTATTATTATGACATTTGATAAGTTGTTGTTGGGATGAGAGTAGATGAGGAATGGCCTTGATTGTTAAGATTAGAGGTCATTCCTTGGTTTAGAGGAATTTGATTACTCTAATGGTCTAAAATTCCACCCATCAAGGTGGAGATGATATCATTTAGTGAAGCATTGGTGTTAGGCTTGGGAGCCTCTACTGTGGGAGACTCAAGAGGAAAGGATTAGTAGCTCATAATGAATTAGTTGGTGTTATATGGCTCAAGAGGAGTCATCATGGACTGACTAAAAGTTAAAAAGGTGTTTTGGTTAGTTTTAAAGGAATGTGGGGGGAATTTCAACCTATCGATCCCATCCTCTAGAAGGTGGATTCTCTCAGCATATTAGTCAAACCTTATCGTACTTTCATTATATGGCCTTTGCAAAATGATATGGGGTATAGTTATAATTTAAGAGTAGATCCCACCTCCAATAGTGAGTTTCATATTTTTATAGTCATGGTAGTTGTTTTAGGTGTCAAAGGGATCCCACAGTTCTTGGATTACTATCCTAGACTTAGTTTTTAGGATAGAGCAAGAAGAATTTTAAAATTTATTCTCTATGTTTTGGGTGTAGTTATCATTCCATCTAAAGCAGGCTTCACCTAGAAATTTATGCTCCTTCTATAGGTTTTAAGGTCCAAAGGCCTCTCAAACTCTTGCCCAGACATATTCAAAGTGTGTATATACACCCACAAGATAAATGGAAGATAGAAGGATGGAGGAAAGAAAATTAAAAAATATATTATGCAAAAGGAGAAGTCTTTCACATTGGGTTCACCAATTCATGTATATGTAGGAAACAACACACTAAGCTTCGAGTGCTCAAATTCTCAAGGTATGGCCAAGATAACCACTGAATAGATAATGGGATGAGTAATTTATTACTTTGGTTGATTGGGATGATGTAGTTTAAGGATTTAAATGAGAAAGGGTTCAAAGGTTTGGATAGTTAGGTTGAGCTACAAAAGTAGGGTTTTGAGTGACATGTTACAAAGAATACTCATATAAATACCAAAAGAGTTCATATGCATTATATTCCTCATTTGAAGTGGTGAATTGGGAATTGATAAAGTTTTTAGAACCCTCTGAATAGACAAGGATAACGTAACAAAGTCCTTGGTTCATATTAGGCTCAAGAAATTGGGCAAAGTTGGGATTAAGGACCCCTAAAATTTGGTCAACTTTATCAGGTTGGTTATGGCTAGTCAATGTCATCCACAAAGTGAATGAGATATGATGAGGTTATACCTAAGGATAAAAGAAGAAAAGGGATTTTAGATTTGTGGGTTGCTGGCTTCACAAACTAGGATGTGAATTGGTCTCACTATTGGATATTTTATTGGGTGGTTTTGTTCATCAAGAGTGTTAAGTTGGTTGATTATGAGATTTAGGAGGGGAGTGAAATGAAAATTTTCTATTCTAAGTTATGAGTTAATATCACACTAGATGTTGTTGTAAATGCTTAAATTTGGATTTATATGTTAAACAAGTGTTGTAAACTTATCAAATATCAACTAAGGATCTACCCTTTAGTTTTAGACCTTCCTTGTCAGGATCACCTTCACCATCCCACTAGGCCTAAATGCTTATCTTGTAGTCTGACCCTAATATTATAATTATCCAAAACACTTTTAGCCCATAATATACTTGAATTATGATATAAATCCTTCATTGTCAATTATAGATCTCTAACAACCTTCCATCTTTCTGAATAGTTGCATTTAGACTTGGACAATAGCATTGATGATATTATCCCTAATCTAATGCAAGTGTCCTTACCTTATAAATACTCAAATTTACAATTCTTTGAATATGTATGGGTTGGCCTAATAAGTTTCATTAACCCTTCTTGGGAATATTTTCAAAAGATGTGGTATAAATATAAGTTAAAGCCAACTCATTATTCATCTAGCAAATATTAAGCAAGCATATAATCAAGCTCATTTAATCAATTACAAAATTGAGCTATATTAACCTATTATTCCCTATTTCTATATTAGTCATAAGATCAATCATATTACAAGTATGAAGCATTTAAACAATAACCCATGAGCAGTATTTGTTAAGTTACAAGCTAGATAACAACATGCACTTATATATAACATAGTACACCCTTTTATGCACACAACCCAACACCTAGGGGATAATTACATATTTTATAGGCCCTCTTCAGAGTATTGTCTATGTAGGCAACACTCATTGATAGAGGGATCCTTAAGGTCATCCCAACTTCATGAGCCCACTAACACATTTTTGGCAAGGTGACAATACCTAAGAAGAGGATCCAGGGTTTGAGTTATATTCTTATATCAAAAATCCATGCACGTGATATGAACACACAATTTGAAAGGTGATAATAAAAAACCCAAAAATACCTAGGTAGAAGTTTCAGTTAAAAGTTAATATTTTGTATAGGATAAATGCATTGAAACATGGATAATAATGATGACACAAGTGTCCCCAAGGCAACACAAGTGTTTGTGCTGGAAAAAAGCTAATTTTCAAAATCTGATGACTGGACCAGAATATTCAAACAATCTATTTCTAGACCTAACTTTCTCAGATCTGCCTATGCATCAATGTATAACCTAATTAAAAAATCTCCTTTATATTGCTATTATTACAATTAAATTTACTTTATATATTTGGTGCATGCTTAGATTTAGTATTTTTTATCAAAATATTTGTAGAATTTAAATTCATAAATTGGCCTACTTTTAAAAAGCAGATTACTCCTTGTTTGATTAGGCTACTCTCTCTTCTTTAAGCCTTATTTATAAAAAGGGTTAAACATTTTAAGTTTCTATTCAAGTGCATAGAAGACACAAACATAGAAAATCAACTCTACAAGGAGTTCTATCGATAGCGAGGCTCTAAAATTTGGTATACAAACTCACACTGATCAGGCGAATAAAACCCAAAAAGCTTAGATCCTCAATACAATAGCATTGGGGAAGGACTATAGCACTGATGCCACTCTTATACACTTTCAGACCCTCCTATCTAATTAGAAAATGAAAGCCAAAATCCTATTTACGATAGTGTCTCAGGCCTGCACATAAATTTCTAGGCCCTTTCCCAGTCAGATCAACACAGAATAAGATAAGTTTAATTTTCTCTCTCTCACTACTATTTTTAGAAAAGCCATAATTATAAATAAATTTCACAAATAAATATCTTTAATTTGGAATATTATTTATTGATTTTCTCTTACTCAGACTCTTTTATTATTTAGAAATTAAAAACTAATTTCCACAAAAATAATAGAACATTTGGTGAACTCGACTTACTTTGAATTATGCATAAAAATCCTAGAAACCCTAAGGTAAATTCCTAGCTAATTTTTCCCATAATTTTTTGAAATTTTTCTTTAATATTTTAAGTAGAAATTCATGCCAAAATTTAAAATTTAATAGTGAATTTTATTTCAAACCCTAGTTTTAGATTAGAGGTAAAAGCAGGTTTTGAAGGGGCCCCGAAACCCTTTAACAAAGAGCAAAAAAACAAAAAAAACAACAACGCCCATAGGCAACGCCTAAAAAACACTACAGAGAAGTAGCAAAATCAGGTTTTGAATGGTCCTGAAACCATCAGAATACATCCGATCAAAACCCAGATACAGAAGTCTGGAGAAACAACAAACAAAAGCTAACAAGCGAAAAACAAAGAACTTACCAGTTTTTAACCAAGAAGGACCAGATTTTCATCCAGTTCCAGAATAAGTTCATGGCTTCTAAAGCAATTTCCTGTGTGGTAACCTTTTATCTTTCTTTCTGGAAACCCTAGTGCTTTGGTCTCCTCATTGGCTCGTTTACCTATATTGATAGCTGCTGCACAAATGTTAGACGTTACTTCATCCATTTTCTTTTTATTATCCTTTATTAACTCCCGGAGATTGATTTCGTAAGCTTTGAGCTTCACAGGGATCTCGCTTAGCTGAATTTCCATTTAGTTCCAAGCATTAAAAAAGTTTCCACTTTTTTCTTGAAATGATCTCCCTACACAGTGAGGAATAATAAGAAGACTCAGCTTTACTGTTAACCCAAGTCATAGGGGTGTAAATTTCATCATTCTGATTCTTTCCTCTCCAATCCTCAGATTTTTTGTTCGGGCTAATTTCTTCATCATCTTTGCTCTTTTGTTCCCGCTCATTGAAATTTCCATCTCCATATTTTGAATATCTTCTCAGAAATATTTCCTTTTCTTCCTTAAAGTTGGGTCCTCACCAAGATCTTCCTGGACAGTATCTTCCTCCGCCACTTTCTGGTTTTCCTCCAACTCTTCTGTTCTGGTAACAGAATCCTCCTCAGTATTGACTTTATCCTTTTCAATTTCCTCCGATCCTTCTTCATCATTACTAATTTTCCCAACTCTCTGTTCCAATTTTTCCTCCTCGGGTTCTTCAAGTCTTTTTCTTGCATTCTGTTTATATTTTAATTTTTCCTCTTCTGCTTAGAACTTATTCATACTTAACCAGTGCCCTATTCTTGCAATTTCAATAAAAATTAGGCCTTCGTGAAGAATAGTATGAGCATAAAGGCTTTGAAAATAAAGATTAACCTTATGCCTTGGTTGAGGAAGACAAACCCTCATTTGTTACATCTAGGATGAAGTACTCCCTTATACAGCTTAGGTCCCTCCATATCCCTTAATCTGATCCAGCTCATAAAAATTTTTTGACCAACTTCTGCTCCTCCTCATCCATTTTGGGGAACTTGCAAAATGCTTCGTTCGAAATGTTGGTCAAAACCCTAGTTACAACAACTAACTCCCAGTAATTTTCCAATCATTTTTTGAATTTTTGGTTGCATTTTAAAATTTAAAAATCACTACAAATTTTTAAAAATTCATAGTAAATTCAAAAAAAAAATCTCAAAACCCTAGTTACATCTACTAGGTCCTATTAAATCACTAATTTTCTAATGTTTTAGTTGTATATTTTACTTAGAAGTTCACTTTCAATATCAAAATTCCATAGTACATTTTCAAAATAATTATATGTTAAACCCTTGTTGCATATACTAGGTCCCATTACTTCTTGAGATATCACCTTACATGTTTGTGAGCTCTGTATCCTTTTTATGCACATTCTATTTCCTTGTTTAGATTATATCTGATTAATCTTTTCTACTATTATCCACTTTGTTTTCCTTATGCTATTTAAGATCCTTGCATTTCTTCCTTCGAGATGAAGTGAAAGAATTAGTGGTAATCCTCCTGAATTCACCAAGATTCCTTCAACTCGACCATATACTATGGATAAACAACTAGTTCATATTGCATCTATAGATTCTACACATCCAGATTACACTAATTTCAATGAGAATGATTCAAACAATGTGCAATATGAGAATACCAATGATGATGTACACACCGATGCTCACGCTCCACCACATTAGACTAATGACCCTCTTCCACTCATTATTGATAATGAAGTTGTACTTAACAAATATTTGATCCTCCAAAGTTTCAAAGAAAGACTCAAGGAATAGCCTCAAGATCATACTCTTATATTACAATCATTCATGAAAATAAAAAAGGCCAAACAAGTTGAGTTTTTCATCCCTACATAGCAACTAATTGTAAATGACACTATGTGGGAAACTATGTCTCAACAACCCCCTATAGTAGACCAACCTACCTCTATGCCACCAGTTACAACTAGTACATCCCTATCTCCTAATGTGGTAACCCTTGTGCAAGAGATAATATCTCTTTAATCCAAGGTGCTACATCTTGAGCAAGGTATCACTAGACCTACGTAGGCTTCCAGTTCTTTTGCTCTTTTGCATACACCATTGGCACATCACATTGCTTCTACACCCTTGCCACAAGGTTTTTGTTCAATCCAAGCTTATTTTATATGATGGCAAGGGTGATCTAGAGATACATTCGAGAGCTTTTCACGTAGTATGCTTAGACTATGTACACAATGACTGCATACTTACCAAGTTATTTCCATGAAACCTAAAGGATTATGTTTTATAATGGTTATATAGTTTACCAAATCAGTCAATCAGTGCATTAAATCATTTAGCCTACATGTTCCTAGCTAATTTTAATATTAACATTAGTGACAAGGTTTCATATGCTCAAGTTGCACAATAGAAACAAATGTCAAATGAGAATCTCACAAATTACGTTCTTCAATATAAAAATATCTTGGCTAAGATGACTAGCCCCATGGCTGATCAAGAGTTAAAAGATCTCTTCAAACAGAGTCTTTTACTAGCTTTGCATGAATCAATTATGTTCAAAACATTCTCTTCCTTCACTGAATTATGTCACACAGTAAAGGAAAGAGAAGTTAGGTTAATTTTAATGGGCAAACTCAAGTACACAAGTATCTCAAACACAACAAACAAGAGTAACAACAAAGTCCCATATAAAGTAAAGGTCAATGATAACAAGAGTCATAATTAACCTACAGTTAATATGACTTTAGAACCCCTTCAACGAGTGGTTTTATTAGCACCTCCTCAATGTACATTTACTAATCTACTAGTTTCTCCAGCCAAAGTTTTATAGTAGTTATTGGATGGTGACATCATATCTCTCCCTCCTATTTAGGAAGTTGACCCAACAAAGCCTCTTCCATAGCGATATGATCGGCATGCATTCTGCAAGTTTCATAGGGCACCAGGCCATACAACAAATCGATGCATTAGTTTGAGACACAAGATACATGATTTAATAGATGGCAATCATATTGATCTTAGCACTTCAATTGAGCCTCCTAAGGTAAAGAAAACATAGGATAAACCATCTTTTTAGATCCTTTTCCACAACATTCTAAATAAGAGACAAGGGACACATCAAGAGTTCACCATGCATACCATGCACATCCACCACCAAATACATATAGGGAAACTTCAGTTGAGACACATCCTTTGAGTAACATGATTGGTGTATAAAATTCTAGAGTTTCAGCTAGACCTTCCATCTCCTTCTCAGAGTAGGAGATCATTGAGGATGATTCAGATTATCATGCACTCTTTATTAGAGCTTACATTCATAATCATCCTATTCAAAATGTTCTTATCGATAATGGATCTAGTGTAAACATGTGCACTATGACATTATTGTAGCATTTGGGATATTCAGAGCATGATATTACCTTCATGGACATAGTTATTATCAGATTTAATGGGCACATATAGAATTCATTGGGTGAGATTATCCTTATTTTATAGATTGGTCCAATACATGTGGCCACACCATTCACTATTATTCCTACTGCAAGAGTTTTTGACATGCTACTTGGACGACCATGGATTCATAAACTTTAAGTAGTACCTTTTATAGTTCATAGATGCATGAAATTCATTCACACTAATTAGGTTGTTACAATTCGTGGAGTTCCATATGAGTTACCACTCACCACTTCATAACCATATACTATTTTGTAGTCACTAGTTTCAATTTTGCCACCAATTATAGTTCCTTCTCTAGTTCTGATTCCACACAGTTGAGGCATCCATCACCAGCACAGAGAGTCCATACACCTCCATAGCTTCAAGATTCTAGACAGCTTTTAGATATAGTGCTCACACCCAGGGTAATATCATTGAGATCTCATGTATCTATTCATAGATCACATGTTTAGAGAGCTTCTCCTACTACCAGATGGGTCCCTAAGAACCTTACATTTACATCCACTTCTCAGAGTCATAGGGGGACCCCAAACTTAATTTATACTTCAAATATTTAAGAGCATTTACATCATATATAGCTCTTAGAGCCATAGTCTTAGTATTTCCATCATGTTTCATAATCACACATGATTCCTCTCCTTGATACAGGACACCGTGATAGGGAGACTCCTATGAGACTCACCAGTTAGTATCATCCTTTCCCTAGCTTACACGTACATAGTTTCTTATTCTTGCTTATACATAGCTTTAAAAACTTCCAAAAACATTCAAATAAGTCAATAACACCCAAAACATTTTGATTGTATGCATCATCTATGATTTACATTGCTACTACAATGCTAGGACTTACATTTGTTGTTTCATGCTATTGTATATCGATTTATCTACATTACCATGCTTCACTTGATCTTATTTGAGTGTGTGTAGTGACATCCAGCTACTTGATTACTTCACTTTACCCATTGAAGGGGCATCCTACTTCTACATTCGAGACACACATAGATATACATACCCACTGGGGGCATCTTCTACATCACTACACCATCCAGGATATGTCATTCCTACACTCCACACTCTAAGTTATCATGTTGATGTAAATTATCTACTAGCTTACACAGATTACTTTATCAACATATCATTAGAATCTAGCACTTGTGTATTTATGAACATATACCTAGCCTTGTACTAAACATGTTTTGCATAATTTCCCTCTTGCTTTGATTGGTTATATGTGATTATATCTTTCCAGTCTTTAGATGCTTTATCTTCTTACTTAGCGTAGCTTGATGTGATTGCATTGACATGTTCCTTCATGTCTCTTGTATGTGCATTAGGACATTTTCCAATGTCCTTTGTTTCTATTTATGTGTGTGCCTTACGACATTTTCCAATGTCCTTTGCTTGTACTCTTCTATGTGTTTATGGCCCTTGTGCTAACTTTGCTTGTTCCACTTATATGTGTATGTGGCATTTGAACATGCCTTGTATGCTTTCTTTCCAGTTTGAATGACATATGTTCATATTTCTTATTTTCATGGCCCCTTGGCCACCCTTGTATCATTCTTGCTTCTTGCTTTGTGTGCTTGTCGATTGATTATTTTTATTGTTTGTAATGCCATGATCCAAATCATGCATTATCTTACTTCTTAGATGTCATGATGGACATAATGCTCCATACCTCCCTAAAAACTAACATTTCTAGTTTTAAGTCAATTCTAGTACATGGCACATGCTATTACATTGTTATATCTATCTAAGCATACCCATATTGATCTAACAATCTCTCAATTTAAACCATGTTATATATTGAGATATCTCCTTAATTACCATTGTGATATCATTTATATTTTCCAACTTAACACACTTGAAAGGATTCTTCTTCTGAGGGTAGTAATTGTAAGGTACCTATTCCTACCCTCAAAGAGGGGGAAACAAATAGGGGTTTTGCTATAGATATCAAAGCTCTGATTAGTCAAAAAATCCAATTTTAGAACACCTAGACAACACCAGTTAGCGTAGACTAAGTAGACAATCAAGAATCTAGAATAGTCATCAAATTTGGCCTAGGACAATAATACTGAGATTGGACTACAACACCAGTGGTGCTACTATCCATTTCTAGTGCTCATAACTAAACAACAAAAGAACTAGATTTTCTAGAAGTAGGTAAAAAGGTAAGTTTAGTTATAATTTTGTCAGCGATAGTTTAAATTAGAATCAATAGTTTCAACATAGTTTTCTTAGAAAATATAGATATAGGGGGCATCCTGTGTATCATGATGGCTCTCACTTCTAATTTTAGATAGGGTAGTTGGCACAAACTTTAGATGAGAATCCATGTTTTAGACACCAGTGATTGGGGGCAATGTGCACAATACATTTCTTTTCTTTCTTTCTTAGTTCAGCATTATCCAGAAATTCTCAGTAGTTGCATGCCTTACTCCATTTATAGGTGGTTGGCATAATTTTTGGTTTGGATTTCATACAATCCTAACTATTGAGTTCTTGAGTTTTTGAGTGGCTTCCACATATGCTAGATTCTTAGTTTTGAAGTGGCTTTCATACAAGCCTAACCTCCATCTTTTGAAATGGCTAAGAGTGGTCTAGTTTCCAGCATACATTCAGCTATCCATGCCAACATTGTAAGATCATATTACATTCATGGGCTTCAGGACTAACTATCCTTTGTATTCTTAACCCACCTATTCAAAGGGATTAGACACACAGTCCAAACATCGATCAACACACACAGGATCATCTAGCTTCACTTAGTAGGTGATGATAGAGCCAAAGGGTTAGACTTTGCATTCTTGAGCCACTTTTGGGGAATTGAGAACACAGCTCTATTCATGATATTACTCTTGGTACAACACCTTCCTACATTATTTAGCATAATCTAACATCACTCAGTAGTATAATAGGTTTTGTATTAGTTTGTGTATCCGGTGAGGTGTATTCATTCATTTCTCTTCCTCTCTTTCTTACCCAACTTTGTACGTTCTTGTTTTAAATATAGCATATCTAGTAAGAACTGATCTACTTTTATTTTCACTTGCATATTTACACTTCATAATGTGCTCTCTCTATGCACACCCAACATCACACAACTTTATGAGCTTTACCCTTGTAGGCAAGTTTAGGTACGCTTTCTATTTTTCTTTTATCATAGTATTTCACTTTGTTGTCTCACTAGAATAAAAGGGGGGTAAATGAAGTCATATAAAATGAAAAAAATGGTAACTTGAGCATGGATAATGACACCCAACCCATAGGTCCCTATTGCTTGCTCTCATGACCCTTATAGGCTTATTTTCATTGATTCCCAGTCATTTGTAGCATTCCAGACTTGACCCAAACTAATCCAAGACCCTTTATTCATGACCAATCCATCCTCTTAGGTCCCATCTACCTAGGATTATATCACCCAACTATGATAGGAGCATTGATGCACTTGTTGTCCAAACTTATTTCTAGCTCCAATGATCAATTTCTTTTGATTCCCCATCCTTCTCCTTGTCAACCTAACATGAGCAAATTCAATCCATGACCAATAGATCCCTATAAAATCCCATTCAAAGATCATTTGGAAAGGGTTGGAAAATATTATCAAGCAAGCAACAATACAAGTGAAACCACTCACACAATCTTCCCTATTCTCTACATACAACGATCCAGTATAGTTTTAAGCACATTCAAATCTCTGCACCAGTCCCTAGCCACCTCAAGCACATCTAGTTTAGCATTCCTTGCATTCTCATATCACAATTGCACTAAGCACTTTCAAAGGGAGAACTACATATGGCTTGATCCCTCCTCAAAGTATTGGTATGTAGGTAGTGTGCCCACACATGAGGTCAGTGCATCTTACATACACTAACCCTTTTTACCTATTTGCCAAAAAATTTATTCAAGTGAATAAAAGACACATACATATAAAATCAACTGTATAAGGAGTTTTGTCAACAATGAGGCTCCAAAAATTAGTACATAGGCTCACATTAATCAGACAAACAAAACCCAGAAAGCTTAGATTCTTAGGACAAAAAAATTAGGGTAAGACTACAACATTAGTGCCACTCTTATTCATTTTTGATGCTCTTGTCCAATCAGAAAATGAAAGCTAGAATCTTGTTTACAATAGTGTCTCAAGCCTGCACACAAATTTCTAGGACCTATCTTACTCAGATTAGCATAAAATAAGATACGTTTAATTTTCTTTCACTCACTACTATTTTTAAAAAAGTTATAATTATAAATAAATTTCACAAATCAGTAGCTTTAATTTGAAATATTATTTATTGATTTTCTCTTACTCAGACCCTTTTAATATTTAGGAATTAAACACTAATTTCCCTAAAAATAATAAAACATTACACAAAATAAATTAATAACCACATGCCATCACCTAAAAAAAACACTTGAGTTATAAGAGTGTTACTTGAGACCACTCATCCCTAACATAGCTTTAGACCTATCTTAGGTCCTATTTAGACACTTATTCAACTTTTTTGTAGGCCAAATGCATCCCTAAACATCCTTAACATAGTCTCAGACCATCACTTTAATATCTTGGCCCTTAGTGCCTTAGGTTCTGCCACTTAGACACTAGTGTCATAATTTGGATAGTAGTACCCCATGGAGTTAGTGTCCTATTTTGGGTGTTATTGTCATTTTCCCTCTTTTTATTACCAACGCATATCTTTACAAAAGAGTAACCACCTAGGGTCAGCTTAGACCTATTTTAAGAATCACACAGTCACTAAAATAGTATATATACATGACTTTTAGCCTTTTATCAACTCGATGGAAATCAAATGTAAATTACACAAACTAACTCAAAACAAGTTATGCATAATGAAGGTTATCAATCTATATTCAACCCTACTTCTACATACATCCATCTACAACATTTATAAGCTTAGATTACTCAAATTTTTAGTCTTAAGAACATTCAAAGCACTCATACTAGCATTCATGTGAGCTTCACTTGCACTTGCACCAGTATTTAGGTGGGGAGAACTACAATGGGCTTGATCCCTCTTCATAGTATTGGTATGTAGGCAACTCTCATCATAGTGGGGTGTTGAGGATGTCTAGCCTACCCCACTAATAACACACTTTACTACTTGTGCCAACTTGATGACCTAACAACATGGAGTTTAAGGTTTTGCATATAAAATTAGTTAAAACAATTCATCTACAAAGATCCAAAACTCATGTGCATAGAAATAGGCCTTCCATACCTAGACATAGGTGCATCCAAAAGTTTAAATTAGTTTTGCACAAAGGACATTAACACCAAAATAGGGACACTAGTGCCACATGGAACTATTGCCCAATTAAAGATATATTATCTAGAAAGGTTTGACACCTAGATCCTATATGTGACACTCAAATCAACCTCTGTCCCTATTTGTAGCCTCCAGATATCCCATCGTAGTTTCTAGCTAAGTACTTGTTTACATTATTTATTGTTATTTTAAAAAAGGATAAACTAAGTAAATTCTGTTACAAATTAGTGGTTGTATTTATTACATATTTATACCCTAATTTACTATACTTAGAGCTTTAATAAATTAGGGCTTGAACCCCATAAACCCTAAATAGTTAAATCATTTGGTGAACCTAACTTAGTTCAAATTTTATTCAACCTCTAACCCTAGATGCTCTTAGGGTTTGAATCCTTTTATTTCTTATGCTCATATATTATTTCTAAAATTTTAAATTTGTTTCAATATTTAATTCTTATAATCTTTTATAAATTAAATTTATTAAAAGGTTCAAAATATGCAATACTTTGTTTTCCTACTATAAAACCTATAATGGTAGAATTCAATAACTGATTCGATGAAACTGATAAGAGAAAATTACAAGATTTTATTTCTAAACATTTAGATATGTAAGATGACCTTATCAATATTATCCATGAAAAAACTCAAAAACCAAATAATGGTCATTCTTCTACTCCACTAGATAACAACATTATTACACCTACTTTAGGGACAACTCAGCTTGCACAATAACCTATTTAAACACAAAAGCCTTTAGTAGAAGCTACACCTCCTATGGCTAGTTCCTCCTTTAGATATGTACAATCTATTATGCATGAGATTCATTCTTTTTAGGCTAAGGTGTTACATCTCAAGCAGGGAACTACTAGGCCATCATCACATGCCTTGGATTCTTGTGTTATTTTATATGCACCTTTGGCACATCACATAGAGGCAACTCCTTTACCATCCATATTTATGGCACTTAGGCTTACTTTGTATGATGGTAAGGGTGACACAGAGCACCATCTACGAGCATTCCATACAACATGTTTGGACTACATGTCTAATGATTGATCCTTATTAAGTTGTTTCAACACAATCTAAAACACTATGCCTTACAATAGTTCTATGATCTTCCAAATCAATCTATCATTAAATTCAATCCATTTTTTAACACACTTTTCAATTAACATCAATGATAAGATCTCATATGCTCAAGTAGCACAACTGAAGCAAAAATATGATGAGCCTATTGCATAATGTCTTGTGATATAAAACTATATTGACAAAGATGACTAGCCCCATGATAAATGGAGAACACCAAGACATATTCAAATAGAGCTTACTACCAGCATTGCATAAAGTTATCTTGTTCAAGAAGTTTCCCAAATCCACAAATTTATGCCACACAGTAAAATAAAGGGAAGTCAAGCTTCTCTCTATGGTCAAATTAAAATATACAAGTGGATCTGAGTCAACTACTAAGAGTTATAATAAGACTCTATATAAAGTAAGGGGAACTAAAAACAATAGTGATCCAAAGGCCACAATTAATGTGGCTTTAGAGCCATCTCCTTGCTTGGTTTTATTAGCTCTTCCATGAAGAGTTTTCACCAACCTTCTAGAATCATCGACATATTTTTTACAACATCTCTTGGAATGTAATGCCATATCTCTCCCTCCCATTAAAGAGGTTGATAAAACATGGTCTCTTCCAAAAAGTTATCATTATAATGCATTATGTGAATATCACAAGGCACTAGGTTATACTACAAATAGATGCATCAACTTGAAACATAAGATACAACATTTGATAGAGGCCAACATCATTGATGCATGCATACCCACAAAGGCACCCAAAGTTAGACAAATTCAAACTAAGTGTTATGTACCTAGGGATATGATATATTATTGTATATGGGTTGATGGAGATGTCGACATGTGGTACACATCCCCCTTAGTAGTTATACGGGTACAATATATTAGTAATGGAGTAACTTGTGGAATTAGTGTATTGGGTAATGGTCAGCCTGCATTGGGATTAGGAGGTTACCCATCCATTATAGGTCTATATAAAGGAGATGATTATCATTGTAAAGAGATCAAGTAAGCATTAAGTCTTCTATTGTAAGAGGATATTGGAGGTTATCCCTTTGAAGAGACATTGTGAAGTTATTCCTTCCTAAATGAGTATTGTTGGTGTTGCCCTACCTTAAGGGTACTCTGCATACATTGAATATTTAGACATGTTAGTCCACCAACATCTACTGTGTTGAATTTATCTACATATATTCAGCATTATTTCTAAATATTATAAGTGTGGATCATAACAAGTGGTATCAGAGCTTTGATTTGGGCAATTTATGGGTCATGGAACCCCAGTTTTATGGAGTTATCAATATATTTTTATTGGTTGCGAATTTTACCACAATTTTTTTACTAAATATGGAGAATATTTTAAAGAAATCACAGTAAAAAAATTGAGATTTTTTGATCAGTTTTGAGGGAGTTATTGTTATTTTAGGGTTTGTACTAATTTCATTATATCTTCCAAAATATAAGGAATTTTTCTTCAAAATTTTTCTTGGAGATGTAAGAAGATACAAGAAAATTATAGTCAAAATTTTAGAATTAAAAGAAATAAATGAGTGATTTATTGTGATTTTCTTATTTTTCGTATATTCACTCTACAAATCAAAAGTTGTGAAATTTCTTCACAATTTTTTTTTGAAGTTCCAATATCATAAGAGGAAGTTATAGTAAAAATTTGGGATAGTTTTGATATGATTTGAATGAGTTATTGACATTTTAGGCTTTCACAAACCCTAGTTTTTATTTGTGAATCATGAAGTTGCAAAAAATTTTAGGGGAAGATGATATTGATGCTAGAGAATGGTTGCTCCTTTTGGAGAATCAATTTTTTTTAAAAATGGGGAAAGATGATTATTTCATTTTTGTTTGGGCCTGCACTACATTGGTTTGATCAGTCGAGCTATACAAAAAGGTTTTCCTCAATGGAAAGAAATGGAACAGATCTTCCTAGATCATTGGCCTATAAAAGAAGTATAAAAAAAGAAGTAGAAGCAGTAGAAGAAGAAGAAGTAGAAAAATTAGAAAAAAAAGAAGTAGAAGAAGAAGTAGTAGTAGTAGAAGAAGAAACAGATGAAGAAGAAGAAAAAAAGAAGTAAAATTGGATGAGAAGGGTTCAAATAATTTGGCTCCACAAAAATCTAAGTCAATTTTTCAATTTCATGGATGCATTCAAAAGAAGAAGGTTGTTGTGTCCATAAACACTACTAGTAAGTATAACTTCATCAACATAAATGTGGCCAAGCATCTACATGTTCAAGCAAAGAATATCAAGGAGGTTCAAGTAGATGGTAAGAATATTTCAATGTTTGAAGATTTGAAGCTCATTATGAAAAAATATGTTTTGCATTCAAATTTTTATGCTTTGGATATGGATGATATGGATATAGTTCTTGGATATCCATGGTTATTAATGTTAAAAAAAAGTTCATGAAGTTTTGGTATAGGAAAAAAACTGTCACTTTACAGGATATCATATTGGAAAAGGTACCAATAATAGACAAGGAAGATCATGAGCATGAGATTGAAACAAGTGATGAAGAGCATGACGAATATTCAGATAAAGACATACTACAATCAGAAATGAACACTTCATCTACTCAAGAGATAGAGATGGATAAAGTGGAAGTGGTAGAAGATAAGGTGGAAAAAGTTAAGGCATATAGACACCTACATCATTATGAGAGAAAATAATCATGGAACCAAATAAGGGAGTGTCATAATAATAATCATTTTGGCTATAAAGGAAATCAAATTTCTAATCATTATGGCTATGCATGGAAGCCAAAGAACAATTACTATGGGTAGGTATGGAATCAATGAAATGTAGTGGTCTATGGAACATGGAATGAATGGGGAAATCACTATGATTATGCACGGAAGACTACCTATTATGGTCATGGATAGAATCAAAGTAGTGCAACAAAATATGGTTCATGGAATAAAAAGAGGAATAGTTATGCATGGACACCAAAGTAGTACAGTTATGAATATTAATATAATCAAAGGAGCATACATGGAGAGCTATCACCTGTTAAGGTCACATATGGGTGGCTCAAAGATCGAGATTAGAGACAAGTGTGCAACAATTTGAAGCATACTCATTTTTTAGTTTCTTCCTATGTTTCGAGGATGAAACATTTCAAAGAGGGAGGTTATGCTATGTACTTAGGGATATGATAGATTATTGTATATGGGTTGATGAAGATGCTGACATGTGGCACACGTCCCCCTTAGTAGTTATATGGGTCCAATATATTAGTAATGGAGTAACTTATGGAATTAGTGCATTGGGTAATGGTTAGCATACATTGGGATTAAGAGGTTACCCATCCATTATAGGTTTATATCAAGGAGATGATTATCATTGTAAAGATATCAAGTAAGATTGAGTCTTCTATTCTAAGAGGATATTGGAGGTTGTCCCTTGGAAGAGTCATTGTGAAGTTATTCCTTCCTAAATGAGTATTGTTGGTGTTGCCCTACCTTAAGGGTACTCTGCATACATTGAATACTTGGACATCTTGGTCCACCAATATCTATTATGTTGAATTGATCAACATTTATTCTACATTATTTTTGAATATTATAAGTGTGGATCATAACACCAAGGCATTGAAAATATTCTCAAATCTATTTCTAAAGCATACAACTAATGAGGTAGAGGGCACTTCAATTGTTCACTATATGTATAAGACACATCCACCACCAACATCATATCACACTACTATAGAGGATGCACACCTCTTACATAATATCATTGGTGTGTATCTTACTAAAATATTGGCTAGACCACTCATCACCTTCTTAGAGCAGGAGATTATTAATGACAATTCATATTTATATGCACTCTTTATAAGAGCCTATATTAATCATCATCTTATTTAGAGTGTTATGGTTGACAATGGGTCAAGTATTAACATGTGTACTATCACACTTTTATGACATTTGGGTTATTAAAAGCTGGAAATTTCTCCTATCGACATAGTTATTCATGGTTTTAGTGTCCATGTTCAGAGCTTGATTAGGGATATTGTACTTCCACTATAGGTTGGACCAACACATGTGGCCACTAGATTCTTAGTAGTACTTAGTGTAGAAACATTTGACATGTTATTGGGTAGGCCATGTATAAAACATATATAAGCCATTCCATACATGCATCATGTACATACATGCTAATCAGTTGGTCAACGTTAAAGGTCTCTCATATGAGTATCCTTTACCTATCCCATAAGCAATCATACCACAATTACTAGTTATAGTTTCAAGCACAGTTCTTATCAGTATGCCACAGAGTTTAGTTGAGCCACCAATGCAAGTAAGTCCTACTCCTACAATGTTATCGTGTACATATACTTTCTTATAGAGATAATTATTAGAGCGACCCTTGTGTCAGAAATATGTTGTAGATTCTATAGGGCCTCCTTCTACTCCTTTCCTTTTGAGATCAATGTTATTGAGTTACCAAGGTTTTTAGAATAGGGCACCCATTACAACTACAATATCTTCTACCATATGGGTTCCTAAGACCCCTATAGTTTACAAGACACCCCAATCAGCTTCACAAATTCCAAACAACACTTCATAGGTAGCGCCAGCTATAGATCACTCAGTACAACAGGTTAGGGATCTCAATTACCTTTTCATATAACATGCATGATTATTGTTCCTTTAATTTACACATGTCACATTGATAGTGAGTATCCCATGAGACTCATTGGTTAGTACGTTCCTCCATCCTTGTACATATTTTCCTTATTTCTTATTCCTTGTATATAGTTTTACTTTCATGTTACTTATACATAGCTTATATCCATAAAATATAAAAATAATATGATATGTCAAAACACGAAATGTTCAAATATTTACTCAAAAATACAAAATTATAGATTATATGCATTCCATGTTTACAGCTCTTATATTTTCCAAACACTACATATGCTAACTATCTTTGTATAGTTAACTTTTATCATATAGACATGCTTAACTTGTTCTTTTTGAGTGTTCACAATATAGGACTCAGGTCCACTACACAGATCTAGATTTGCTACTATCTACACATTGGGAGCATATACACAGATACATGGGTTCTTTATTTAATGCATTCACCCATTTGGGAGCATCCTATACAGAGTTTTGATTGATAGGCTACAACTTTCTAAACTCTACATCATAGATTTAACATTGTTATATCTTGATATTGATCATCCTACACCTACTCAATTTTTTACCAACTATTACTACTTTAGACTCAACCTATGTACATCTTTGCTCTTATACAAATTTATACCACATGTTCATGCATATTTTTATTTTTAACTTTCCTAGTTTAGACTTGATTATGTCTCTGTGCTTATTCTATTCAAGGGAATTTGAATATGCCATTATTTTATGGCTATATGCCAATTATTTTCATTGTATGTATGCTTTGAACATGTGCCCATGTCCTTGTGTGTGCCTTTCTAATTATGTATGCAGACATTTAAACATGTTCTTTCATGTAGATTTAAGCCAACTTGCTTGTTGTTTGCATATGTGGACATTTTAACATGTCCTTATATGTCTTGCTTTCTCAAATTTAATGAAATGTGCCCATATCCCTTGTATTGTGGCCCCTTGGCCTACTTTATGTGCCTCATGTGTGTTGTATGTATGATTTCTTGAATGCATCATGGTCATGACACTCGTCTCTTGCTTGTTACACACTCTAGTTTTAGATGCCATGAGGGGCCTCATGCATCTCCCCTTGCTACTTGGGTGTTGTGATGGACATCATGCCCCATATACCTAGGTAGCTACTTAGTTATTACTCAAACTTGCTACTCACATACATTGTTATATCTATCTTGACAACCTTGTAAATGTTAGATCTAGCATACATTGCACATTAAAAACTTATGCTCAGATTATCTTATATTACGATGTTATGTATGCACATTATATTATTTTATTACATATATATCATATATGCTCTAGCTTACACACATTTTATAGAGCTTTTTATTTTAATACCAATTCTTGAATAGACCATAACTCCCCTCAAAAGAGGGGGAATTCGAATAAGTTTTCAATAGATGTTAGGCTATATGAATGCACTTAGACTAAAATTTTTAGCACATGGGCACATAATATAAAAATTAGCTTCAAGAAACATAGTGGTAAATGGTGACACAAAGATCAGTTTCAATTGTATAGAAATCAGAGTAGCTAGACATTAACACCCAAATTGGGACACTAGCACCACATGGTGTTACTATCCAAGTTATGGCAATACTATCTAATAGCCTTAATTTCAAGAAATTATAGATTGACCATAAAAGTACATTAGGTACAATCCATGTTTGCATAAGTTCAGTTATAGATTACTAGTTTTGGCTTAGTTTAACTCATATTCATGCTAGTTTGTTCGGATTGTGGGCATCATGCACAACATGATCATTCCCATTTCATTTCAGATACTTAGATGTAAATTATTACAACTCAATCTAAAAGACATATACTTAGATATCATATTTATGGGCATGTGTGTGCCGCATTATTTCTATGTGCTCACTTATACACTGATTGATCAGACGGAATGATAAACTCCATGTCATTCTCTACATCATAAACATTTGGCACCATGTTCCAAGTTACACACCAAATTCATGCCTTAATCCATCTGCAGTGGTTGGCATTCCCAAGTGGCCCAGAGCTACCTAAAATTTTCAAGTGGCCCAGAGTCACCTAATATTCTTGATTGGACATAGATATGACATATACAATTCCAATTACAGTTACACATATTTAGTTACATTGTGTAGTTTCAATTTCAAATGCATCCAGTACACATGGGTAGGAAATAATGGAGTCATAGTCTACTTGAGTTCTTGAGCCACCTACATGAGAGGGTTGGGCACACCATCAGTCCAATCTAAGCTATCCACAGTTCATGATCCATCAAGCAGGGTTGAATAATGATAGAGTCAAAATTGGATTTAGTTCTTGAGCCACCCACACATGGGGATTGATTAAACTATCATCTCATCCCAAGATATTCATTGATTGATAACTATATACATGCACACACATGTTGTCACTAGGTTTATGCATTGCTTCACATACCTAGTGAGGTGTATTGGTTCATTTCCTCTCTATTGTCTCTTTACTTAGGTTTGTCTTTGCTTTTGATATCCTACTTAAGTAAAGATTGATCTATGCACATTTTATTTATAAGACACATGATGGAGCATGTTTCACATACTCAAATCTACATTTATAGGCTTCACCTCTTAGGTAATTCTAGGTACTTATTTTTTCCTTTATCCTAGTCATTTCATTTTGTTGCATTTCTAGAAAAGGGGGGGCAAATGTAATCACCTAAAAAAGACACTTGAGTTTTGAGTGTTATTTGAGACCACCCATCCTTAACTTAGCCCTTAACCTATCTTAGGATCTATTTAGACACTTATCCAACTTTTATGCGAGCCACATGTGTCCTTAAACATCCCTAAATCAATCATAAACCCTCGCTTTAACATCTTGGCCCCTAGTGCCTTAGGCTCTACCACCTGGACACTAGCGCCATTAGTTGGACAGTAGTGCCCCATGGTGTCATTGTCCTGGTTTGGGTGCTATTATCCTTTTCCCTCCTTTGGTTACCAATAGATATCTTTTCAGATGAGCAACCACCTAAGGTCAACCTAGACCTCTTTTAAGACCTGCAAAAGCACTAAAACTCTCTCTCTCTCTCTCTCTATATATATATATATATATGCATATATATATATATATGAATTTTAGCCTTTTATCCACTAGATGGAGATCAGATGCAAATTACACAAACAAACTCAGAACAAGTTGTGCATAATCAAGGTTATCAATCCCCACTCCACCCTACTTCTACATACAACCATCTACAACATTTCTAAGCTCAGATTACTCTGATTTACAGTCTTAAAAACATTTAAAGCACTCAAACTAGAATTTATACTAGCTTCATTTACACTTTTACTAACACTTATGTCGGGATAACTACATCAGGCTTGATCCCTCTCTAGAGTGTTGGTGTGTAGGCAACTCTCATCACTACAGGGTGTTGAGGATGTCCAACCTACCATACTAACAACACACTTTTCTACTTGTGCCAATCAGATGCCCTAACAACATGGAGGCTTAAGATTTACATACAAAATCAATCAGAATATGTCATCTACAAAGATCTAGAACTTATGTGCACAAGAACAGGCTCGACAGACCTAGACATAAGTGCACCCAGAAGCTCGAAACAGTTTTGCATATAAGACACTAGCACCAAAATAGGGACACTAGTGCCACTATCAAATTAGGGCACTAATAACTAGAAACAGTTTTGACACCTAGATCCTATTCGCAACACTCAAATCAGCCTTTGTCCTAGTTTATAGCCTCCATACCATCTCAGTCAATTTTTAGCTAAGTACTTATTTACATTATTTATTGTTATTTTTATAAAGGTTAATCTAAGTCAATTCTATTAGAAATAAATGGTTGTATTTATTGTATATTTATACCCTAGTTTACTATACTCAAACCTTTAACAAACTAGGGATTAAATCTCATAAACCTTAAATAATTAAATCACCATGTTAGAGTTAGTGCATCCACGTATAATAACGATAAACCCTTATATAGTACAACTATTGCTACATCCTCCATGGGAACAATCAATACCTAAAATCAATTTCTATTTTTAATACCTACATCAACACTAATGGTGTTTTCATACCCTTTGGTGACTTATTGAGTTTTAACTCAAAATCCCAATGGGTCTACCATGCACACTCTTTTACAAGTTATGCAAGTTTTTGAAGATAATGTTACCAACATTGAGTAAAATGTTATGAAATCAACTCATGTTATTGATTCACAAGATTTATTGCATAATCCTCTAGCACCTGAGATATTTTTGAACCTTTTGCAAACTAGTTTTATTGCACCCAAGTTCACACTTTATGATGGCAAGGATGATCCTGAACAACATATTCAGTCTTTCTATGGAACATGCCTTGCTATGCTTCAAATGATAAACTTTGGACCAAATTGTTTCCAATATGTCTAAAGAATTATGCTTTGATATGGTTATATGATTTATAAAAATAATCTATAAGAACATTCAAGCCTTTGGTGGTTCATTTTTAAGCACGTTTTTCAATCAACATTACTAAAAAGATGTCATGTGCATAAATTGCCAAGATAAAATAAGGAACCAATGAGCCTATTAATGTATATGTGTTGAAGTATAAGATAATGTTGGACAAAAATAACATATCCAATGGTAGATAAAGAGCTTTCAGATATCTTTAAATAAAGTTTACTTGATCCCTTGCATGAGTCTATTATTTTCATAAAGTTAAAATCTTTTGATGATTTATGCCATATTGTTCAAGATAAAGAAATGAAACTTATTTCTTTAAATAAGCTCAAGTATGTAGTAAACACAATGACTACATTTAATACAAAGTTTCATATCAAGCTAGACTATAAATTCAAACCTATTGAGGCTAAAAAAAAAAACCACCATGATTAATACAGTGTCATAATAAATTAATTGGCTTATCTTATCTAATGCACCTAAAAGACAATTTACATGATTACCTAAGTCTCTAGCTTTGTTACTTGTGAAGCTTGTGGAGTGTCATCTCATATCTCTCCCTCTTATGGTGGTTGATACGATCTGACCTCTACCAAAAGGATAGGATGTTGATGTTTATTAGGACTATCACCAATGTGTGGGGCATTCTACAAACATATATTTTAAACTAAAACACACGATACAATATTTTATTGATAATGATCTACTCACCTCTGAGGATTCTATAATGGATTTGGGATCATAACCTAATGATCATAAAAATCAAAATATATAAAATAATCCATTACAAAATCATTTTAAGGAAACATTAGAAGTTCAAATGACATATCATGCACATCCTCCTCTACCAGATTATGGGCACCCATTAGATGGAATTATTGGTACACTCATACGTGAGATACCTCATATGGTTCATAGTCCTATTTCATTTGATGATAGTGAGATTATGGATGATGACTTAGATTTCATTATTTATTTATTAGAGCACATATTAATCATTAACCTATACATAGTTTTATTGTTGATCATTGTTCTAGTGATAATGTAAGTACCATGAAATTAATCACACATTTGGAATACACATAAGATGATTTATTTTCTTCGAATAAAACTATAAAATCATTTGATGGAAAGCCACAATAAGTTTTCGGTGAGATTAATTTACCTTTACAGGTTGGTCTAGCACATGTGACCATAACATTTATAGATATAATACATACATGAGTCTTTGATTAGTATTGGGATGATATTGGATTAATAAGATTCATTCAATACTTTTCACAGTGCATGCATGTCTTAAATATATTCATGCCAACAGGATAATTATAGATTCAAGGATTCAATATGAATATCCTTTGCAACAGGAAAAATTTGTTCCATGACAACCAATTATACAACCTAATAAGGTTAATCATGCATGGAAGGGTAAGCGATAGACAATCCCATTTCATAGGTGACCAATAATGGAGAATCCATTGCATCAAATATCTAAAATGGATTCTTTGAGATCTTCATTTACACCTTCATAGCCTAGCCTGTTATTGATTTATACGCACCATGTTTCAAAATGGGTACAAAGACCCAACATTATACCAAGGAAATCATAAAGCATTAAATAATGGGTTCCATGAATCACTACACCCTATAATACTACCTCACGACTCCATAGTCCTATGAGGCATACACATAATGTTACAAATTCTCCGGTTCTAGATTTGGCACATATCAATGATCTTTTACAGCATGACCATTTTACTATACCACATACAAAATATATATCACCTTATGAGCATCCCTTAGAAGGGATCATCTGCTAACACCTTCTTTTCAAAACATATAAACAATTAAAAAAATTTAAAAATCAAATATTCAAGAAAATACAAATAAATAAAGACTTAAAATATTTATCATTTCACATGTTTATTAGCTTTTTACATATGTTGTTTACTTTATGTTAATAAATAGAATATCATTTACTTACACACATATATTTTATGGGTACTTGAGTTTGATACATGCAAACCTTAGATCCATGTTACACACACATGCAAATGTTGGACCTTTCCTATTCCCATGTGACACACTATGTTGGGGGCATCTTGGTTCTATATGATCACGATTGACACGATTGCTATTCTTTTATGATCATTTCCATTTGATATGTTATTATTTTGCAAAGTAAACCTTGATATGTTATTCTACATGATATTTTTTACTAACACATGTATGCATGGACTAGTATGACATGCTTATTCTAGTTGCTTTTATTTCATTTACTTCATCTATTCACATGGATTACATGAGTGCACTTATTGTTTGCTTCTTTGTCTTATTTATGGAACATTTGAACATGTTCCTTGCTTGTTGACCATAGTGCATTGAATATTTCTTGTTTCTTTGGTGTGTGGACATTTGCACATGTCTTCATCTTGAGTGTATGGTATTTGAACATGTCCCTTGTTTATGGTCTCCTTATACTCCTCTTTGCATGAATTTTGAGTAGTGATTTTGTGTGTGTGCTTGATTATATTTGAACTTTTTATCTTCAAGACATTACTATGATCCATATCATGCATCTTAAGGCTTCTTATGTATGCATGTTATGATCTTCATTGACATATCTACTTCGTGATACTACTATATTCCCCTTTACTACATGATTCATACAACTATAACATAATCATCTTATCCTTTTGAGATAAGGTGACCATCCCTTTTTCATTCCCCTCACCTTAAAGGGGGGGGGGCATATAAGTGGGGGAATGTCATAGATAAATGACTTCACATACGTATGATTAATAAGATTGATAAATTTTGATTTAGTTTACATGATTCATGCATACACTTGGGATAAAATTTAATGCATTTAGCAGATTCAGGATAAAGTTTTCAGATTTGTGATACATATTATACACATTTTATTGATCAAAGGCTACATGTTGATAGATACTTCAGCTTGAGACACATTTTGAGGTGTATATGCTATGAAAATACATCAAATTATAGATATATTTTTCACATTTTACCAATATTCATGCACTGACCTTACTAAGATGCAATGTTTGAGCTTTATTTGCTACAACAGTTGGTTTCTTTCATTAGTGTGATTGAGATTTTATGATTTTGATAACATTTTCACTACTTCTATTATTTTAGGTTGATATGGTTACATCATTTGACTCAAGTGAGATTGGTTAGATTATGTTACATTTGAGTTGTATGATTGAGATTTTGAGATCTCAATGGACTTGGCACAACTTGCCCTTATATCATAATGGAGGCATGATCACCCTATAGTAACCTTCTTTCACATCTCCAAGGTTTAGTTATTAACCTCTCTCCAATGCTTTAACAAGGAAACATCATTATCAAATCAAACTATCAAGGGGCAACATAGTTGCATCAACACATTGTCAGGACCCGAGGAAGCACAATTGATTACCAAGCAACTAAATATGTGGAATTACCCAAAAGCAATAAGTAACTAGAATTCAAAAACAACACAGAATATGAGAGACAATACCCAATTGTATTAATACTCTTCTAGAAGGAAATACAACAAAGAAGATGCCACAGTCTTCTTCCTTACACACCTCTAGGGCTCCCACACCTTTAGGGCATAAACATTAAATCTCTTCAAGAGCTCACTCTCTCTTTTACGGTCCCAATACACAACTCAAACACATAGTTGGTGTTCACCTCCAACCAGTCAGTATCACTACTGCCAGTACCACCAGTTAGTATCACTACTGCCAGTACACAAGTGCTCCACACACTCCAAATCTGAGTACACACCATACTCCAAGTACACAACGTACTCCAAGTAGATCTCCCTGATCTTGCACCTTGTTATGTTGCCCGTCACCTTTGACATTGCTATCCTACATATCCACTTTAGACCTTGCACACATAAACACCTGCAAATCAATGATCTTACTTACTATGTAGATCTCCAAACTTGGCCTTCCACACCTACCGACCAAGATCCTACACACATGAAGAACCCTTCTGATTCTCCAAACCAGCACCCCTGTGGATCTCTACCAAAAATTGCACAACCTACAGCTCTACCTGATCATACACACTCGGCACCCCTATGAAACTAGGAGGAACACACCTTGCTCTCTTCCCTCTGAAGGAGCTAACCTTGCTCAACTCAACTAGCACACAAATTATAATACAGCCCATGAGTCTATTATATAGATCTCATGCAAACAATAATTAGACATCCAATTACAATAATTAGATCCGCAGCTCCAAGGCTAAAATTAGCCTTTAACATGCAAACAATCGGTTCGTTAACTAACTGTTCGTCAACTAGCAATTTTGGAACCACACAGGCGACCGATGTTGGTCCCTGTCTGGCTGGAGATGACCGACATCGACCGATACCTGACCGATGTCAGTTGCTATCTTTATTGTATATGACCGATGTCAATTGATCAGACCGACGTCAGTTTCCCTGCAACTCAGCAACCTCTCAACAACCTCCTCCATGTTTGCATCAGTGAAGATTTTAGTTCCACAACCTAATAATCTCCCACTTGGAGATAAATAGTTGCACTGTACCTGTACTTATACACCGTCTAATTTGTTTCCTAGCTTGTATCCCTCTTCAAGCTCAATCTTGAAGACCAACCACCACACATCCTGTGGTGCAACACCTATCATCTAAGTAACCTGCCATATCTGAAGTGCCTGACCCTGCATAGCAAGAATCCCTACTGCTAGTCCCTCTCAGATACCTGAGAACCCACTGAACCACTTTCCAGTGCTTCTTTCTCAGATTGACTACAAACTTTTTGACAGCACCCACTGTTGGGGCAACATCAGGGAGTACACATGTACTCAATCTCATCATGTGATTGGGGACCCTGTTCTGTGAACTATCCATCCATAGGTGCGCTTGTCGTTCTGCATCCTGCACTACCTTCACGCAATCATCCTGTGACAACATTAACTTGTGATCTTCCCTGTCTCTAGGATACTCATGCCAAAGAATTTCGCTGCTCCCAAATCCTTCATGGCAAACCACTGAACTAACCTTACCTTTAGCTCAGCAAAACCCTGTATGTCTGAACCTGCAACAAGCATACCATCCACATACAATAACAGGATAATGTCGTGACCATCATCCACCTGGTAATACAAACACAATGGTTATAATGACATTGACTAAAGCCATGCTTTGTCATCCACTTGTCAAACCTGTATCACTGTCCTGCAGCTTCTTTAAGACCATATGACCTGGCCTTCTGTCTCACGTGTCCATTCTCTCTATTTTTTAACTAAGGTATCCATTCGTCTTTCAGTGCTTTCATACCAGCTGGCAACCCTACCAAATCTCTTGTTTGGTTATGCATCTTAGGAATCAACTTCCTCATTCATGCCATGCTCCCACTGTTTCCTATATCCTTCTTGCTCTGCAGTGAGCAACAAGTATAAAGAAGAGGAATAACGAATTTGAGGCTTAATTACACTTTAAGTCCTCCACATGGGCATTTGAGACTCCTTGACAGCTTGTTGTCTACCCAAAATCCGTTCCAGTGACCGACCTCAGTCACCACACAGTGTGCATCCGACTGACATCGGTTCCATGCGACTGTCCAAGTCACCGACACCAGTTATCCTACCGACGTCAGTCTCCACCTGCCCGATACCATTGACTCCTCTGGTCTGCACATGACCGATGTCGGTACCTATCTGTTCGACGCTGGTTCCTCTTGACCGATGTCGGTACTTGTGTTCTTCTGTGAGTGATGAATTTTTACCCGTGAGCTCTCTTTGGATCAAAACCCTATCCAAACTACCCTGCTCAGAGTTACTCAGCGTTCTCCACTGATCTCTGTCCATCATCTCCTCCATAAACACCAAGGCTTTCCAATTATAAAGTCTGTCAAAGACATTTGACTTTCGCTTAAGAACATGCATCTCCTTCTTGCTCTTGTGACCAAGCCTACAAAGCCACGTCTTCACAACAGAAGAAGAATCAGTATTACAAGCAGGTAGATAAAGAGTACCTACTTTCTTACCACACGCTGATTCAAGTGCATCCATTGTGAGAGTTCCTATGCATCTCTCATCACCCTACTTTTCTAAAGAAATTAGCCTCATCTTCAAAACTGGGACCTGCATGACATCCTTCAACACCTGTGTGTTGGACGTCTGCAATTTCAACAACACTTCCCCTTTACCAAAACTTTGACAAGGCTCACCAACCCCTCTAATTGGGGCTGCATGGAAAGAGGAAACAAAATCTATAAACCAAGATTCTACTTTATCCAAGGAACATCCCAGAGCATCCTGTGCAACAACATCTGCAACATTTACTTCTTCAGTTCCTTCATGTTGATCTTCTACCAACCAACAATTTTTCTTTACCTACTCTTTCTTTCCATAACACTGTAATTGACCATTCGTGCTTTTCAATTCCTCCATTCTTAGTGTACTTTATTTTTCCATTGCTATACTTCCACTCAATCAGAAACCCCTGAGAGTGACCTGTAATCAAACACAAACCTATTCCCTGCAACCTTAGCTCTGATACCACTTGTCAGGACCCGAGGAAGCACAATTGATTACCAAGCAACTAAATATGTGGAATTACCCAAAAGCAATAAGTAACTAGAATTCAGAAACAACATAGAATATGAGAGACAATACCCAATTGTATTAATACTCTTCCAGAAGGAAATACAACAAAGAAGATGCCACAGTCTTCTTCCTTACACACCTCTAGGGCTCCCACACCTCTAGGGCATAAACAGTAAATCTCTTAAAGAGCTCACTCTCTCTCTTACGGTCCCAACACACAACTCAAACACAGAGTTGGTGTTCACCTCCAACCAGTCAGTATCACTACTGCCAGTACACAAGTGCTCCACGCACTCCAAATCTGAGTACACACCGTACTCCAAGTACACAACGTACTCCAAGTAGATCTCCCTGATCTTGCACCTTACTGTGTTTCCCATCACCTTTGACCTTGCTATCCTACAGATCCACTTTAGACCTTGCACACACAAACACCTGCAAATCAATGATCTTACTTACCATGTAGATCTCCAAACCTGGCCTTGCACACCTGCCAACTAAGATCCTACACACATGAAGAACCCTTCTGATTCTCCAAACCAGCACCCCTGTGGATCTCTACCAGAACTTGCATAACCTACAGCTCTACCTGATCATACACACTCGACACCCCTGTGGAACTAGGAGGAACACACCTTGCTCTCTTCCCTCTGAAGGAGCTAACCTTGCTCAACTCAACTAGCACACAAACTACAATACAACCCATGAGTCTATTATATAGATCTCATGCAAATAATAATTAGACATCTAATTACAATAATTAGATCTGCAACTCCAAGGCTAAAATTAGCCTTTAACATGCAAACAACCAGTTCGTTAACTAACTATTCGTCAACTAGCAGTTCTAGAACCGCACAGGCGACTGATGTCGATCCCTATCTGGCTGGAGATGACCGACATCGACTGATACCTGACCGATGTCGGTTGTTGTCTTCACTGTATATGACCAACATCAATTGATCAGACCAACGTCAATTTCCCTACAACTCAGCAACCTCTCAACAACCTCCTCCATGTTTGCATCAGTGAAGCTTTTAGCTCCACAACCTAACACACATATGTGTACTCCTTCCTTGATTTATTTTATTTCAAGCAATTTTAATTATTCATTTTCAGATTATATGTACTCATTACACATGTAACATGCTCTTTGTTACAGGTCATACACATACAAAACACTCAAATAGGACTCACACAAAGTAAGGTGCATTGTACACACCATATTACACATTTTATTTCTTTTAAACTTGTAATTTCATCTTTATGTATTACTAGGTTAAAGGGAGATGGAGGGGGGGATGTAGATGCCTAAATTTGGATTTATATGTTAAACTAGTCTTATACACTTGAGAAATATCACTCAAAACTCTACCCTTCAGTTTTAGACCTTTCTTTTAGTTGATAGGCTCGCCTTCACATCCCACTTGGCCTAAATATTTATATTGTAGTCTAACCCTTATATTATGATTACCTAGATCACCTGTAGCCCATAATACATTTGGGTTATGATATATATCTTTCACTATCAATTACAAAACTCTGACAACATTTCATCCTGGATAGTTGTGTTTAAACGTAGACAGTGGCATTGACACTACTGTCCCTAATCCAATGCAAGTGTCTTTGCCTTATAAAGACTCAAATTTTCAAATATTTGGATATGTATGGGTTGGATTAATAAGTTTTATTAACCCTTTTGTGAGAATATTTTCAACAAGTGTGATATAAATACAAGTTAAATACAACTCATCATTCATCTAGTAAATACCAGGCAAACACCTATTTGAGCTCATTTAATCAATTGCACAACTAAGTCACACAACCTTATTCTTTTTTATTTTTATATCAATCATAAGAGAAATCATATTATAGGTCTTAACAATTCAAAGAACATCTCATGAGCAATATTTACCAAGTTACAAGTTAGATCACTACACACACTTACATATAACATATTATACCCTTGTGCACACACAAGCCAACACATAGGGGATAAATACATATAATTGAGGCCCTCTCTAGAGTATTAGATATGTAGGCAGATCTTATTAATAGAGGGTTCCTTAAAGCTAGCTTGACTTTGTGAGCTCAATAATCCATTTTTGGCAAGGTGGCAAGACTTAAGAGGCGGACCTATGGTTTGAGCTATATTTTGATATTGAAAGCCTATGTGTGTAATTTGAAAACATAATCTAAAAGGCAAGAAAAAAACCTAGAAAAACCTAGATGGAAGTTGCACTCAATAATCAATAATCCATACAACAAAGATGTGTTGAAGCAAATATAATAGTGTTGACGTAAGTGTCCCCAGGGTGATGCAAGTATTCATGTTGGAAAAAAGCTAATTTTTAGAATTTGACAACTAAATCAAAATATTTAGACAATTTATTTCTACCTGTGCATTAGTGTATAATCTAAGTAAAATTTCTCCTTTGTATTGCTATTATTAGAATATTGAATGTTGTACTTTATATATTTGGCACTTGTTTAGATTCAATATTTCTTATCAAAATATTCGTAGAATCTAAATTCATTAAGTAGATTGCTTTTAAAGAATACCTTACTCATTGTTTTATTAAGTTACTTTCTTTTATTTCCAAAAGGGTTAAACAATTATACATTAGTATAGGAGCAGAGTACTCTAGAGAAAGTTCCTACTATGTGGAGATTAACTTGTGTGAGAGGTGTCATCCAAGAGTGAGGTAACCTTGTTTAGAGGTTGAAACTTGTTTACTTATTTTGATTTGATTGGTGTAGATGTGTACTTGTTCTTTTGAAAGCTGAATGTTATGTTGTAACAAGGTTTATACTTGTTCTCATTTTGACAAGGATTTTGATTTGAGCTTATCTTGAGTTTTTAGCAAGGCTTTGTAATGAAAAGAAAAGTATTTTATTTTCTAAAAATCAAAATGCTTAGAAATAAAAGAAATGAAATATCTTATTTTTTTTAAGAATGGAAAATTAAATTAACAATATAAGTGCTATTTTTTAGCTTTTCCTTATTTTTTAGAATGCAAAATTTCATCTATGTGCACTAAAATGAATTTGAATGGAATGAAAAGCTAATATACAACTCAACAAATATCCCTAAGTTTTTTTGGCATTAGATCAAATAAAGTCTCTAGGAATCTTATCCAATTTGTCATAGGAGGCTTTAGAATTATCCTTCACCTCCTCCTTTTAGTGCAACAACTTATGCCCAGATTTTTAATTGCTTTTCTTGGCAAGGGTTATGAATATCAACCAATTTCCTTACTTTTTAAATTGTTATTTTATTAAAAAAAAGTCTTGGTGAAGTGTTTCAATAGTAAAAGCTAATATGCAATTTTAATCTTGATTATGTAATTAAGAAACTAGATCTCAAATTCAGATTTTGTAAATACAATGTAAACTCTAAATCTTCAAGATCTACTTCGTGTACACAAGCTAGACTGTAGGTTTTAAGGTTTTCAATTATTTTTTGAACATTATATGTAGCTATATTTATATGTGATTGGATGGATACAAATCTCAAATTTTAATTTATGAATTAAAAAGACTTTCTTTACCATGCAAGGAAGTAAAACAATTTTTGATGCAAACTTTATTTTTGGTTTTTTAGTCTTTGTGCAAGTAAATTTTGGGCGTTGTTTGTGTATCTGAATATGTGCTATAAAAAATGAAAATAAAATTTTATTGGTTAGTTTTAGTTAATTTTAATATTTACCTATCTATCAAATATGAAAACTATTATTCTTTAAGATTTTTAATGTGTGAATGCAACTAAGATGATGAAACTAGTTTTTCCATGCAAGGAGAGATGCGATAACATTTTTTTCAAATACAAACCAATATAATAAAGAATAAATATAATCTAATGAATAAATAATTAAAATAAAAGAGAAATAAATCCTCCAATTTGACCAATGTAGAGATCAAGTGAAGGAAAATAAGAAGTTAATATGAATATCCAATTCTGAGGTAGCTGGCTCCTTTATATGTTACTCAATTTTGACCTTGGAACTGTCCAATAAGAGGAAATGCAAATAAAATGGAAGCATAAACATAATTTGGAGGAATAAAATAACTGAATTATGACTAGTTGATCATGAACAATAAAGTGTTGGTTGCAAACTCATGAGTTCCTTTCTCCAACTTGTGCAAAGTGACCAAAATATTATTATAAAATGAGGCTAAGTTCTTCAAAATAATATAAGATTGAATGTGGCTCTATGAAAAACTTAGAAGCTTCAATATTTGATGTAATTTTTAAATTTAAAATTCTAGGAAAAATAATATACTTGTAAGGAATAAGAAGAAGTTGTGACTTAGAGTTAACTGAAGCTTAACTGGGAGCTTGTTTGAGTTAACTCAGAGGTGGTTGAGATTGACACAATAAAAACCAAAGGTGTATACTGTGGAGTCACGGAAATGAATTCAAGGGAAAGGAATAAAAAATGCAACTTAAGTGAAAAAATGTGTGAAAACTCAAGTCTTAGTAGTAAGTTTAAAAATGTTTCTATGGTGATGAATCTGCCACAGCATCTGCGAACCGCTACGACAATTTCATCATAGTTTAAAAACTAAAGGCTAAGACTAGAAAATGAAAGTTTGGAATTTGCAAGAACCAAAAAAAATGCAAAAGGTTAGCAAGAGAAAAAGGACCAGGTCTAAGCATATTTTAATGGAGATCATTGCATCATCATTAATTTTTTCATGAAATATTGCACCATACAGAAGTTGGGTGCATGCATAACATATGACATGCAAGACCTAAAACAAGGGTCACAAGGGTCCACCCTAGAATTGTACAATGTATGTTTATGGGGAAAGTCTTATAAACCCATGGAAATAAGAGGGGATGAGAGAGAAAGAGGAAGAGAGGAAAATGATGGGAAAATATTATGAGATAACTTGAACATGAAAAAAAATGCATCAATTAGATCTTAATTTGAACTGATGCTTGAAAAACACACAAGTACACTAGAATAATATATGAATGAAAGATTTTAATCACATCCACAAGACTAAGAAGTGTATAGGATCAAAAGTAGTAATAAGGTGGTTAAATTGTCCATTTGCAGGTTGGTATCATATTTGATTTGGATGTCATTCTAAATTGGGCAATATATGTAGTGTAAACTACACATTTTTTCCTACTATTATTTAAATATTATTCACTTGTCAGTTTCACATTTAAATGATGTGAGCTAGTCTTTAGTCGAACCATCAATATTTTTGCGTTCTATTTGATTTATATTCTTATAAAAGTTTTTCATGAAAAATTTAATTCTTATAAAATATACTTACTATAATACAATTTTACAATCAATAACTACCCTTACTAAAATTAAGTGTCTATAATATCTAAGTTGAATTGAATGAATAAAACCAAAGGCAAAATTGAGTGATCAACAACCTTTGCCCCCACCTCCACCGAATAGTGTTGTTGGAATGGACAAAGGGAAGAAGATTGGAGCAGGTACTGACAAGGACTTTGAAGGCTTTGTGCAGGTTAAGTCTCGAGGCCGAAATAGGCGCCATAAGAGGTCCCTAATGGAGCATCTGGAGGAGGACTCAGTTAATAGGTTTGGGGTTCTGGATGAATTAAGACAGTAGGAGGATTACCCAGGCCTAGTCAATGAAGAGCAGGTTGTGGGAGGGTCTGGAACGGCTAGAGATGCTCCCATGGAACAAGTAACACCTCCCGTGGAAGCTACCTTACCTATGATTATGGAAGGACAGGTTGAGGAGCAAGAGGACATTGAATCAAATGCTGATATGGTTCCAAAAATTGAGGCTGAAACTCTTCCCACACAAGCAGAGGCGTCAGAGGTGGAGAAGAAAGGCAAGGCTCCTTCTCACCTGGGAATTCTTCAGAAGGAAGGGAAAAAAGGGGTTTTCGAAAAAAATGTTAAACTGGGGAGAAAGAAAGACATGGAAAGGATAAAGATGATTGGGGAAAATCTGGTTGAGTCAGGGGCGGTCAAGACCTTAGACTCCCACTTCTTGTCTCCTCCAAAATGATTATTATATCTTGGAATGTTAGGGGCTTGAACATCGGCCCTAGACAAAAAGCTATTCGGGATTTGGTTAGGAATCATTGTCTGAATATTCTCTTTGTTCAGGAGACTAAGGTTTTAGTGGAGTATATGTTGAGTCTTGCACCTAAGCTATGGAGGCAAGGTTTATGTCAATGCATAGGGGCACAAGGTTCTGCGAGAGACGTGGCTTGTCTTTGGAATCCACGCAAGGTGCAGCCGGTGTCATGGATCGCCTTTAGGTCTTCACTTTCTTTGGTTTCCTTATGCATTGAGTCGGGAGAGTATGTTCTTCTTTCGAATGTCTATGCCCCCACTGACTTCCAAGGTAAGCTTCAGGTCTGGAATAACATCCATTTAGTTCGTAAGGGCTTTCCTTATCTGCCATGGATTCTGGCTGGGGATTTCAATGCTATCTTGGACCTAATAGAAAAAAGGGAGGGAATGCTAGATTGGAACCATCTTCCTCTTTGCTTCGAGACAGGATTTCGAAGCTTAACCTGGTGGATATTAAGCCTTGCAATGGGAGGTTCACCTGGAACAATAGGAGGACAGATGACAACTTTATTGCTAAGCGTATTGACAGATCCATGACTTCTTGTTATTGGGTGGGCGACTTATGGGCTTTGAGTTTTGAGATCCTGGATTGGAGAGGCTCTGACCATTGGCCAATTAAGCTTCACATTTTTTCAAATTATACGCAGAGGAAACTGTCATTCAAATTTCAACTCATGTGGCTTAGGGACCAGACTTTGTATGGCTGAGTTGCTACTTGGTGGAGAATTGGGAGGCCGGCGGCTAGTACAACAATGTACACTTTTGCTAAGCTGCTTCAGTTCGTGAAATATTAGCTCAAAAGGTGGAATATGTTGATCTTTGGGAACATCTTTCAGGAAAAGAAAGAGGTGCAAGAGGAGTTAAATATCATTACCAGGATGATTAGAGAGGAGGGGTTGTCCGAATCATTGTTGAGGGATGAAGCGTGGGCTGTTAAGAGGGTGGAAGAATGGGAGTTGAGGGAGGAAATTTTTTGGAAGTAGAAAGCCAGGGTCGAGTGGCTGCAGGAGGGTGACAGGAATACAACCTTCTTCTTCAACTCAGTTAGAGCTAGGCAACATGGAAATATGATAACTTCTTTGATTTTGGATAGTGGAGAGACTATCTCTTCTACGAAGAATATGTGTAATGAAGCTGTATAGTATTTCGCTTCTATTTTCAAAGAAAGACAGAGGGGAATTGATGCTGAGGATCAAATACTCTCATGTATTCCCAATTTAGTTTCTCGGGAGATGAAGGAGCAACTGATGCGTCCAATTAACATCGAGAAGTTTAAAAAGATTGTCTTCATGATGAAAAAAGGTAAGGCGCAAGGCCCAGATGGATATTCGATTGAATTTTTCTAGGAGTTTTGGGAAATCATCAAACTTGATCTGTTGGCTATAGTTCAAGAGTCTCAAATTAGCAAACAAATGCTTCGGGCCTTGAACTCGACTTTTCTGGCTCTCATTCCCAAGAGAGAGGGGGATAATCGCCTAAGTCAATCTAGGCCTATTTCTCTCTACAATGTTGTCTATAAAATTATATCGAAGTTGATAGTTGAAAGATTAAAAAAGTGGTTAGGGGTGCTGGTTTCAGAGGAACAAAGCGGCTTTGTGGAGGGGCGACAGATTTTAGATGGGATTGTGGTGGCTACTGAGGCTATCCACTCCATGTCCAAGTCTAGGGAGAAGGTGATGTTCATGAAGCTGGACATGTCTAAGGCATATGACAGGGTCCAATGGCCCTTTCTTCAGAAGGTTTTGGCTGCCTTTGGATTCGAGGAGGATTGGATCAGTTGGGTTATGAGCTGTGTGAATTCGATTTCATTCTCTGTTTTGGTGAATGGAGAGCACTCACAACTCTTTGGAGACTCACGTGGCCTGCGACAAGGGGATCCATTATCTCCCTACTTGTTTCTTCTTCTGGCAGAAGGTCTTAGACGATTGATTAGGAAAAAGACTGGTGAAGGTGCTATTCAGGGATGGAGGTGGGGAGATGACCTTCTGGTTCTTTCTCATCTTTAGTTTGTGGATGATGTGGCATTGATGGGAATGGCTACTATGAGGGAGGCAACCAATTTTCACAATGGTTTGGATGCTTACTTGGCTGCCACAGAGATAGGTAATTAACGAGGATAAGTCATCCATTTTTTTCTTCAACACTCTGCCACCCATCCAAAGAAGAGTGGCTGACATTCTTTGATTCCAAATTGGTAGCCTTTCGGTTCTTTATCTTGGTATACCTATATCTGTTGGGAGACAGTCCAAGGAATTGTGGCAGGGGATTCTGGACAAGTTCAGGGCTAAGGTGAATCATTGGACCAACAAGTGGCTATCCTTCACTGGTCAGGTACAACAAATCTAGTTGGTGGTGCAGGCACTTCCTCAATACAAGTGTATGCTCCAGGTGGCACTGGTGAGTTTTGTTAAGGATCTTGACTCCTTAGTAAAATAATTTTTATGGGCAAGTAACTTGTCTTCGACGAAGTGGAGCCTGATTAGGTGAGAGGTTGTTTGCAGCCCAAAAAGGTTTGGTGGCTTAGGACTGCGGTAGTCAGTCCTGGTAGGTACGGCACTGGCAACAAAATTGTATTAGAGATGGTGTGAGGAACAAGATTGAGTGTGGGCCAGGATCGTGTCTTATAAGTATTTCTTTGGGGTTCCTATGAAAGATATCCCCAGATATAGTTTGTCGGGTAATGGATCGGTGATCTGGGATACTCTTAAAAAAGGAGTTGCTTTGATTAAGAGAGGCCTTTTTTGGATCTGTAGGGGGTAATGAGGCGCAATTCTAGCATGATTTGTGGGATGGTTTTCCCCCTCTGGTTACTCAGTATCCGCATCTAGATGGTCTTGCAAAGAGATTTAGGGAGGCAAGATGGATTAAGGTGTGTGATTACAAATCTTTCCTTCTTCATGGCCAATTGACAGAGGCGAGGTGGAAGGAGCAGGAAGAGTGGTCGATTATTGGTATGGAGGCTGAGTGCACTGAGCTTCATAAGATCCTTGCTGGCCGCTACTGCTGCGCACTCAGGGAGAGCGACTTGCTAGCTTGGTCCCCTCATCCTAAGGGGAAATACATGGTCTCGGTGGGTTACCAGGAATTGATAGCGCAACAATGTGGCGCTGGAGGGGAAGTTCCATGGTGGAAAAGAGTGTGGAGCAGCTTATCTTGGCCGAAGTGCAAATGCTTTAACTGGACATGGACCTGGAATCGCTGTTTGACCTGGGAGAATATTAGACGGAGAGGCTTTGTTGGCCCTTCACGTTACGTCCTGTGTAATGGAGCGGAGGAGGAATCGTCTCACTTATTTTTTAGCTGCCCTTTCACTCTTCATTTGTGGCATGCTTGGTGGGACGCGTGGAGGTGTCAATGCTTGCACGTCTCTTCCCTGGTTGAGTTTTGGTCCAAATTGGGCAGGTCGCCTTCTGCTGCTCACTTCCTACAGGAGGCATGGTATGCTGGACCCATTTTTCTGCTGTGGCAAGTTTGGCTTGAGCGAAGTCGCTTAATTTTTAAAGAGAAAAAGTTGGCGATTCACCAGGTATGGAGCAGAATTATTGGAATGATACAGGGGACTGTGGAAGCAAAGAGTGAAATCATTTTGCCTCTTGAACAGGGAGACATAGAATTGGTTAAAAGGTTAGGCATTTAGAGTATTTCTTTGGCCTCTGCTTGCGTCAGGCGTGGCCGATGTGGGAAGCAAAAAATTTAGAGGAGTGGGAAATGGACACCCCCTCCTGAAGGTTTTTTGAAAATTAACACTGATGGTTCTTCCAGAGGTAATCCTGGCCTGGTTGGGATAGGTGGGATTGCTAGGGACTCCTCTGGAGCTGTTGTTTTAATTTTTCCAGCCCACATGGGAGAGCAGACGGTGAACATGATGGAAGGATTAGCTGTTCTGTATACGTTGAAGAGAGCTTATGAGTTAGGCTGGGGAAGGGTGGAGTGTGAAGCCGACTCGCAAATTCTGATTAATATCATCCGGGAGAGGAAATTTAATGATGTGAGCTGGCAACAATCTTTGATAGTGCAGCAAATATTTCAGATTAGTTCACTTATGGATTCCGTGTCCTTTGCTCACGTTCTGAGGGAATGGAACGGGGTGGCAGATTGCTTGGCGAAGTGGGCTTCTCAGGATATTGGTGGCTGCAGGGTGGATGAATGGGCGCTGTTGCCCGAGGAGGTGTGTCGAAATCTGGACATGATTCTTAGAGAGGACGGAAATAGTGTTGGGACGTGACGGTTTTCGATGTTTGGTTTCTGTGGTTTTTTTAAGCTTTTGGGGCTTTGACCCTTTGCTGTATTATAATATTTTCGAAAATTAATAAAGTTTTTACCCCTTTTAAAAAAAAATAAAAAATTGAATGAATAAAATATTTTAATAATGTTCACAAGACCAAATAATTTCTAAAACAAAAAATGTAATAAAATTGTTTCCATAGTAACACACCACTTAACACAATTATTACCCTATTATTATTTCAAAAATTCCAACCTTTGTTAATGTCAAATTTTTAAATATAAATCTTGATAAAAAATTTAATATTTTATCTCACTTTGCCTCATCAAATTTAGTAAAGCATGTATTTAAAAGCATTTGAACAATATTTTTATAGATATGGTTTGCTTTGGGGATTATGAAGCGAAGAGAAGAGGGCAAAGCTTACTAGCGTGGAAGTGACAGAATATTACCAGTACTATTACTAGTAATGTGGGGTTGAAACATTCTGTAAGCACTTGGCAGTAGCAAAGTATCCCGACCCCAAGTGGAATTACGGACGCTTTCAATGAAGATTATGGGTATGGAGGAGGAAATGAAGGGGGTTGCGGATGCTTTGGAAGCTCTTAAAGCAGCAGCAGCATCATCTGCATCTGAATCAATTCAACCTCAACTTGATAAGGTAATTCATCAATGATCATCCTTATTCTCTTTGATTCATATTAATCAAAATGGAATGCCTCTTTACTGGCAACCATCTCTAACTATTGATTTCAACAACGAAGAGCCCTATCTCCAACCTTTTGATACTAAACAGCAAATAGTGAAATATATTGTCAAAAATCTCGAGTGGTTGACTTGATCAAGAAGTTAAAACAAAATCCAAATTTTAAGGTGTGGATGGATACAAAACTTATAGAAAGGGCAAAACCTTGATACAGAAAAGGCTAGCAGAAGCTTGAGAGGGCCATTATATGCATAAAATCTAAGTTTATTAACGCTGTTTATTAATATATTAATAGAAATAAGATAATCCGGATATGACAGCTGGGGGTGACCTTTGTATTGGGTACCTCTGGAATATGATCTGGAAAAGATTTACATGATCATAGACAACAGTGGTATGTCCATGGAAAATATTGCACATGGACATGAGCACTGAGGACAACTATCATGCCATTTAGTTTTGTTTTATTTTCATCACTGGGAAAGCGTAGGCGCTGGGTTAGTTCAAATTGCATGGTTCCAAAATGCATTTTCAAACTCCACGTGCATGTGTAGATTTCACAAGACCTGAACAGTATTTGCTGAAAAAGGAGGATTCTTCTCAAACTTGTGCCCTTAAATTAGTACAAACATTTAGATAACCCAGACTCCAATGCAGTAGTTTAGAACCTCACCATTATATTTCATATTGGAAAGAAAGATCTAGTGGAATAAGTTTATAGTAAGTCAGTTCATTATTGTTTTTCTTTCTAGATTTTTACTTTGAATTTCTTGCTGGTATGCCCTCTTCCTGCAAGTTTCCATGCTTGATGGCCACTTAAGTTGATTAAAGAGGGATAGATACAGAATGGGAAAAAAAAACATTCAGACAAACTTTGACCTCTTCCTGCAGTCCCTCTACATGGACTCATTTTGAAGAGAAGTCATGCCCGTGCAATTCATTTTTTTGGTTATTTCATTAGGCTTGGTTTTGACTAATTCAGTAAACTTTGGATAATTGAATATTCTGGAGCCTCTTCACAAACATTTTCTACAATATGTTTATTCTTGAAGCTAAACATGTAATTGCTACTTAGATTCTGACAGAGCTTATGCAAGAAATGAAATTAAAGAGGAGATTGTGTTTCTATTGCATCAAATTATGAAATGTAGGTATTAGAACTCAGTGGATGAGTTGAAATTGGAATGCTTCTCATGGAAGATGGGTTTTACATTAAAATGCAGTACATCTGCCCGTACACATTTAATTAAGCCTAATCAGATGCAAAACAACATAATCAGACCTAATTAATATTCAAAATACAGAGCAATAATTGACAGGGAGAGGGTTTAGGAGAGTATATTGATTTGTGGACAATCTGGAAACAGTTGTCGTGGTCTGCCAGCAGAATTAAGGTTTTTGTGGCAAGGCAGCGAGAACCTTGAAAACTTGTAATGACCTGAGCACCTCCCCATAATTGTACACTCCATGTTTCTGGGCCCCAAAACTGTGGGCTCCATGTTTCCGGTAAATGATAGGCAGGTGAAATCTGATTCGATGACTGTGTTCTTCAGGTCAGGGGCTCTGAAAAGCTCACTTAGTATTCTGAAACTTCACGCCGATTGCTGGGAAATTGCTTTTTTCCTTCAAACCATAATAGGGCAGCTGAGCATGCAAAGGATGAGGAAAGAGATTTGTTTTGGGGCCTGTACTCAGGGTCCGCAGTGTTTTAAAGCACCGGCTACTTATCAGGCCCCTTTGCAACATACAATATCGAAGACAATACACCAAGTAAATGCAATGATGATTCAGCCAAGCAGTCCAGCGTGATGCAAATGTGTTGCTACCATGAATTTCAATGCTACAACAAATACTCTCTAAATATGTGATTCCTCTAGAATGCTTGTAAATGCTCAATAGAATGCTGTCATGATAAATGCTAGATGCTCATTTAGATTTCTTTTTGATTTTTGGATACCCTCTCTATATGATTTTCTTGATGTAAATGCATTAATGTACATGTGTATTTATAGGACTCTTGGATTCAAATTAGGACCTTATTGGCATGAAAATCGACATCAAATTGACGAAAAAGTGGACAAGACTAACCCTTGGAGAACCCTAATGGGTGAAAAGGCCACACACGCCTATAAACATGCAATGTATGTTTTTGGAACCCAAAATCATATTGTGTATGTTTACTGGGGGACAACTAGAAACAAAGGAAAACAAAGAGGGAGGAGAGAGAAAAGGGAGAGGGACATGATAGAAAACAACCAAAAATGCACCAATAAAGCCTAATTTGGATCAATACTCAACAAACACATAGGTGCCCTATAATAATGCAATTTTACAACTGATAAATTCCGAGGGGCAATTTTGAGGTGTCTACAGCCTTAACAATCCTTTCTTGAGCACAACTTTCCAAGAAACTTTGCAAGAATAAGCTTTTAGAAATACCTATTGCAAAGAACAATTATTGAAACAATTTTTAGATTACACTTTGTAAATATAAAGAGAAAAAAAATATCAACAATTCCCAAGCCCTGGGGATGTATCCATTACTCTAAGTTGAATATAAATGCTTCTCGCTTCTCTTTATTTTTTCTATGTACAAGTCTTATAAATGCTTCTTCTTCTTTATAATTTTTTGGTGTGCAAGTTTTATCTCATTTTAACCTGTATCACTTGTTGATGCTAGTAGAAATTAAATATTGCCTCCCTTGATTTTTCTTCTATGTGTTAAGGCTTCTCATGTTTGGTCCAAAGTCATAAGACTCAGACTTGGGAATGACATAGGAAACCAAAGAATAAATATTTTGAAAAGTGCATAAAATATTCAAAATTATGATTATTGTATGTATTTAAAATATGCAAATTTTTTTCCCAGCTTTGTTGAGTTTCATGAGTATTTTCCAAGTTTCAAGCTAAGGTTTTGCCCAGCTTTATTGGGTTACAATGAGATTTTTCCATCTGTTGAGCCTAGAATTTTCCCAACTTTGTTGAGTTTTGATGAACTTGTGTCAAGTGCCAAGCCAACTGTTTGCTAAGTATTGTCAAGTTGGCCGAGTATTGGTGAGTTTGATCAAGTGTCATTGATTGAATTTGTGCGCAATTCAAGTCAACACGTGAAAAATTGACAGGCCATGTTATTATTGTTTGTATCTACTTTATCTAGATGACTTTGTTTTTGTTCTGGAAGCTTATTAAGCATGTTGGGATTTTAGAGTTAGATATTGTATGTTTTTGGCTTTTTAAGCACTCGAAATATTGTTCTACCATCTTTAGTATGAAGGTCTAGTAATTGTTTCTCTTATTTTTACTTGACAATTTACCATGCAGTTGCAACAGCAAGTTGATCATATTGCCAGTATTGTGAAGGGTTCAGCTATGCAACGTCCCAAAGTAAAGGTTGCCATTTCATGAGCTTAAGTTTCATTTGGTAAAAATGTTGCCTTTTTAATATTGGTTAAAATCCTATCTGGTGTGTCTTTATTTCAATACAATTCATGCCTTGCCTGATATGGAATCCAGGATATGAGCTCTGAAGTAGTAGATGGCAATCCATATAGTAGACTAATGGCATTGAAGCGGATGGGTATTGTGGACAGTTATGAAAGGATTCGAGAGTTCTCAGTTGCCATCATTGTATGTGCCATCTCCCTTTTCTAAGGGTCTTTTGTTTGTACAATTTGCACTAGTATACTTGATGATTATTGATAAAAAGCATATTTTAACTAATGAATTGGGATTATTATAATCCAAAGAAGATTTTTTATAGATAGTTGTATTTCATATTTTATGTTATATTTCTTAGTTGAGGCTCATAAGAGTTTGTGAGGCAATTGAGAGAATCAATACAAATTTCCCAAAATGATGGGCCAATTTTTTGGCCATGGATGTGCATTCTATGATATATATATCTGTTGGAACTAGAACATTTGATTCCATTAACTTCTAAATTCCGGTTTTCCTGTATTGTTGGAAGTTTCTAGTGGAGAATCTTGAACTTCTCTATATAATGCTTACTGAGACATTTTAGCTCTGATTTTCAAAGTCTTTTGTAAGTATGTACAACTAATATTTTGTTTAACTGTATCTTCTTATCGAGAAACTTTCTTTCGAGTTTGGTTAGCTAATTATATTGTATGTTAATTCCCTTTCTAGACACGTAATTAGCTATATATGATAGGAGCCAATTTCAGAATCCTACTGTTTAAGAAATACATTCACCAAGGACCAGATGAAAATTGGCACAATTCACTGAAACATTTTTCGTGGGAGTCATTGCCATCAAGAAGAATATAGTAACCTATTTTTTGATCCGAGTGTTGTTGAACATGCTTTGACTTTACCATTGTTAAGAGTGTTTCAGAATATTTTTGTAAGGAACATGAAAGGAAGACTACATCACTATCCTAAAACGAGGCCAATTTATGAAGGTAGCAAAGGGTTAACTAGTATCTATAACGATTTAGCAACACACTTTGTAAAATTTTCAGGAATAAGGGTCAAGTTGTAGTGAATGTTTTCTTGAACAACCACAATCTTGGTATCTTTTATCTTGTTCTCTTTCAGCAGTATAATTTCCTTGATCAAATCAAGTGGGTTTTTATTTCTCCAACTGCTCACAGAACCTTGCTGTGTCCCCTAAATTAATGTGCCACAAAAGGTCTCTTCTGAGAAATGATAAACCATGCTAAATATGCTTCTAGGAAGAGTGACAATCATTGTCAGAAACTGTTGGTTCCGTTGTTTTTTGTTTTACGATTTTACACCATGGTGCTTGAGAATTCTGACTTAAGGACCAGACTAATTTCATACCCAGACGTCTGATTAAATATTAAAGATTTTTCATATTGATTCCCCCATTTCTCTTTGGTTGAGTAATTCTCTGCTGAGAAATCAAAGGGCACTTATATTTTTCTTCTGCCCCCTGCCATAGATGTTTTTTACAAATACGTACCAAATCAAGTTCTGCCTTGTTGGAAAGAGGCAAAATGGAAGGGGAATAAATTGGCATTGCGTGGAGGACTCTTTGAACCAATTCTATTTGTCCTGCCAGAGTTAACCATTTATTAGTCCAAATGTTACAATCTCTTCCTACCCATTTGATAAAGGTTGTTCCACAAAGTGGATGAGAGTGGTTTAAGATGAATTATATAACCAAGATGCTTTGTAGGAATTTGAGATTCATTGACTTTCTAATTCCAGATATAGCTTGTTTCTGTCTAACTGTTGCATTAAGGAAAAATAATATATTAGTTCAATGTTACAGTCTCTCCCTGCCTGTTCGATAAGGTTGCTCCACAAAGTAAATGAGAGTGGCTTAAAATGAATTATATAACCAAGATACATTGTATGAATTTGAGATTAATTGGCTTCATACTTCCAGATAATAGCTTGCTTCCATCTAGCTGGTGCATTAAGGAAAAATTCCAGGTACTTTGCCCAATTGATGAGTTGACCCTAAGCAAGCTCATAGGTAGTCAGAAGAGCTTTCAATTGTCATATGTTTTGAATGATAATAGCTGACATAACAGTGTCATCTTCAAATTGGAAAACCGAGAATCTATTCCCATGAATTACTGCCAGCAGCAAGTCACGAAGTTTGTGTTCTTCTCGATCTTTTTACAACTATTGCATCATACTGTCACACTTTAAAACGAAGAGTAGGGTGGTAAAAGATCACCTTGCCTTAGTTTTTGTGTAGAATGTTAAAGCTGGCCAAAAATGTGGGACCAGTACAACATGAAATCCATTCTATGAACAGCATTGAGAAGCCAAATGCTTGCAAGTAAGCAGCAAGCACTTCCATTTGCATCAGTTAAAGGATTTAGCCATGTCAATTTTTTTGACTGCTCCAAAATGCTTTGTGACTTTTCAGCAAGTGAATGTTTTATTGAACATCGATGATGTTATCTGTGATTTGCTTGTCAAGGACAAAAGCTGGCTGATTATGCTATTATTGTAGATAAATCTGTAATGTCCCCAAATGAGACAAATAAGCAAGACAGGGATTTTCCAACAAATCCTTATGAAAAACTGAAACATTCTGAAATCTGAACCTCCAAAACCAACAAACCCTAGCTGGAAGGAATGATCAAATCCCAAGCGACAAACACTCCAAAATAACCCTAAAAATGCTGAATATAAAACTGAAATAAAATATTTCTTTTGTGGCAAGGTGGGAATGGCGATGAGGCTGAAATTATCTTTGCAATAATTCTTATTTTCAAATGACGGAACAACTTCGTTTTCTCCCTCAAATTTGCCTTGTAACCCTTGCAAAAACTCTCAAATATTTATGCAAAAATTACACAAAATATTAGGGCTTCCAATGAACATATTAGGGCTGCAAATTGTCAATTTAACCCTTCCAATGAAGTTGCCACATTTGGAAAAATATATAGAACTAAATTTGAATATCAAACCCTTCAACTTGCCTTTCAACAAGTCCTCCAAGTCTCCCAAGTCAAGTCGCTAATATTGGAAAATTATAATAATAATTTTAAAATATAAATAAGAAAATATATGATTATTCTCTTCAATTTTAGAGCCCAAAAACACTCTAAAAACCTTCCTAGGTGAATTGCTCCACTAGGAAAAATAAGGTAAATAATTTCTGAATTATTTACCTTGTAACCAGCCCTCGAATCAACCAAATTCAGCTTACAAAATGATTAGAAACATATAATAATAATATTAAAAACATTATCAACTTTGACTTGTTTTCCACCTTTGGAGCAAGCTCAAGCATGCCCTAAGGCACTCGCCTAGCCCTCAAAGGAAGTTGCCATGCTTGGGAAGCCTCCTTGTTGCCCTAGGGCATTTTGCCTCTTTTCCTTGACCTGTAAATTATATTTTCCGGCTCTTCAATGAGTTCGCACAATCGTTGAATGAAGGTGGTGTTCCAAAACACCTTTGTAGGACCAAATGCATGCAACCATGCAAATCTGAAGCACAATTACAGCCCTTGAATGAAGCTGCCTTGAATGAAGGAATGAAAGTTTTATTATCAAACCCTTGGCACACTTGAAAGTTTTCGTCTTCAAGTTGTGGTGAACAAGCTTGACATACTTGATCAACAATTCAATACTCAAACATGCTTAACCTTTCAAATGAAATTTCAATTTCTTTTTATAACCAACTTCAAGGGTGGAGCCCAAATTAGGAGGTGACTTTTTGAATCATAAGGAATTTTACTTTTTGAATTACCTTTTTGAGGGGTTAGGCTCCCATGACTCTTAAAAGTCCTCCACTTAAGTGTAAAATAGACCAAAAACACTTTTGCACAACTCAATAAAAAATTAGAATACTTAAGTACGTTTTCACCTTTTTGCTCTTTTAATGCCCCCCTCTTCATTCCCCTTTTTTTCTTTCCCTTAGCCTTGTGGGAACAAAACTAAGTTAAGGGTCTATAAACAAGCTATGCAAAAAATAGGGACATTATAGTCCTCCCTACCCAAAATGGCTTATCCTCAAGCAATTGCAAAAGCCATGGGGCTGTCCCCACATTCTTCATGATACACTCATCAACTGAAATTGCTTCCCACTGAAAAGAAGCTCCAATTTGAATTCCCATCTTGCTATACCTGTACTTTGGAGGCTGCCCCCATGAGCGAGAGGTGTCATGACCACCTTTCAAAGACTCATTATGTCCCTAAAGAAATAACATATGCCATATTGGTTTGCCTTTGATGAAATATCTCATGTTTGTGCCTCCATTGGGTATCAATTTGCCCTTAAAAATTGTTTCCGTAGCTTGTAAAGAAATAACAACAGGCTCACCTTGAAACATACTTTGAGTGAAAGTGACATAGAGGTGCAAACTCCCTTGAGTGTGTTTCAATACATGTGCCACACAACCTCTCCTTGACTTCCCTACATCCAACCCTCGGTGTATATGAGGAGCATCATAGGAATCAAATAAAAGCCTCAACTTGCATACAAGATAGGGTTGTACTTTCCTCATGCCTTCCCCTTCTTTGTCAAGCCAAAATTGTGCCCCATCATGAGTATTCTCAGAACATATTGTGGGCTGGAATTCATTGAAAAGATCAGACTTCTTACCTTCATAATGCTGCTGTACCTGCCTCTCTAAATCAGAATTTACCTCATCATATATCCTCCTAAAAGTGGGCTGTAGCGTGCCCCGAAAGTGCAATTTTGTGATCCTTTTTGGTGGCTGGAATTGCTTTGTTGTCTCAGAAATTTCTGAGCAACAAAATCCAGACTTCAAGCCCATTTTTCCAGCTCTTCCCCTTAGCTGTTATATGTAAATTAAGTTGTCCTTGATGCCAAAAAAAGTCCATAAGTAAGCCCAACTGATTCTGACATTTTCTGGAAAGTAAGAGGACCATCTTTTCTTGAAATTTAAACCTTGTGAACAGCTGCTTGCAATTTTAGCCCTCTCTAAAATCAAGAGGGGTCTCGTGCCCTTCATAACACCCTCATTATTATCCTTGCAAGATGGATTAGGGTGCTACCCAAAGCAATTTTGGAACTGCCCTTGGAAATCAAGTTTCTTTTTAACCCTTCCAAAACATCTATGACAAAAATCAGAATTTAACACGCTTACCAATTGCCTTGTAGAGTGTCTTATCTTTGTAAATAAGGGGCTGCATTTGATGTCTTGTGGCAGCCTTATCTTCAATCCTCCTCATGCTCATGAAACATCCTCCTATCATGGTATTTGATGAAGAAGAAGGGGTTCTATACTATTTAACCATGCAAAATGATCTCATTACCAAGCACTTTGAATTTCAACTCTATGGTCGGATAGTTTTGTGTGTACGCACCAAGTGAGTGCAACCATTGAATACCAAGGACCATATTGGTCTCCCCAATGCCAACCACATTAAAATAATCTTCTACCACATGCCTTTCCAAAGTGAGACTAAGCTTTGGAACCTTGGTAGTACAAGGGATGGTGAATCCATCCGCCATTGTGACTCTAAACCCTTTGAACTTTATGGGTTGTAGGCCACATGATGCCACAAACCCTCTATCAATGATGCCACAAACCCTCTATCAATGAAGTTGTGGGTTGCCTCACTATCAATAAGTATAGTGACCGGTATACCCTTCAATGATCCCTTCACTTTAAAGGGATAGTACCTATGAGCTCCCAAAAGTGATGCCAAAGTGCCACTCAACTCCTCTTCTCCTATCTCCAATGTACCTTCCTCCTCATTCTCCTCTTCAGGAAGTACCTCAATGTAGTGTACTTGCCCCTTACCATGGCAATTGTGGCCCTTTTCCCAAGGATCCTTACATGTGAAGCAAAGACCCTTCTCAATTCATTTCTTACATCAAAACTACTACGTGGTAGCTCCCATTGTTGCCCCAAACCCGGTTGGTTTGGTCTAATCAAAGGACCCTCATGAGTGGCCTTTGGAGGCCCTGTGTAGTTGCCCCTTGGCTGCCCCAAACCGCCACCTCTATGTTGCCCTGTAGGTGGGAAAAAAGTACCCTTTGGCTGCCCCAAAGGTGTGAATCCGCCCTTTGGAGTAGAAGACTCCAAATCATAGGCCTTCTGGATGGTCTCTCTTAAAGAAGGTGGATCGAATGCCTTGACCAACCCCCACAAGGAATCAACCAAGCCCTCAATGAACAACACCACCAATCTCCTATTCGATATGTCAGTCACCATGACTGAAACTCTATGAAACTCTATAACATAATCATCCATTGAGGCCTTTTGCCTCAATTGAGCTAAATCACAGAAATGAAGTTCCTGATCTGCCCCATCAAATCTCTCTATCAATCTCCTGTTGAACTCCTCATAGGAGTGTATGTGCTGGTGTCCCTATGTGATCAAACCATGGTACCACCAATTGTGGGTTGTTCCTCCAAATGCCATGTGGCAAATTGAATGGCTTCCTTTACCATAGGTCAAAGTAAAAATAAGGTGTCCACCTTTTGAATCCAAGCTCTTGCCGAGCTTCTCTGTGACCCATTGAAAGTGGAAAGGGATAACTTCCCCAACGCATGTTGGAGATCTCCTTGGCTGCCCCTGTGCATCTCTGATTGATCTTAGGCCCACTCTGTCCTCGTTTCCAAGCTGAAAACTTGGAAAAAGTCACAACCCCTCTCATTGTAGCAGATAAAGTAGCATACTCATCCATCTCCTTCTCAAACTCCTCATGTGGTTTAGGTAACCCCTTCCTCACTGGCGCAGGCTCCTCCCTTTGAAAGATCTCCCTGGCTGCCTCTGTGCATCTAATTGATCTTGGGCCCACTCTGTCCTCGTTTCCAAGTTGAAAACTTGGAAAAAGTCACAACCCCTCTCACTATAGCGGATAAAGTAGCATATTCATCCATCTCCTTCTCCAACTCCTCATGTGGTTTAGGTAACCCCTCCCTCACTGGTGCAGGCTCCTCCCTTTGAACAAATATAGGCTGGGTGGGCCTATGTGTGGATGCTTCATTTATAGAGGGGGGTATATGTGTATCTGCCCTGCTCCTTGAAGCACCACAATCTCCATTAAGTGGTTTTAAGCCACTCATATAATTGAGGGTACGAAAAAACCCCTCCATCATGGCTGTCATCCGCTCCTGAGATCGAGAATATCTCTCAAACCTCTCCTCAACTATCCTATCTCTCCTCTCCCTCTCTGTCCCCTGGTGATCCATGTCACTCATTACTTGTTCCTGCTCTAATGGCCCAACTGATGGAAGTCTTGCTCCCCTCCTACTACTCCTTAGGTAATACTTGACCTCTTTACTGCCACTCATGTATCAACAACCCTCACACCATAGCATAGCCAAGATATGGCTCTGATACTGTTGTAATGTCCCCAAATGGGACAAATAAGCAAAATAGGGGTTTTTCAACAAACCTTTATGAAAAATTGAAACAATCTGAAATCTAAACCCCCAACACCAGCAAACCCTACTTGGAAGGAATGATCAAATCCCAAGCAACAAACACTCCAAAATAACCTTGAAAATTTTGAATATAAAATTGAAATAAAATACCTCTTTTGTGGTAAGGAGGCTGAAATTATCTTTGCAATAATTTTAATTTTTAAATGACGGAAGAAGTACGTTTTCTCCCTCAAATTTGCCTTGTAATCCTTGCAAAAAGTCTCAAATATTTATGCAAAAATCACACAAAATATTAGGGCTTCCAATGAACATATTAGGGCTGCAAATTGTCAATTTAACCCTTCCAATGAACATATTAGGGCTGCAAATTGTCAATTTAACCCTTCCAATGAAGTCACCACACTTGAAAAAATATATAAAACTAAATCTGAATATCAAAAACTTCAACTTGCCCTTCAACAAGCTCTCTAAGTCTCCCAAATCAAGTCGTCAATATTGGGAAATTATTGTAATAATTTCAGAATATAAATCAGAAAATATATGATTATTCTCTCCAATTTTAGAGCCCAAAAACACTTAAAAAACCCTCCTAGGTGAAGTCTCTGCTAGGAAAAATAATATAAATAATTTTTGAATTATTTACATTGTAACCAACCCTCAAATCAACCCAATTCAGCTTGCAAAATGATTAGAAAAACATAATAATAATATTAAAAATATTATTATCAACTTTGACCTGTTTTCCACCTAGAGAGCAAACTCAAGCATGCCTTAAGGCACTCGCCCAGCCCTCAAAGGAAGTCGCCAAGCTTGGGAAGCCTCCTTGCTGCCCTAGGGTATTTCACCCCTTTTTTTTTGACTTAAAAATTGTATTTTCCAGCTCTCCAATGAGTTCGCACAATCGTTGAATAAATGTGGTGTTCCAAAACACCTTTGTAGGACCAATTGCATGCAACCATGCAAATTTGAAGCACAATTACAACCCTTAAATAGAGCTGCCTTGAATGAAGGGATGGAGCTTTTCGTCCCCAAACTCTTGGCACACTCAAAGGTTTTTTTTCTCAGGTTGTGGTGAACAAGCTTGACATACTTGATCTACAATTCAATACTCAATACTGCATAACCTTTCAAATGAACCTTCAATTTCTTTTTATGACCAATCCCAAGGGTGGAGCCCAAATTGGAAGGAGGTGACTTTTTGATTCATAAGCAATTTTATTTTTTGAATTACCTTTTTGAGAGGTTAGGCTCCTATGACCCTTAAGGTCCCCCACTTAAGTGAAAAATAGACCAAAAGCACTTTGCACAACTCAACTGAAAATTAGAATACTTAAGTACCTTTTCACCTTTTTCCTCTTTGAATGGCTCCCTCTTCATTCCCCTTTCTTTCTTTCCCTTAGCCATGTGGAAACAAATCCAAGCTAAGGGTATATAAGCAAGCTATGCCAAAAAGAGGGACATTACAAAATCTAAACTGAAATTGATAAACTTATGTAAAAGAAGCTTGTCTTTAAAATTCCAAAATATAAATTTATGAGATGTGAAAGGAAACAGATTTAAGAAGTAAACTTTGTACAACTTTTTACTATGAACAAGAAGTCTCATTGCAACCAATTAAAAAACAGTCCAAGCTTGCATTGAGTCACAACCACTCCCAATTTTGAAGACAATCAATCTTCAATTATGTGCAAAATTACATAATTTCATTCCAAATAAGCATGTCTTTATTACAATATATCTTACCATATTTATAAGCAAACCCTCTCCAAAGATAACCTATCTTTGCTTCATCCTAAAGCAATCTTTTGCTTTATTCTTCTAAAACAACAATCCTTGCTTTAATCTACTAAAACAACAAAACTATTCATAACCTTTCATGGCTTTATTTGCTTTATTCTATTTTCCTACAAGTGACCTATATTTTTACATATTTATTTTTCCTAAAACAGCTCAATGCTTTATTCTTGTCCTATTTTCCTAAAACAGCTATATTCCTATCTTACTTTGGTGACAATTTTGGGTTCATTGTAGATTAGGGGAAATCAATTTAAACAACAACCGTTGAATGTGTTAGGTTACTGTTTTGGATATAATTTTGCAAACCGTGTTGCATAGAGAGATTCACCTAAATTTGTCCAAAGAAATTGCCTCAGTTTGCTTTGGGATTGTTGGAATATTGTCATTGATGTCAAAGGAATTGTAATTGAGGTCAACAGAATTGCTGACATAATTGTCAATGGAAATATCAATAGAATTGTTGACGAAAATATCGACGGTCACATCTTTTGGTGAAGAGGTGCCTCTTAGATGGGATGCCTCCTTTGTGAAAAGCCTTTGGAGGCTATATAAGGTGGATAGAAGATTGGAAAACATATGAGAAATAATTCTTTTCATCATTTAAGCATAAACAAATTTTTGTGGAGAAGAAGAGGAGATTGAATTTGCTATCATTTGTTGATAAAACAACAATAGTAAGATGGAAGATTGTTTCAGTGGAGGTCGATGCCTCAAAACAAAGAGATTGGTGTCTCTTGCTAAGTCGGTGCTTAGCGGTGGGGATTGGTGTTTCCAAGTAGGTTGGTGCCTACAAAATTTTGTAAAAGGATTATTATTTTACAATTGGATTTGGACGGTAGATCCAAGCAACTCTGCTTTGTGGTTTTTCCCAAGAGAGGGTGTTACACCTAAATCTTATGTTGCTTAATTATTAGATCTTATGTGAATGCTTTCTTTGTGAACATTAATTTCTATTAGAGCGGTTCTTTCAGAATCAATCTGACCGCTGCAAGGTAGATCTCGGGAGCACACATGGCTAGTCATCATGTTCAAAAAGGTTTCTCCAAAAACAAGGCTCCATTGTTTGACGGAACAAACTATGCATTCTTAAGCATAAGGATGCAGACATATCTAATGGCTCTTGGCTTTGATATCTGGCAAGCAATAGTAACTGGATATATAACGCCACAAACTTCACCAATGGATACAGTCGGAAAGAAGGCTAGTGAGAATAATGCCAAAGCCATTAACGCTATTTTGTGTGGCTTATCAGAATTAGAGTTTGTCAAGATTATGCAATGCAATGTAGCAAAGGAAATGTGAGACAAACTTTAGAACATCTATGAGGGTGACAAGAAAGTGAAGAAGGCAAAATTCTAAACTCAGAGACAATTTGAGAGCTTGAAAATGAAAGATGAAGAAAATGTTGTGGCATATCTTCTTCGTGTGGATGAGATTGGTAACACCATCAGAGGACTTGATGAAAAGGTTGAAGAGTCCATGATTGTTCAAAAAGTGCTAAGGTCTCTTCCCTTGAGATTTGATGCAAAAGTTTCGGCTATTGAAGAAATAAAAGACTTAGACTCATTAACAATGGATGAGTTGCATGGGATTCTCACGACGTATGAAATGAAAACTGAAAAGGAAAAGCCATCTAAGAAGGAAGCAACTTTTAAAGCTTCAAAGAAAGCGAAGAATAAAGAAACTGAATCAAGCGATGACATTAGTGATGAACTAGATGAAAAGGAGGCCCTTTTTGGAAGAAAGCTTAAAAAGGGATCTGACAAATACAAAGGTAAACTACCTTTCAAGTGTTTCAATTTTGGTAAAATAGGGCATTTTGTTGCTAAATGTCCACATAAGAATGATAGCGATGATGAGGAAAATCATAATGAGGAAAGGAATAAGAAGGAAAACAAACCTCAATACAAGAAAAGCTTCAAACAAAACGAATATAAGAAAAAGTTTGGTAAGCACAAGAAAAGCCTCTATTCCAAAAAGGATAGTAGCTCAGTTGAGGAGAGCGATGAGAGCATATCAGACAAAGACAGAGAAGAAACTCTATTCATGGCTATAGAAATAAAAAATGATGCCTCTACAAATGAAGACACCTTGGAAGAGGAAGATGTCGAAGATGAAGGAGAGGTAGATCTTGAAGAATAACTCATTTGTGCTTTAGGCGAGATAAAAGTGTTTAAAAAAAATAATCTGAAACAAAAATTACATATTCAAAAATGTGAAGAAGAAGATTGTGCTTTGAAAACAAGAATGTCACAAAATGTTGAGGAATCAGAAAAGGTAATCATCGGCTTAAAGACTCAATTAGAAGAAGTAAAAAGGATAGAGGAGGTGAGAGCCCAACTAAAGACACAGGAAGATGAATGCAAAAAGTTAGAATCTGAAATGGTTGTGTTAAGAATAGAATTGGAGAAGACCACCACCTAGATGAATAACAACTTAAAGTTTGAAAAGAGTGTCGAAAAATTGGGTGACATCCCAAATTGTCAAAGGTCACCACTTATTAAAATTGGTCTTGGTTATGAAAAGAACTAGAAGGTCCAAGTTCAAAAATTATAGAACCACCAAAGAAAGTACATGCAGAGAAACATAAAAGCTACGCGGATGCACTAAAAGGGTCTGTAAATGGTGGAAGCAATAAAAAGAAAGAGCATGTTACTCCTCCCAAAGACAACAAAGGTAAGAACATGCTCATAGAAAATTTCAGAAGAATATTCCCTCTAAGACAGTATAATGTGATCAAGTACACAAGTTCCTTCTATGGTTATTCTTATTTATGCAATCATTTTGGGCATAGAGCAATGGAGTGTAGGACACATGCAAGAAATAGGTATGCATGGGACAATGGCAGTACTTATAGAGTTTCAAGTAGAAATTATAACTCATTTGCCTCGTTATCGAATTACAAAGAGAATAACATTGTATGTTATACTTGTAATAACTATGGACATATAGCACGGTTCTGTAGAAGTGTTGTTGTCGAACCCCTAGATAGAACAAGAAAGTGAATGCTCTTGTTATAAAGAAAAGAGAACTTACAAAAATCTAGAAACAGAAGCGAGAGGAAGTTAATTAGGACAAGGAGAAATCTATGCTTGTGCAAACAACATTTTATGCACAAAACAAAGGGCAACAATGGTATATTGACAGTGAATGCTCAAGTCATGACTGGGGAGAAGAGCAAATTTCTCTCCTTGAAGGAAATGAGTGAAGGCACGGTAAAGTTTGGAGATAATGCCATGACGAGAATAGCTGAAAAAGGTACCCTTAGCCTTGATAACGAAAAAACAAAAACGAAAAATGTATTGTATATTGAAGGCTTGAGGCATAGCCTTCTAAGTGTCAATCAAATGTGTGATCAAGAACACACTCACGTTTTATGCTCAAGGTTGTGAGATCAAGAAAACATAGGAAGATTAGCTGCAGATGCAAACAAAACAACAAACAACCTGTACCTGCTCAATGAAGTTAAGGGAGAGAAATGCTACATGAGTCAAATTGATGAAAGCTGTCTATGGCATAGAAGGATGGGCCATATGAACTTTGATAATCTATTGAAAATTAGCACTAGGCAAGTCGTAAGAGATATGTCGAAGATTACAAAATCGTCAAACATTTTTTGCAAGTAGTGTCAGCATGGAAAATAGACAAGAATGAGTTTTAGATCAAAGGAGTACTCAACCACCAAGCCATTGGCACTGATTCATACCGACCTCTGCGGGCCTACAAGAATGCAAAGCATACAAGATGAGAGTTACTTTATGTTGCTCATTGAAGATTATTCCAGAATGACACGGGTTGCCTTTCTAAAAGAAAAATCTGAGGCGTTCGAGAAGTTTAAAGCTTTTAAAGCTTTGGTTGAAAATGAAACGAATTTAAAGATCAAGTGCTTGAGATCAGATCGAGGAGGTGAGTTCATCTCAAATGAATTCAATGATTTTTGTGAGCAACATGGAATAAAAAGATATTTCTCAGCTGCAAGAACTCCACAAAAAAATGGAGTTGTAGAAAGAAAATCAAATTGTTCAAGAAATGGCTAGATCAATGTTAAATGAATGTAAGCTATCAGATAGGTTGTGGAGAGAAGCGGTTAACACTGCAGTCTATATTTTCAACAAAGGACAAATCAGGGTAAACAATAGCAAAACCCCTTATGAGTTATGGAAGTGTAGACCAACTTCAATCAGATATTTCAAAATGTTTGGGAGCAAATGCTTCATTAAGAGAGATGAAGAAGACTTGGGAAAGTTCGACTCAAGAGTTGATGAAGGCATTTTTCTTGGATATTCCTCAAAAAGTAAAGCTTATAGATGTTATAATAAAAGGTTGCAAACAATCATAGAAAGTTCCAGTGTAAAGATGATGAAACAAGGCCTCAGAAAGTAAATGCACAAAGAAATGATTGTTCAGAGGAACCAAACTTCAAAGAAGGAGTAGAAAAACAAGAAGAAATGGAACATGAAGATACAAAGGCATCATCTCCATTTGTTCAAAAGCATCATTCTGAAAGTCAAATTATTGGTGATATTGATGCTGGGGTACAAACTAGAAGAAGATTTGTGAGTATACCCGAGCAAGTAAACTTCTCCTTGCTATCCAAAATAGAGCCCAATTTTTTTGTAGAAGCTAGCAATGACAAGCATTGAATTGATGCTATAAAAGAAGAATTGAATCAAATTGAAAAGAATGAGACATCGAAACTTATTCTTAGACCAAAAGACAAGAATGTAATTGGTACTAAGTGGGTGTTCAGGAATAAGTTGAATGAAGATGGCCAAGTAATAAGAAATAAAGCAAGGTTGGTTTGCAAGGGGTATGCTCAAGTGGAAGGTATTGATTTTGAAGAAACCTTTGCCCCTGTTGTGAAATTAGAAGCCATTAGAATGTTTTTGGCACATGCTGGTTTTAAGAACTTCAAAGTTTATCAAATGGATGTGAAATCTGCTTTTCTAAATGGCAAGTTAGAGGAAGAAGTATATATTGAACAACCAAAAGTTTTTCTTCTATCAGAAAACAAGAACTATGTGTGCAGATTGAAGAAAGCACTATATGGACTAAAGTAAGCTCCCAGAGCCCGGTATTCAAGGCTTAATAAATATCTACAAGAACAAGGTTTTAAAAAGGGAGTTGCTGATGGTAATCTCTATATCAAGACTGAAGGTGAGAATCAATTGATTATTGTGGTATATGTGGATGATATCATTTTTGGAGGAGATAGTGAACGAATGTCCCAAATGTTTGCAAAAGATATGCAAAAGGAATTTGAAATGTCCATGTTGGATGAGTTGTCATTTTTTCTTAGTTTGCAAATTTCTCAATCTAACAAAGGAATATTTATCTCCCAAACTAAGTATATAAAGGAGATGTTGACGAAGTTCAGAATGGAAGATTGCACACCCATGGTTACAGGATTCAAGTTAAGTAAAAATGATGAATCTCTTGAAGCGAACCAGACGCTTTATAGATCCATGATTGGTAGCTTGTTATACACCACGGCATCAAGGCCAGACATCAGGCAAGTTATAGTCTTGGTAGCATGTTTTCAAGCAGCCCCAAAAGAAACACATGTGCAAGCGGTCAAGAGGTGAAGATTTCTAAAAAGCACTTTGGATTATTGCTTGTGGTATCCAAGAGGTGAAGATTTCACACTAACAACATACACAAATGCAGATTAGGCATGAAGTGTTGATGAGAGAAATATTACAAGTGGAGGAGCATTCTTTCTTGGCAAAAATCTAGTGTCATGGCTAAGCAAAATGCAGCGTTTCATTTTTTTTATCTACGGTTGAAGGAGAATCCATAGCAACAGTGTCATGTTGTACACAAGTCCTTTGGATGAAACAGACATTGAAAGATTTTAAGATAGAATATGAACATCCAATCTCAATACTCCGTGATAACACTAGTGCAATAAACATTTCGAAGAATCCGGTTATGCGTTCTAGAATAAAACACATTCCAATCATGTATCACTTCTTGAGATAATAGATTGCAGATCAGCAAGTAAAGATGGAGTACATTACCACAAATGAACAAATAGTAGATATCTTAACGAAGCCCCTCCCAAAACAAACTTTTGAGTTTCTAAGGCAAAAATTGGCAGTGATCCATTCTTCATCTAGTCATTAAATCTGTCAAGAGAAGCATGGATTAAGGGGGAGCTAATTATTGCATTATTCAGCTCCATTGATATTTTGGTGATATACATTGTGATTGTGTTGTCTCTTTGCCATTGATGTCAAAGGGGGAGAATTAAAGAAAGGGGGAGCAAAGGAGAACCACAACAAGGGGGAGTTCATGTACTATTTTTTTTACAGGATTGCCATCAATGACAAGGGGGAGATTGTTGGAATATTGTCATTGATGTCAAAGGAATTGTAATTGATGTCAATGAAATTGTCAACAAAAATATCAATGAAATTGTCGACGGAAATATCAACGAAATTGTCGACAAAAATGTTGACGAAAATGTCAACGGTCACATCTTTTGGTGAAGAGGTGCCTCTTGAATGGGGCACCTCCTTTGTGAAGAGCCTTTGGAGGCTATATAAGGTGGATACAAGATTGGAAAACATATGAGAAATAATTATTTTCGTCATTCAAGCATAAGCAAATTTTTGTGGAGAAGAAGAGGTGATTGAATTTGCCATCATTCGTTGATGAAGCAACAATAGTAAAGTGGAAGATTGTTTCAATGGAGGTCAGTGCCTCAAAACAAAGAGATTGGTGTCTCTTGCTAAGTCGGTGCTTAGCGGTAGGAATTAGTGTTTCCAAGTAGGTTGGTGCCTACATAATTTTGTAAAAGGATTATTATTTTACGGCTAGATTTGGACAGTAGATCCAAGTAGCTCTGTTTTGTAATTTTTACCGAAAGAGGGTTTTCCACGTAAATCTTGTGTTGCTTAATTATTAGATCTTGTGTGAATGCTTTCTTTGTGAACATTAATTTCTGAAAGTTAAAGTTTTATTATACACTGATTCATCCCCCCCTCTGAGTGTATCTTGTGCTTAACAGGGATGAGAGTCAAAGTAGTTGCATTAATACATTTTAAAAATGAATATTAAAGAAAGAGGAGAGGTCTCCAAGAAAGGTTTCACTTGCATTCTCTTCTAAGGGATGTTTACGAACGTGAAATCCCATTTAAAATTTCATGTAAATATTTATCTTGCCTTTTAACAATTGGTTACTTATTGTTTAACCCTAAATTTGAAATGGTGGGAATAGGGTTAAGAATATAGAAGTAGTTCAAGCACAAATGTGATAAACTAATCTATAGCATTCCAATTAATAGAAAACTCAGATAAAAAATATTATGAATTTATACAACTGAGATTGCTAAAAATAATAAAGTATAACTATTGAAAAATATTGCAATAAATAATAAACAATGGTACTTCGCTGTTTTATTGTGCGCAGACAAATCTAGATTAGAAACAAGTGTAAAATATGTAGGATTAGTATTCTGGACCAGTTGTTAGATTCTGAAAATTGCTCTTTTGTGGTCATGGACACTATCATTGGATCTGGACACTTCTATCGGAGCTGGACACTACCATTGACGCTAGTGTTTGACTGTGACATAGGTGTCTGGTACAGAATAATGATCGGATTTGGATGCGATCAACTTCATTGTTTTGGACTTTTTGTCTTCTTTTTGCTGGTGTATTTAGATCTAGGATACATGTCGCTCTTTGTTGATTTATCAAACCTTAGCTCTTCACCCTTGGAATGAGTTTGTTGAGTAATAAGTTAGTGGGCTCACAATGTTGAGCTGCCCCAAAGATCCCTATGTGAATGGGCGCTGTCTTACATAGCCAATACTCTAAGGAGGGCCTTAAACTTATGTAGTTCTCCCTTATGTATGGGAAAGTGCATGCAAAAGAGTACAATATGAATATACTATATGGTGATGTATGTAATGATCTAGCTTGTAATTTGACAAATATCGCTCATGGGCTATTTTTTGAATGCCTCAGACCTGTAATATGACTGCTCCTATGCTTGATATGAAAATGGAGATGAATAGGGCATAATAAAGTGTTTGTGCAATTAATTGGTTTAGTTTTAATACGTGCTTGTAATTTGACAAATATCGCTCATGGGCTATTTTTTGAATGCCTCAGACCTGTAATATGACTGCTCCTATGCTTGATATGAAAATGGAGATGAATAGGGCATAATAAAGTGTTTGTGCAATTAATTGGTTTAGTTTTAATAGGTGTTTGCTTGGTATTTGTTAGATAATGAATGTGAAGGCTTAAACTTGTATTTATAGTTATACCATACCTTTTGAAAATATCTTATAGTAGGGTTCAATAAGACAAATAGGCCGATCATAGGTTTTGAAACATTTGCAATTTGGATGACTTTTGGAAACTTGACACTAGATAAGGATTTGACGGTAGTGCCCCTCTGTGGCCAGTAGTGTCCAAAAGGCTAGAAAACATGTATGGATCTAAAACTGATAGTGAAGGATGTTTATTAGGTTTTAAGTTTTCTGTGTAGTATACGAGACTTGGGTCATCAGAATGATATGGATTGGACTAAGAGATAAGCAATTAGGCATAGTGAGATGGCGAATGTGAGCCTTTCGACAACAAAGAGGTCTAGAACTGAAAGGTAGAGACCTGATTGATATTTGTTAAATGTACAAGACTGAGATGCTATAAATATTCAGTTTTAGTATCTATATTTGGCCCCCTTTAATTTAGTAATGCATAAAGATGAAATTACTAGTTTAAAGGAAAGAAATGCGTACCTAGATGTGTATATTACACCTTGCCTTTGATTGAACCCACTTTGAGTGCTTTGCTAATGTATGACCTATATAATCAAGAGCATGTTACAATATAAATCAATGCATATAATCTGAAATTTGAAATAATTGAAATACTTGAAAAGAAAGAGAGCAAGGAATCTGTGTCGATGCAACTATGTTGCCTCTTGATGCTTTGACTTGGTAAAAATGTTTCCTTATGAAGCATTGGAGTTGGAAAAGGTTCAGACTTGAACCTTGGAGATTTGAAGAGGGAGATTGAAAGATACTATCCCCAATCTGGTGCAAGGATGAGTTGTGACATGATCATTGAGATCATTATATCTCAATCACACAACTCAAGTGTGAATATATATAATCTGGTGAGGGTGAGTGATTTAATCAACTCATCCATGCAAAATTGGTGCAATATATAGGATTCTGATCCAAGTGTATATTTGAATCATGGAACTGAATTGAAAATTGTACAAGTGTGGAGGTCATTTTTTTTATGACATGCTCCCACCGAAGTCTGAAAACTGAGGTGTATAAGTGTGGAGCTCATGTTTTTATGACATGCCCCCATTGAAATTTAGAAACTGTGAATAGTGTACAAGTGGAGGTCATGTCTTTGTGAGATGCCCCCACTGAATTATGGAAACTGTGAACATGTGGAAGTCATGCTTCTATGACATGCCCCCATTGATATGCTCCCCCTTTTGAGGTGAGGGTTACCTCAAAAGGATAAAGTAGTTGTATAGTCTGTATGAATCATGTAGCTTATGAGGTATGTCGAAGTAGATATTTCAATTAGGCTCGCAGTATGTGATTACATCAAGTTCGAAGATGCATGATATAGATCATGACAATGTTTAAAGAGTAACAATATAAGCTCAACAAACAATCAAGCACACACACAATAACACTCAATGTAATGCAAAGTAATGGTCCAAGGAGACCTCATACAAAGGGCATGTTCAAATGCCACACAATCGAAAGGGATGACATATTTAAATTTTCAATCAACATGGAATGACATTCAAATGTCCAAACAACTTACAATGGCACATGTTCCAACAAGCAAGGAACATATTCAAATGTTCCACAAGCAAGACAATAGCAAACAATGTAATACACTCAAGGAAGTGAAAAATATATGAATCATAAGCAACCAACATAAGCATATCATACTAGTCCCTTCATATATGTGTTAGCAAAAATGTTGTGTAGTATAACATATTAAGTACACTATGAAATATATGAGCATGGATATAGACATGTGTAAGCGTTAATATATAAACTCAAACATGATAGTGTATAAATGATCATAAAGGATATGTAACCTGTATCAATCGTGATCAAAGAAAGCATATGTCCCCAACATACTATATGACATGAGTAGAGAAAATGTCCAACATCTGAAAGTGCATAGATCATGTGTCTGGGTATGCCTGTATCACACTCAAAGATGCGTGAAGCATATATGTATATCAGAATGAGATGATATGCTATCTACTAACTTAAAACAAACAACATAGATGCCAAGGAGCTAATAAAATTTGGGAATGCTGAATATTTTTGAATTTATTTGAATGTTTTTGTATTTTTGAATCTTTGATTTTTTTAATTTTTTTGGAACAGTTTGAAATGTTTTGCTTAATGTGCATCGAAGGGTTCAAGTTTGTTACGATTTGAGCATTTTGAATGAAAAAGGTTCATAGCATGCTCTTCCTCTCTCCTTGCTTGCTTAGTAGAATTACCATCACCATTGTGTAGTATGTGAACTAATTTTCCCTTGTAGGAGAATGAAATACCTTGTTGGTTTTGATTAATTTGAGCTTCCATTTGCTATATCCAAAATTAATCCAATGTAAAGTTGTGTTGAGTTGTATGGGGCATGACCCATACTTTCGTTTGGACAACACATGGTCCACAAGCAATTGGTAATATTATGTATCCTAATGAGTTTTTCCAACTTGCTTTATGATGCAAGTCCTTGATGGTATAACCAAGTTGTTGCAAATGTCTTTCATTATAAAACGTTTTTCTTTGTAGGATCAATATGGTTCTGGTGAAAATAAGCTCCATCCATGAATAATGTAATTGTTAAATCTTTTTAGCAATGATGCTTCTTGCTTGGTGAATTTGGAAGTGTTTTCATAGTATGTCCATTTGGTATCGGTCCCATATTGAGTAAATTTTGTGAAGGTTTCATATAAAGATTTGGGATGCCACATGTTTGTTCATTATATTCACTTGGTAATTCATTCCCATTGTATGAATCATGAACAAAACGTTTGTACTTTATTGGAGATAGATTTTGTTTTTTGTTATATTTGAGTAGGAAGCAAGCATATCTATGCACATCCATGTATAGGTGGGTAAATGAGGTATAACGTTTATGTAATGCCCTTTCCTTTAGTGGGGTGAGACCTCTACTAAATAGGAATTGTAGTTCCAAAATATAAAGGTCGATATGCTAAGGAATATGATGCATTTTTAAATCGAATAGCATAATCTTGAAGAGATTCATCATCATGTTGTTTGAAGTTTTGCGAATGTTCCGATGTAAATTTTGGTACATTGTGTGTATTAAAAGCCGAGAAGAAAACATCTTCTAATTGCTTGAATGTAGCTAAGGAACCATTTGGTAAACTATAGAACCAATCACAAGCTTCATCTGTAAGGCTCATATGAAATGCTTTTTACAATATTCGGTCATCTTTAGCCCCAATTTTTCAAAAGAATGTACATATTGAAGTATATGGTGGGAAGGATCTTTATGTCCAAAAAATGAAGGCAATATTGGCATGATAAACTCTTATGGATAAGGATATTCAAATACACATTTTGCAAGAGGTTGGTTTTGGATAATGTTATCACTAGCAGTAGCATTGCAAGATGACATCTGTACTTTGAGAATTGAAACTTATCTTTGAATCTCTCTTATACTACTCACCATAAAATAAGTAGTAGGAATTGTTGAAGTTTGCAAAGATGTAATCACTGGATGCAATTCATCATTTATTTGAAACATAGGAACAATATATGCCTCATTAATATGAGCATTTGGTTTGAGCTTTGTATCACTTGTAGCATCTGAAATTTTTGGTAATTTATCTTCACTTGAAGGTTTTGGAACTTGTGGAGATGGTGTATCTTTTGGAAATTTAGGAACCTTTGGTAAAGGTTTGTCAAGTAAAAGTTTTGACATACTTGGTAATGGTACCTCATTTGAAAACTTTAATAATGGTATATCATGTAGGAGTTTTGGAATCTTTGGTAAGTATGCATCGTTTGAATATTTTGAAACCTTTGGTAATTGCACATTGTTTGAAAATGTGATAACTTTTGGTAAATATGCGTTTGTTGGGAGTTGCAAGGAAGCCATGATATCTTTGTGAATATTGCGAAAGGTTTCATGATCAAAAGATGGAAAGTTTGAGTTCTTATCATGCACTATGAGTGCATTATGTGGAAATTTAGGAACCTTTGGTAATTGTATTGTTTTGCATGGAGGAATATTTCCATTATTTGTTGTTTGCAAAGAGGTCATTATATCCTTGTGAACCTTGTGAAAAATTTCATGATTAAATAAAGGAAGATTTGGCCCATGTGTATCCATATTTGTTTTAGAAGGTTGAGGACCATGTTGACTATCACCATGATGTGATGACCTATCTTGTTGGTTATTAATAGCATGGATTGTGGAACCCAACATAGGCCTTCAACGATTGTTGGAAGCGGAATGGTAGCTATTAAAACCTTGAGAAATACGTTTCGCAACATAAGGTATCACACATGCCAATTTTTGCTCATTTAGTAATATTTGGAATTGTTTATACTCAATATCTATGGCTTGACAAATGTATTCCTCTTCTTGCTCATAGGTTATGCTTGATTTTACAATTTTTGCCATGGGGGATACCTTTATTTTATCTTTGGTAAAATAAAAAATGAAATAAATCAGAAATAAAGTATGAAACCTTAGGAAGCTACACAACCCTAGAGCAAATAATGATTGCATATGAAGACTCGGGGGTTGGGTTTACCAAATGTTTAACCCTAAATTTGAAATGATGGTTATAGGGTTAAGAATATAGAAGTAGTTCAAGCACAAGGGTGATAAACTAATCTCTAGTAGGCCAATTAATAGAAAACTTAGAGAAACAATATTCTGAATTTATACAACTGAGGTTGCTAAAAATAATAAAGTACAACTATTCAAAGATATCGAAATAAATAAAAAACAATGTGTTAGGTTGTGGAGCTAAAAGCTTCAACCCCTTGCAAACTGAGGAACAGATGGTTGCTGAGTTCTACAGGAACCGGCGTCGGCAGAAGGACCGACGACGGCAGAGACCAGTGCAGAAGGCCACCGGCGACGGCAGTAAGTCGGCCGACGTCGGCAGAACCAGATAAGCAGGGACTGACGTCGGTCGCCTGTGTGTTCCAGAACTGCTCGTTTCACGGACAGTTAGTTAAGTGAACGAAGAGTTTGCATGTTGAGACCAGTTAGAGTCTTGTGCTGCGAGGACAATTGTCTAAATTAAGAGTCTAAGTTAGTGTTTGAGTTAGGGATCTATTTATAGACCCATTGGCATGTATTGTATAAGGCATGAGATAGAAAGGAAGAGTTCCTTCTAGTTGTAAGATCTGTGAGTTGCAGGTTGTTGCAAGCTCATTGGGGATCTACATGTAAGTTTGGTCTTTGAATTGCAGGTTGCAGGTTCATGAGAGATCAGCTTGAAGTGCTATAGAGTGCTTGATGTACCGGCAGGGTTATTACTGACTGGTTGGTGAGGTGAACACCAATTCTGTGTGTGAGTTGGTTGTTGGGACCGTTTTTGTGTAGGAGAGTGTGTGTGAGAAGAATTACTGAACACTTGAGGTGTGGCAAATCTCTGTAAGGTGAAAGAGTGTGGCGGCTCTTTGTTGTATTCTTTTCTGTTAGTGTTAATACAAGATAGTGTATTGTCTCTCATATTCTGTGCTATTGGTGAATTCTAGTTACTTGTGTTTCTGGTTATTTCCGCATATTCAATTGCTTATATTTGGTAATCATACTGTGCTCTTTCTGAGGAGCAAGATCCCAACTAGTGGCATCAGAGCATGTTTGTTGTTCTAGATTCCTGACACAATGGTATCTAGTTGGTTTACTATGCGCAGACAGATCTGGATTGAAAACAAGTGTAAAATATGTAGGATCAATATTTTGGGTCAGTCGTCAGATTCTAAAAATTGCCTTTCTGTGGCCGCGGACACTACCGTCGATGCTAGTGTCTGAATGTGACAGGGGTCCAATACTAATTAATGACTGGTCCCGGATGTGGCCAACTTCGTTGTTTTGGGTTTTTTGTCTCCTTTTTGTTGGTGTATTCAGATCTAGGATACAGACTGTCGCTCTTTAATGATTGATAAAACCCTAGCTTTTCACCCTTCATCCTTGGAATGAGTTTGCTAAAACATGGGTTTGTGGGCTCACGGTGTCGAGCTGCCTACATAGCCAATACTTTAAGGAGGGTCTCAGATTTATGTAGTTCTCTCCTATATGTGGAAAAGTGTATGCATAAATGTGCAATACACTATATGATGATGCATGCAGTGATCTAGCTTGTAATTTGACAAATATTGTGCATGGGTTGCTCTTTGAATGCTTTTGAACTGTCGTATGACTGCTCCTATGCTTGATATGAAAATAGTAACAAATAGGGTAGAATAGAGTGTTTGTGCAACTGATTGGTTTAGCTTTAGAAGGTCTTTTCTTGGTATTTGCTAGATGATGAATGAAAAGACTTAGACTTGTATTTATACCATACTTTTTGAAAATATCTCACGGTAGTGTTCAATAAGACAAATAGGCTGACCCATAGGTTTTGAAACATTTGCAATTCAGATGACTTTTGGCAAATGAACACTAAATGAGGATTTGGACACTATCGTCAACGGTAGTGTTCCTCTATGGCCGGTAGTGTCGTGAAGGTTAGAAAATAGGTATAGATCTAAAACTGACAGTGAATGATGTTTATCAGTGTTTAAGCTTTCTATGTAGTATAGGAGACCTGGGTCATCAGAATGATATGGACCAGATTAAAAGATAAACATTTAGGCATAGTGAGATGGCGAATGTGAGCCTTTTGATAGCAGAGAGGTCTAGAATTAAAGGGTAAAGCTCTGATTGATATTTGTTAAATGTATAAGACTGAGATGCTATACATATTCAGTTTTAGTATCTACATTTATAAGGCAAGGATGAAAATAATTTGTGGCTTGGGGAGGACCATTAAAATATTGAGATCCTTGAAAGCTTGGTGTTTGAATCATAAGCTAATGCAACTCTGCCCTAGTGAAAACTTGAATCTTTAAGATGGTTCAGATGAGTTCAAGCGGACATGGCTATTTTTAAAGATAAAAAGACCATGGTTCAAGAAATGTAAAATGAACCGTTAAAAGCATAAAACACAATGTTCCAAGGAGACGCGTCTTGCACCCCCTGGGACACGTCTCCAGTTTGGGCACATGTGTTCGGTACATGAGACAGGGATGGAAACGTATCCCGCCCTTGGATACGTCTTTGGAGATTGTCAACGTCTCTTGACCCATCTCTTCATGCCCTTGGCCCGTCCCCTAGGAAAAAACGATTAATTTAAAAAAAAACTCAAACACTTTTTTCTGATGTTTGCTGTCCCTCGTTTTCTTTGTGTTTGATTCTCTGCAGATTGCATTTTTACCAGCTGACTATGTTTGCATTGGCTGTTTGTATTCTTCAAGCGTTTGATTCGTCTACTTCCTGCCATTAATCAAGCTTAAAACAAAAAAGAAAAGGGCCTTTGCACAAGCAATGCCTTATGGTTTCGAACCTTGAACCTATTAGATTTTCCCATTTCTTCTTTTGGCTCCTATGTTATGCAATACACAATCATGTGAATAACACGAGCATGATCGAAATGATAAAGTTGTGCCCTGATGGTAGATATTATTTGGATAGAACAATCTGGGCCGTGCAAGGCTTGTGGGACATGTGAGTGATTTAATTCGCATCATTTTCTTCATAACTTTCCATTGATGTCTTCGTCGTTATTTTTTTAATTTTCTAGTTTGATTTATTTTAGGTTATAAAAGTCCAAAATATTAATTAATCAGTGTAAGATACAATATGAATATTGTTTTTTTGATAGATATTAAGGGTTGGAGGGATCCTCACCCATACTGAGATAAAGTAAACATATTACCAAAAAAACTGGGGAAGGAAGGTGGACTCCACACTTCGTTTCCTGAACTGGGAAAAACCCGCAGCTTAGAAAAAGCCAAACAATAGGGAACAAACCTCAAAATCAACACAACCCCACAACCAAAACAAAAATGACAGCGATATGTGAAAAATCACAATATGCATACTGACAAGATTCCAAGAGTCACCAAACTACCTAGGGGAAACTCCGTATCAGAGAAAACCAAAACTATGTTGAACGTCGCAAAGAAATGCAAGCCAAAACTCATGGCCAATGCCAAGCAAGAAAGCTAAGACAACATAGCCTTCTTATGAGAGCGGAGCTCCATTTGATTGCTTTGTTTCCTTTTCATGGAAATTTTCCCTTTAGAAACCATATGCCAGGTATTAGAATCATCTAAATTAGACCCTGCCTCTTGGGGGACTAAGCCCAAATCGGAAGCGCCACCTAAGGGTTGAACCCTCGAAGCTTGATTAGTGACAACACGACCAAAACACTGTTGAGAAGAAGCTGAAAGAGATCTTGAAGCATGAATAACAGGGACCATGCCCTTGACATCCGCAGAACTAACACTGATGATAGTGGAGGAGGAAATCCTTGGATCATGACCAGGGGCAGCTCGAGGAGGAGAGATATCAGCAGAAGAGGGCTTCACCATCTAATGATGCAATGCAACACCAACCCACCAAGAAGCAGGACCTCCTTGCTTAGCCTATCCTAGCCTTGTTGTTCGAAGAAACACCCAAAAGCTTTGGGCAGGGATCAACAAGTGATCATGTTCAAAGCACTTTCTACATCTAAAAGCAACCTGTTCATTATCCAATTGCTGCACCCAAGTTCTCTGATTAACCTTGAGTTCTATTTCTTCAGGAAGCCCACTTGAAATATCCATTTCAACGCACAAGTGAGCAACTATTGTTTGCGTGTGGTTGGCAGTTTCTGAAGCCACATCAACGAGTTTTCCAAGAGAGCTACCAATAGCAATCAGACTTTTTGTTGTCCAGAAATGAAGCAGCAAATTGGGCAACCTAACCCAAATCGGAGACATAGAGAAACTTTTAGTGGTTTGATTGAAATCAGGGTACCATAGTTTCATACACAAAAAATCTTGATCCCAAGACTAGGGGCCCAAATGAAGGAGGGTATCTTTGTCCGCCGTTGTAGAGCAAATTACTACAAAAAAACCTAGAGAGCATGGCTGCAACACAATTTCATGGGCAAGCAAGGTTTTCTGATGCTTGGAAATCCAGTAATGAAGGTTCACAACGTCGGGTCAAAGTCTATTGGAAGCGACAAATAACGACCAATACAGAATACAACTCTTCATGTTCCAAAACATTTGCACCTAATTCTACATCAGGTATGGAAGAGCACTTAGGAATAAAACTCGGTGCCATTGAAGCAATAGGAACTCTAATCTTAGAAACTCTCCCCGAGGAAAGGGAAGAGACCACCGTGGAACCCTTGACTGGGGAAATCGTAGGAGCTGAATTGGTGGACAAGGGAGACAAAGAGGGGCTTGAACAGCGTGGAGTAACCTCTGAATTCCTTTTCACTGTTGTTGTAGACTATCCCGCCGTTGACACAACTTCCACAGACCCATGAATCTTGCCTTGCCATCCTTCACTACTGTCGATCCAACTCTGTTTGCCAAAGTCAAACTATCCTTGTTGCAGAATTGATTGCAAACCCTAGCGTCGTGAGGCCCAAAAGATTCCATTTTTTGCCCAATTTATTGGGAAATTTTAGACTTTTTCAATAAATGAAGGGTTGAAAATACAATATGAATACTATTAATATTATATTAGACTTAACATTCTTTAAATAGTTTGATTAATTATATAATAGTTTGGTTTTTTAAATAGTACAATACAATATAATAATTTGTATTGTACATTGTACTATATTTTAATCTAAATAATTTAATTAAATTATTTAAATAGTACATTAATTATGGTATATATAAAATTTAAATTAAATAGTATTATAATATTGTATTAGATTTTTTTAAAATAATATAAATGTTTAAAATTCAAATTAAATTGTATGTATTTAATATTTTTAATTTTTCTTCAAAATTAATTAATCAGATATATTATATAATTTTTTTTTTGCCGTCTCTGAGTACCCATATCCTATTTTCTTAAAAAATGTACTGGCACCCGTACCTGTCTCCCTGTATCCGTACCCTGGTAAATATGGTAAAATTCATAGGGGAAAGACACAGCTTCTCCCACAATGTTAACTTGATATACAAATTAAAATATAAGGTTAATTATTTTAAACCAAAAAGTTTTACTTGTTTAAAGCTTTGCATATGCTCCAAGATAGTTGACATGCAGTCTGTACTTCAAATCTTTGTGTGCAAAGCAATTTTGGGCCACAGGTTTTACCCACAGGATTATTGAAGTCTCCTGCAGGTTAACATTGGTGTTTTAAGCATTTCAGCTTGAATTCTGCTTCTTTTAAGTGTCCCATTTTACATATACCGCTTTAAATATTCATAAAATGACACAATCAAGTGCAATAGAATGGACACAGCGCCAAAAAAGGGAGAAAGGTGAATTGTACCGTTCCTGCTCTCCCTTTTATGGGAAGTTTATCGAGTTAGAGAACATTATATTAGGAGGCAAAGATGTAAGACTCTGCACACTGGGAAACGCTTTGGACCATGCAGCATTTATATGATGATTGAAAGCCTAACGAGGATGCTTTTTGTTGCATCGTTAACAACATTAAATAAATCTAAAATCCACCACCCAGTCTCAAAGTTTAGCTCCTTGAATATTAGATGACCATCTTTGTTGCCATTCCAATGCCTTTTGAAAGTGGAATTGACTTTTAAACTTTATTGAGGGCTATGTGGAAGTGCCACATACAACATGACATGATGACATGGGTAGGTTAGTGGCCATATATTTTACTGTAGATGCCATCCCTTTCAATGTTTTCTGTTGACTACAAAAGTAAAAACTTTGATAAAAAGAGGTGTCAACTATGGTGAAGGTATACACTTCAAGTTTTGAAACATCAACAAGTACTCTTCTTGAATTGTATAAATTTTGAATTAGAGGGAGTTCATTTTTTTTGGAAAAACTGCATGATAATGTTATGGTGCAGTGTTCTCAAGGTTCAATGTGTATAAAATACAAGTGACGAGGTCAAGATCTCCTGATACATTTTGGGGATTGGAGAAGAAAATGTTGTTCAAGCTATCTTGCACTATGCATCCAACTGTGTCCATGCCAAATCACTAGACAACAATCTTGCAGGTTGTTATGGATGCATTCATGGACTGCAGTCATTGAGTTTTAATATCCTTGCACCTTGTCTCCAGTATTAAAATGTTGTCAAATTAAAGGAGGCTGAGCTTTGTATCAATAGCCCAAATGCCCTGCAGTCAGTTTTTGTATAAATTTTATTGTGCATGTCATAAAATTGAGCATAATTTTGAAACCAGCATGTGAGCGGAACTCACAAAGGAATTTGTGATTTAATGTGAGAGACAGCAAACATATCATATTTCCTGCATTGTTAACTAGCTGACTACCTATCATTTGATTATGACTGTGATGGTCTAGAAGATTGTTCTTCAAACTAGTGCTAAGAAGCTCAAAGCGGTGGATTACATCCACCGTTCCTCCCCCTACTAACAAAGGCATATGGTGTTTGTGTGCTTAGTGGGTCCCCTTGCCTTATGATTATTACCAAAAACACGAGGAAAAATCTCATTTGGCTAATGACTACTCATGGAGGTCATTTTGAGATGACAAATACACACAAGTGAAATCCTAAAAAAATATTAATTTAATTAATCTAGTGCTAAGAATTCAAACCCCTTAACGCAGGGGTCACATGATATAGTCCGTTCACATCAGGTGTAACCGAATGCGTGTATTTATATCGTTGAAAAACTGCTTGGCCATCAATCAATTTCCATGGCTCAGACATCCATACTTTCACTGTCAGTGCAGTCTTTGTTGAATGCAGGTCTATAACATGGAAAAAAAATTTATCTACTACTGCATGGCAGTATTTCGGTTCTTGCCTACCAAACCATTGCCGGATGGTAACCAAAGTAATTTCACCGCAATTAATTAGCTCATTAAAATAGCAAGTTTCAGTGGAATCTAGATGGTTGTGTTCTGAAATGCTCAAATGAACTTCCCTCATATGCATGCATCTTGTTATTGTCTAATGCGGGATGCCAAGCAGGCTCTAGATGGGAGATATACTTGAACCGTAATTTTCCATTGTCAAACACAAATTTGTTTGCTTTCTGAATCTGGTCTTGGACTCCACTCTGTAAAATAAACCTCTCATTCTGCTTAGGTCTGAGCCGATGATGAAGCTATATTGTAGATGTCTCCTTTGATCTTCACGTCCGAATATTGTTGTTATTCAACATATGGACTATTTATAATTTGGGGCTGGTACTGCATCCCAGGTTGTCATTGTGATAGCTGACAGCCTGACACCATGTCAGGTGCTACGAAGCAAGTGTTGGATGAATTGTGACTCTTCCTTTAAAGACTTAGCCTGCTTTGGAGAACGGATAGATCAAGGAGCGCCTGTATGTTATAATTGGACTGCAACCATGTGAATTATCCGCAGCTACATTTGTTTGTGCTTCCGTCAAGCATTTTACAGATACAAGATGAGTAGCATGTTCCTGTACAACAGCCTCAACAGGAGGTGGCATTGTGTACATTCCAGCTTCTGTTCTTTGTTCAGATACAATCACCTATTTCCAGCCTCTAATTTTGGGTTCACCAATATCCATACGATTCATTTAGGAGATAAGAGTGATACCACCCTTTTAACTTCAAAAACTGCCATGTATTTGAGTGTCTGCTGGTCTCATGAAATCAAAATTTACATTATTCATTCAACCAGTCAATTGGAAAAATCTGTTTACAACGTAGATCATTTAGTGCACTATCAGCATGTGGAAGTCTTCTGCTGACTGTGGTCTAGAGCAATTTCTCCCGGCATAGTTAATGGCAGATGGCCCTCACATGAAACCTTTGCCTTCAATCTTCTTGGCATTTTATATCAAATCTTTACGGTACTAATTATTCAATTTTATTTAAGACCTTTTAAAGGTAAAATGTTACATTGCTGCTATTTTTTGGCTTCTATTTACTAGATTTATCTATCTTTGACATTGGTTGTAGGTTTTGATGTGAGCACTTTGTGCAGGGCATCGGTGGTGTAGGAAGTGTCGCAGCTGAAATGCTCACAAGATGTGGAATAGGGCGAATTTTGTTGTATGATTATGACACAGTGGAATTAGCAAACATGAATCGTCTTTTCTTCCGGCCACAACAGGCATGTTGTTTTCTTCTCTCTATCATTGAAGTTTACTTCTGTGATATAGGTAGTTCATCTAAATAATCTTCAAACGAGTAAATCTTTATATAGGTGGGGGAATAATATAGCTTAAAAATAAAGAATTAATTGGTTGTTTTATGATTATTTTCTCAATATTTGGTTTGAATATCAAAGAAGTATCATTTTATTCTTATCACCATAAACAGTGTGTATTTATTTGATAAAAATATGTGTACGTAAGGCAAAAGTATGAATCAATAAGCTTAAGTCTCATGCTCATTAGGTTGAGCTTGTAGCCGTTAGTTAACATACTATAATTTTGTGGAATGGTTTAAGAGATTAGCAGTGCCATGGTGTAGGCAGCCCTGGTCAAGTGTATGTCTTTCTTCTTCTGCAAACCTAAGGCGTGTAGCTCCTAAAGGGCTAGCAGGTGAGAGAAACAGGTCAAGGGGCTTAGTAGGGCATACATTAGATAAAACCCCTTCTCTCAAATATCAATGCTACCAAAATTCTGGTTCACAATAGCGATGCTTGATTATATGTCTTTCATATCTCTAAGTCAAGGATGCTGACAGTAGAAGATTATCTTGCCACAGGAGCTAAGATAATTTTTGAAGTGATCATACATTATTTTGTTTAGGGCAGTGCAGTCTAACCTTGATTTTTTTGTATTTATGACAGCAATCTATTTCTTTAGTGAACGTTGCCATCTTTCTTCTTGTTTTGGATAGAGCACTTTTTCTTTTGATTTTAGCGTGCAAGCAACTAATGATTTTAGTGTGCATGTTAGTGAATTTGTTTGGGTATGCATATATGCTCCCGTGGATTGTAACCAGGAAATATTCCATTACCAGCATTGTGGGCCACTTGTGAGGAGTTAATAATAAGAAAATGTACTTCATATTTATAAAATTTGAGTTGAGTTATGAAAAAACACCTTATGTTTCTATTTCACTTAAGTGGTGGGGTTTATAGGTTTTGGGCACTTAAGGCCTAAAGTAAAATTAAGAGGATTTTTTAATATTTAAAAAAGAAAGGTAACTCTTCCACTCAATTTTGGGCACTACGCTTGGAGGAGTGGCATATAAAGGCAATGATTCATTTGAAGGGGATGGATAATTGGATATTGGAATTATTTATCAAGTATGTCAAAATTGGTCTCCACCTCTTGAGGACAAAAACTTTCAAGATATAACAACCCTCTAAATTGTACTTTAGAAAAATGTAGTAAATTCATTCAACCATAGTTGCTAAAATACTTTAGTCAAACATGTAATTAACAACTTCAAGAAGTAACAGATTCAACATTCGAATATTGCCAGCAATAGAATAAAAAGTATGATACAAAAAGTTTACTATCTTGCTAGCACAATGCGAACTTCCATTATAAATATTGGTACTAATTCAACCAGCCGCACGGATTGTTATGCAATCAAGTCTACTCTAACCTAGCCTAAGGATCTAGACTTGATGCCCCCACCACAATTTGGGTAGCCTACATATCCGCTCCTTAGAATCAGGTTCTGATGTAGTTCTGCTTTCAAATGTGATGGTCTCCTCCACGAGACGTCATCACCAAAGGGATTGGCACTCTAAAGCCAAATAGGGAACAAAATACTTGTGACATAGATGAGCTTCTAAAGCGTTGGTCTAATCCCACAGCTAAGTGATACACTTCAAATTAACACCTTACTATCTAGGGTTGCGTTCTTACCCAACACTCTCACATAAAACCTAGATAATAGTAATGATGAAGGAATCTGCATTCCTAGTTCCATAGAGAATCACATGCTAGGCACATAAGTAAGCTAAGTATACAAAACAAAGCAAGTCATATAGTACATAACAGTCGAACCTATCATTCATTTATACTCGCAAGATTGTATGCATGCATACAATTTGTCCTACTAACTGATATAAACATACTGCTCAAGTCAAAATCATTTGAACAATCAATTTAAGTGAGAGTCCAAACATATAGCTACAATATGTACCACCCGAGTATATACATCTAAGCTGAAGTATCCTATGATATCCCATATTATCATAGTTCATGGTCACTCTACCCAAACATTAACAACCATAACTTATATATTTATTTAGGTATGGGTCAAGACACAATGAATACAGTATGTACCATTCGGGTACTTTTCGTACTATAAAACTCTATGACATCTCATACTGTCATAGGTCTTTGTGTTTGAGCATCCGACTCAACACCAACAATCTTACACCCAACCATAATAATAAAGCAAGTCAGGATTATACTATTCGAGTATACCTTCAATAACAATCTGAAGAGAACATAATCTCTAAGTACACCTCATGATGCACTTTGTTATTCTAGAAATGTCTAGTCACTTGCACAATTAACTTTTTCATGAAAAATACCGCATACAATGTTCATCCTTACAAGTTGTTACAAACTTGATCCTGTCGACAAGTTTGCATAACAGTATTGTGCTTCAAAAAGGCTACCTGCGTTTACCAGCATTTATAACAGATGTCATACTAAGGAATACCTATCAAGGTTAGTTTCTTATGCCCGCGCTCACTCCTCGAGCTGCCATACATATCTGTGATGTCACCTACATACACAAAATCAGGACTAGATGTAGTTCTACCAAAGCTACTAAAGGTATAAAAGTTTATTTAATAGTTTCCTCATATGAACGCATCCAAGGAAAATGTATAAATACATTATTTTATTACAGAGAGAAGACTCGATGGTTTTTACAACCCTAACATTTACATCAAATATGTATAAGCTAGGACTATTGATGTGCAACATCATTCTTGTGTCCTATATTGCCACACTATGAGTTTTAACTACATACAAAAAGCGCATCAAATAGTTTGCATACCGCTAAGTAAATCCAAAACATAATGTTATCTTATCAGGGATAATATATACATATAGATGGGTTACATATCCATGGAGTATGTCATAGTTCTTGATTCAAGAGTCCTTTCATAACCATACCGTTCGGGTATGTGTATCAAGGGACTTAACATCAAGCATGCAATATCAAATATCAATAAATACTGCTCGGTATGCTAGTACACCCATGTGTTGTAAGATTCTACTACATAATGTGTATCATAAAGAAAATATGTTTAAACTATGATATCGCACAATATGCAAGTCATACATATGAATTGACAATGTTAATCTAACATTACTTTGGCCCAAGTTTTTAAATAACATTGGTCATCCAGATTAGTCAAATTCATAACACCTCACTTGATCGGGTTATCTATACCCATCATTGGTGCTAGGCTCGAGAAACCGTCTCGCTGTTTGGGTAGTATTATCAATGCGGGCTCCATAATATACATAACAAATAAATAATCCAAAGCATAAGCTCACCGTCCGGGTAAACTTATGTAAGGATCATGATCACATACATGCAATATCTGATATTACTAATCATATGTTGACAAAACCATGCCAACCAAACATGACATCAAAATTCTATATTAATTTATCTATAACAGATAATTCAAGCATAATTCCATTATTTCTATAAAGAAAGTAGAAAAGATGTACATTTAAGAATCAAATATCTTTTTGACATTTCCCAGATTGGTTAAATTTGATTTCCCCTAGGCTTAATTGTTAATTTTTCGAAATAACAAAAATACTTAATGTCACACCTTCATAAGCTTTATAATGTTTTCATTGCATATACAAGAAAAATCCCTTATATTGGGAAATGATATAATTTTTCCTGCCCCTTGACAATTTACTTACGAGGTTTAAAATAATGCCGACAACTAACTTTAACTTGCATGAGACAGGGCAATTGATTTATTATTTACCTCAACAAATTTCATTTCATGTATGATACGCTCTTTAAAAAGATACACCCTATTATATTTACGTGGTGTGATCTTCATTTATGAATTACTTTCCCCTATATAATTTTCGATTATATCGTAATCCATAAAATATAATAATTAATATTATATATTTTATATTATCCTTATTTTCAACTTAAATAATATCTATTTTTAATTATATAATTATTCATATAAAATATAAACCAATCAAATGTGATTACCCTATCTCTAATCTTATTATATATATATATATATATTTAATTACTAAATGTGGATCGAAAGTCAATACTTTTCAACATGGAAAATGCACGAAGCATGAAAATCAGGGAGTGTTTTATATAAAGTATTAAGGTTAACATATCTTACATTATTTGTGCATTGCATTTGATATTTAGATTTCTCATTACGTGAGACAAACATCACTTTTTGAAAACTGTCTTCATTAGGGTTAATTAACTTCTGTCACTTCTCTTCCCGTCAATTCACAATAATGTAAAATCAAATATACATCGGCCAACGTAATGAACTCGTGACTGAATTGAAGAGAATAGCTTTCATGGTATAATTGTTAAACGCAGAAACGACACAAAACGATTTGCCATGGAAAGAAACTCGACCACAGTACATATGCATTATATGTATGTTATACCCGAACATGAAGATAAACAAGTAATTGAAGTCTGCTGAAAGCACCAGAGGGTTTTCGTTAATTCGCTGAATCCTAGACTTAAATAGAACTTGGTTTAGCAAACGGCTGGGATAAAAGGAATGGTGGCGCTGTTGTTTTTGGGTTGAGTTAAAGAAGAGAAAAGAAAATAACTTTTGGCAAGCTGTATAATTTCAAAGACATTTGATTCGCGATAATAACAAAACGTAGGGAATAGATGTGAAGCGGCTTGCACTCCTAGGAATAAATCACGTCTTCTAATTAAATAATTTGGGTTATTACTGATAGAATTTCAGTTTTTAAAGAGATTACCGAAATCTATTTCCTTGAAACCTTTTACAGGGTTTACTCATTGATTTCACAGTTTTCCCTAATTATAATATATACTATAATCCAAAATTCTTTCAATACTAAATACACCATTAAAATAATTATAGTACCCACCTGGTACGCTTTCCTTTTCGTTGTAGATAAACTTTCCCTTTTTGCTTCGGAAACCTTCTTTTCTCTTCCAACTTCCAGCTTTTTTTTTCCTCGTGAATCTTTCGTGTGCGTAAAATCCTTCCCTTTTCCTTCCTTAATACTGTTTACTCTTTGTTTGCTTGCCATTTGAAAACCAAAGCTGTAGGCTTTGTTCCAACTCATTAACTGGGAGTCCCACAAGTAATCATCGGATAAATTTTCAATTTATCTCCCTTGATTTCCCAGTTAGTATTAAAGTAACTCAACTTCCTTTCCCAAGTTAATATCATCAAGCCAAGGGAACAACAAGCCAAAGGACTCAATCTTTGAGATTACAGCCTCACAAACCCTAATGATCTTCCCATGTATGGCATACCTTCTTAAATGGGGAATTAGACTTGGTGAACATCTCTCTACACAAAGATTGGACAACTCCAAATGGCATTGTTATTATTTGATTTCGATTGACGGAGGAGCACTTGTGAACTTTGAGAGCGAAGCATATGATCTTCTTTCTTCCAAACAATATCCACTTAGATTTAGGTCTCACACAAATTCAAGCAAAGGAGTTCTAGAGAGTGTGTTCTCAAGTTGTGCATAATAAATGGAATGTAATCCAAAATTGTAGAGCAGCAATACCTGACTCTCTTCCCGAGGTGATTGTATTCTTAGCCAGCTAAATGATGTAGTTTTTGGGTCCTAGAAGGTAGTGGTGGTGTGTCTATTGCTTGTTAGAATTGTAATAGTGAGGAATGGTTTTTGTTGGGCATCTTCTAGGATGTCATTGCTTCACGGGATCGTTTTTTGACTAAGACTCAAGAGAGCCTTGAACAAGCTGTCCTCCCTATCATAAGATATCATCGGGTTGTGTATTTTAGGCACAACAAGGTTAGATGGTGTTCATGGGTCAATTTGGGGTTGCTTGTCTCATCTATGATAGGCTTCACTTTAAGGTGTCACTTACTAGCTCTACTGTGCACTTAAGATAGATGTCATTGTGGATCCAGGATATATTTTTATTTGATGAGGGTAAATGCTTTTGAAGCTGGAGCTATGAACCAGACAAATGAGGGTTTTGATTATTGGTCCACAACCAAGAGAGGGTTTTAAACAATGGATCCACAACTAAAAGGGTTTGAAGGATCCCATAACCATACCAAATCACGATAAGAGGTTTTGATGGCTCCCACAACCATACCATGTCATAACAAAAGGGTTTGAAGGATCCCACAACCTAAGAAGGCACAACAAGGGTTTGACGGATCCCACAACTGTAACATCAAGAGGTTTTGAAGGATCCCACAACCTTAGGAAAACAAGGAAGGCAACTCCTCAACAATCAGAAAATATAGACAAAAAGCTAGTCAGACAACCTACCGCCAATCTTCTGTCTCCTTGAAACATCTGCATAGCGTCCACCCAATTGAAGCACAACAAGTGGGCTTGCACACTCACTGAGCCAAACAACAACTAAATCACAACAAAGAAATATCCAAAGCATCCTCAACAATCTCGCAACAACTTGATACAAGTCAGGAATCTTCAGCCCATCATAAATCACCTTTGTCTCCACTTTGGTGAAGAAACCTTCAACAATCTGTCTACCATCATTCCTCTTCCTATGATGGTGATTGGGATGATCGTTGTGCACCAGGTCGACCAGCCAACAAATAGTACCCCACGGTTTTAAGACAAACCCCAGAAACTGGGAAAGGTAGGGATGATATAGGATATATGACGAAAGCTAAATGAATCAATTTATATAGACTAATGAGGGATATTTATACATGTGCTTGATCCTATATTCTAGGAGTCAAGTCTCATCTCTTCCTAATATCTCTCATCTATTCACTTATCAATGTGAGTGATATGGCACACTAATATAACTAACATATAAGCTAATACACCATTTATATATGATGTAATTCTTCACAATATATCTTTGTTTATTTAGTGTGTAATTCTTCACGGATATTGTCATTTTGGTTTGTGCGTCACAATATATCTATTTGCAATTGCAATGCGACCATGCTATGTATCTATACCCATGATAGTATGACATATGTTGGGGTTATGGAGTGGCCATGTGGTGTGTATGAAGTTGGCTACATTGGATCAAATTGGTAACTCGTAGATTAAGGGTTTAGCCTACCCTACCGAATGTTATTAGTTTAGAGATTATATATTGGGAATTTGTACCATTTTTATTATCATGTGTGAGATATTTAGATATTTTATTTGGTTTCTCTCTCTCCTTAAGGATTATTCAATGGCACAACCCTATTTTAAGAGTATCCTTTTTAGTATATTAAATATTTGGGCACATCAATACCCTCCATATATATCTTAGTAAAATTTTATTATTATCCACATCTTTACACTCCAGGTATTTGGATTTGTCACATTTGGTATCATAATGGCGATTTGAGCAAACATGATAATCATTTCGCACGTTCAAAAATATCTTTATTTTTTTTGAAAATAAATGTCTCATCTCACAACATTATTTTTTTTGGGCTCAATCATCAGATTATAGTCAATATAACACCGTTGAAAGCAAAATTGTGTTATTTCCAAAAAGTAGTCACAATAGCAAATTTGAGCAGTATTGATGGAGATACGAGCTTTGTTGTGTCATGTGCCTTGTCTTGCAATGTAATTTTCTTATCATAGAGGAGGCACATTTCCAAAATGGGGTTGTAATAGAAAATTTGAGCATATTTAGGGAATTAGGACCTTGTCATGTTGGCTTTTGGTAACGATCGTAAATTCTAGTAAAAGGGGAAATTGTCCTTAAACTTCAATTGTGGTGAGGAAATCAAATGTTTCTTTTGTAGTGTGAAGAAAATAATAGCTCGTTTGCCTACAGGTTTTCACATTCAATTTTTTAATAAGGAGATTAACGCAATGCAAGTTCTCTTTCTGCATTAAAACCTAGCTTTCTTTATAATTTTTTATTTTTATAAACTAATGGAGATACCTAGTTTTTTTGGAAAGATGATTCAGATATTAGGGGATGGTGGCTATATTTAAAAACAAGAATTTTGGTGAAGCTTTGGGTTAATGAAATGAATTTGACGGTAGTAAGTAGTCTTGGAAATGGAAAGACGATGAAGAGACATTTTTAACAAGATGGAAAAGAAAAGTAGAACATAAGAATCTTCCTAAGCAAAAAGAAGATGGGCATGTGATTCATGAAGTAGAAGAAAATGATGAAACCATACCCTTGGATTGAAAAAAACATGAAAAAGGTCCAAGTGTTTTGTTCTTAGCCAAAGAAGGTTTAATTTTAGTTCACGGAATGCATTCAAAAGGAGAAAAACATGAAAGAGGTCCAAGTGTTTTGTTCTTAGCCAAAGAAGATTCAATGTTAGTTTATGGAATGCATTCAGAAGGAGAAAATATTTCAAGCGCACAGGTATGTTTCAATGCAAAATTTGATGCCATTTCTAGAAAGGGTTCATAATAGAAAATCTGAACATATTTAGAAATTATGATGTTACGAAGTTGGCCTTCGGTAACAACCATAAATTCTAGAAGAAAAGGAAATTGATCATACATTTGATCGGGATGGCAAGTCAAATGTTTTTTTTGTTTGCAGTTTGAAGCTTTTTTTATATCTTTTTGCCTATTGCTTTTCACATTCAAATTATTAGGGAAAAAGGAGAGATTCATTAAATGCACGTTGTCTTTCTGCATTAAAATCTTATCTTTCATTGGAATATTTTATTCTTAGCACTCATGGCAATACCTAATTTTTCTAGAAAGAAAGATGATTTGGATAAATACTGGATGGTGGCTTATTAAAAAAAAGTATTTTTAATGATGTTTATTGGTGATGTAATCTATTTTAGTCGTTAGGTTGTGAAGCTTTGGGTTGGTGGAATAACCTTGGCAACAATAAATTCTATTGGAAATGGAAAGAAGCAAAAGAGACATTTTTAGCAAGATGGAAAAGATGGAGTGTGTTCATACTCACCCATGGGGTTAAGCTTGATTTGGAATCTGTTATAGTTGTTGGATTGTTGGGTGCACGAACAATATTTGGTGTGCACCTATTTAGGCCAGCCAAGCTATTTTGAGTGGATTACAACAACTATGCGGTTGTTGTGAAACCAACTCATTAGCCTATTTATTAGGTACTCCTTGTGCTTCTCCTTGGTGGTTGTAATATCCCCAATAGGATCGAAATACTTAAATTAGGATTTTGCTTAATCCTATTTATTGGAAACTATATCATTGATATTTTCACCAATTTTTTATGAACTTATAAAAATAAATCAATTATAACAAATTTTTGATTTCAAATACTGAATACTTGATTTATGTCGTAGACAAATATTCCGAATAAGAATAGTCAAATATTCAAAGTGAAGCACAAATGTAACTCCTGAATGAAGCTACCCACTAGGCCTCAAGGGTTTTTGTCCTTGGATCTAAATTGTAAATGAGGGTTTTCGTCCTCAAGTCCATTTTTAGAGCTGCTGCTCAACTTGGTGTATTTATTGAATAAAATCTTATTTTTCTAATCTGCCCTTCCTCCACCATATTTCCTTTATAAATACCGTTCTAATGTCTTTTCCCAAGGGAGGCAATGTCCCAAAGGGTGGCGTGCCTTGTTGTTTAGGTGGGTCGGCCTGCCTATGTAAGTTTTATTTTTTATTAAATGTGGCGCTCCCCTCAAGAGGGGCAATTTTAATTGTTGCGCCCTCTTTAATGGTTGTGCCCTTGTCATATGCTTGGAAAGGGATATTACAATCTTCCCTTCCCAAAATTGCTTGTCCTCAAGCAATTGTAAGCCCGCATGCCCATGTACCATGTCCAAGAGATAAAACACGATGTAGTGCTCCCAAAGCCTTGAATCCAGTCCCTGTCAAATGAGAGATCTCTTGTCAACACAAGCTCAGGGTTCTGATGTACTTTGGCTGATCCAAAATTCCTGCATCTATCTTCTTGTAATGGACTTTCAAGGGTCCACTCTTGCTGTCCCAATCATTTGTATTACTGTACCTTTGCCTTTCCTTGACTTTATCTGTCTAATGCATGCACAAAACCCTTTCATCATCTACTTGCTTCATGTAGTTGGCTGTTCTGAAATTTCCATCAAGTTGAACATCAGTAAAATCATTTGGAAATTTGGCTTGCACCAAAATTCTTTTTAGAATCTTGCACCTCAGATTTTTCTTCATTCTTTGGTTCATTCTCCATGATTTCTTTTTCTTTCTTTGGAGATTTTGCTGCATCTAATACTTTTCGTGGTTCTTCATCTAGCAACATATCTTTGTGCCCCTCAATTGTCACAAATAGTTTCAGTTTCTCTGAACATTGAGCAACAATACTTTTAGCTAGTGTATGTGCCACTGGTGATAAGTTCTGTTCAATACCGACCATTAGCATGGATAACAAATGTTGTGAAATATCATCACTCTCGTTCAGGGCCAAAGTCATAATGGACTGCATTGACTCCAACATTTTCCGTATGATTTTTATGGATAGTAGCAAAGAAATATTCAAACATGTGAAGAATCAGATCATCACATCCTAGATCTAACATTAGCACACAAGATCTGATTTTTCCCATAATGTCAAGGATTGTGACCCTCTTAGCAAAAGAACTTGTGATGTCATTTAGACCCCCAAAACATTCCACCATTAGCCGAAATATTTTCTTCATGGTGTTGTCACTGTATGGCGATTCCGATGCTATTATCCTTGTAATTTCACTAATACAAGTGATAACCACAAGTCTCACATCTAGATTTGGATATCTCAACAGCTTGGACTTGGCCAAATGAGTTACCAAAGGATTCATTGCCCAAAACATAGACTTAGAATCTGATTGCCTTACCGAGGACAAACAATTAGCCACTTCTTCCAAAACATTGAGCAAAACATTTTTTGAATGATGTGGATGCTCAAGTTCCTTTCCCAATCTGCAAATCTTTGTTTTCAAATCATATTTTCTTATTAACTCCATGATTCATAGACCATACATCAAATCCAAAATCTATTTTCACAGGTTGACATGAATAATTGCTCTAATACCACTGTAAATCTCCAATAGGATTGAAATACTTAAATTTGGATTTTGCCTTAATCATATTTATCGGAAACTATATCATTGATATTTTCACCAATTTTTTACGAACTTATAAAAATAAATCAAATATAACAATTTTTTATTTCAAATACTGAATTCTTGATTTCTGCCTTAGACAAATATTCTGAATAAGAATAGTCAAATATTCAAAGTGAAGCACAAGTGTAATTCTTGAATGAAGTTACCCACTAGGGCTCAAGGGTTTTCGTCTTTGGGTCTAATTGTAAACGAGGGTTTTCGTCTTTAAGTCCATTTTTAGAGTTGCTGCTCAACTTGGTGTATTTATTAAATAAAATCTTATTTTCTAATCTGCCCTTCCTCCACCATTTTTCCTTCATAAATACCCTTCTAATGTCTTTTCCCAAGGGAGGCGATGTCCCAAAGGGTGGCATCCCTTGGTGTTTAGGTGGATCGGCCTGCCTATGTAAGTTTTATTTTTTATTAAATGTGGTGCTCCCCTCAAGAGGGGCAATTCTAATTGCTATGTCCTCCTTAATCGATGTGCCCTTGTCTTATGCTTGGAAGGGGATATTATAGTTGTAGAGAGAGAACCTATGGATTGTATATTCATTTGAGGCCATAATGAAGAGACTATTGTGCATATTCTTTGTCTGATTATTGTGTGTGGGAAATGATGGCGTCATTGTGGTAATGGTGTGTAGGAGGGATCTTGCGTTTGCATGAGTGCATATTGCACTCTGACAAAAGGAAATTAGAATATTAAAATCTTCCTAAGCAAAAGGAAGATGGGCATGGGATTCATGAAGAAGAAGATGAAATCCCACCCTTGGATTAAGAAAAAAATGAGAGAGGTCCAAGTGCTTTGTTCTTAACCAAAGAAGGGTTAATATTGCAAGTTCATGGATGCATTCAAAAGGAGAGCGATTTCAAGCGCACATGTGGTTTGATGCAAAATTTGACACTATTTATAGAAAGGGGTCATATTAATAAATTGGAGCATATTTAGGGAATCATGTCCTTTGGTGACAACCTTAAATCCCATCAAGAAGGGAAAATTGTCATTTTTTTTGTTGTTGAACAAACCAACATGTTGGTACTAGGTGTATGAATAATCAGTCTCCTTTGGTGTAGTGTCAAGGTATTGAAGGGTATCTACTCCGCCGAATTTGCAGTGGTCATGCACCCGCCCTTATCCCTTATTTGGTACCTCCAGAGAATCAAACCTTGGTGGGCTCTTTGTGAGCCAACGTTCTCCACCTGCCAGACTTTGCCTCCTTTGGTAATTGTCATAAATTTCAATCAGGGTGAGCAAATCAAGTGTTTTTTTGCAGCTTAAAGAAGATTTGAAGAGCTTTTTACGTACAAGTGTTTACATTCAAATTTTTAGTAAGATAGTAGATCCATTGAGTTTTCTCCATTAAAATTAAAACCTAGGTTTGGTTGGAAATTTATTTAGTAATTTTATGGAGAGACCCAGTGTTTTTTAGAAAGGTAATATGAATATCAGGTGATGGTGACTTGTACTTAAAATAAGATTTTTGATGATGTGTATTCTCAATATAATTTGTGTTGGTCCTTTAGTGGTGAAGCTTTGGGTTGGTGAGTAACCTTGATAGTGGTAAGTTCTCATGGAAAATGGAAAGAAGCTGAAGAGACATATTTAGCTAGATGGAAAAGGAAATTTGAACAAGAGAATCTTCCAAAGTGAAAGGAAGATGGGGATGGGATTCATGAAGAAGAATAATACGTTGAAAGCATACCCTTGGATTAAGAAAAGCATGAATGTGGTGTAAATGTTTTGTTCTTAGCCAAAGAAGGTTCAATATTACAAGTTCATGGATGCATTCAAAATGAGAAAGTTATTGTCTCTATCATAGTATACATACTCGGCGATTACTTGCTGAGTTGGCGAGTAATCGCAGAGCTAGGCTTGAAACCAATAATCGCCATTTTCTGAGTATTCAAGCCTCAGTGAGTACTGTGCTAGTACTCGTCGAGGCTCGAGTACTGGCAAAATCGTGTCCAAAATGTGTCCAGAATGCGTCAGAACGTGCTAGACACCTCCAAATGTGTCCAGGATGTTGGAAATACGTGTAAAAAAACACATAAATTTGTCTTATAAAAGCATACAGTTCCACACATTGGAATCATAGCATTTGGACTCTTTGGAGCATTTGGAATGAATTGGAGGGAGAAATTTTGAGCAAACTTTCCAGGTTAGTTCTTTTTTTTTTTTCCAAGTTTTCATTTGAAAAATGCTATGAATCGAAAAAATTATGCATGGTTTTCAAGTTTTCATTTTATTTTCTCGCTTGCTGCCAAGGATTCTTTCATTTCTTCTATTGAATCGACATTGCCAATTGGTATTATAAGATTGCTAAGCTTTTTGAACTAGTGCATATTCAAAAATGATCATAATATTATACATATTGCTTTGCAATTGTTTTCTCAGATTCAGTCTTAATTTTTTTTCATGTCTCTTAATTTTCCTTCTTTTTCTACTCATTGCAACTAAATTAATTCATTCAAATTTGATAGGATGATATTGACTAATTTTGGAAGTGGATTTGGTTTAATTTATTTAAATTTTAAACATACCATGTTGCATGAAGTTGAAAGTCTTACCTTTGCCTTTTGATAGTGTTGATGCCATGCTTCAAGAATATCAAGGACTGATTTAGTAGTAGGTGGAGGCATTGTCTTGGCAGCAGCTATTAGTTATTACCTTCCTTTCTGTTTAGAAGCCATGGCATTGTCTTGCAGCTATAATGATTTGTGTGAACTGTGAACAATAAAATTCATTAGATTTATTATGTTTGCACCTCACTAGTCCTATGTGAATCTTTGTGGCACTGTAATCAAATAATGTACCCAATTATATTGCATGTCATTGGCAATCCTTGTAGGCACTAGAAAGACATTTCATAGTTTTCTTTCCATTACAAATAACTTGGCCAACTCAAACTCCATCACAAACATCAATACTTTATTTGTAATGGTGTCTACATCCATGTCATGGTGTTTTAACTATCTTCATAGATGTTTCTTGCTGAGTTTTTCCCATTTTTTGATTATCACGGGGGGTCCTTACATTGGAATGCCAAAAATCTCATTTATTAGTTTTACACCCAATCAAATCTAATTATTAACTTCATCTCCTAACAAATTCGTTGTAATTTATTTGTAAACATGTTATCATGATTATGTAGATTTTGTAATGTTGTTTTGATTCTTGAACATGCTGTAGGTTTACTGTTAGCATACAGTGGCATTTGGCACTGCATCAGGGTCAAAATCAGTTAGTGGTAGCCAACTGGCCAATGCTTGGAATTATGCCATATGGGTTGGAACGTCCTAGATGACTACAATTTGTACGTTTTGCTTGAAGAAGATTGGTGGAGGCATTAATCATCTCAAGTACTATCTTGCATGCATTCCTTCCCATGATGTCACGCCATGTCCTAGTGTAGCGAAAGAGACAAAACAAAAGTTGGTTGTTGAGCTTGCATTGCTGGACAAAAAGAAATTAGAGAGGGCAAGGATGTTAGTAGCCTTAACAGTGGCCATTGGTCCCGTATCGGTAGAGGAAACTGAGGCAGTTATGACAAAAATTGTGGGCTCTAGTTGTGGTCCACGCAAGCGAGGCATATCCACCTCATCAAGTTTCAGCCAACTACACAATTTTTTTGTGCTTAAAAACACATTTGGGACACAACCTTTGTTGCAAGGTACATGATGGAGCAAGAAGACACATGTTATTTTGATTCTTGAACATACTGTAGGTTTACTGTTAGCATACAGTGGCTTCTCACACTACATCAGGGTCAAAATCAGTCAGTGATAGGCCAACTGGGTCTCCCTAATGCTCGCACCACTGCTTGAAAGTATGCCATATGGGTTGGAACGTCGTAGACGACTACAATTTGTACGTTTTGCTCGAAGAAGATTGGTGGAGGCATTAATCGTCTTAAGTACCATTTTGCATGCATTCCTTCCCATGATGTCACGCCATGTCCCATTGTAGCGAAAGAGGTAAAACAAAAGATGGTTGCATAGTTTGCATTGCTGGACGAAAATAAATTAGAGAGGGCAATGATGTAAACAACTTTAACAACGGCCATTGGTCTTGCATCGGTAGAGGAAACTGAGGAAACTATGACAAAAATTTTGGGCTTTAGTCGTGGTCCACACAAGCAAGACACATCCACGTCATGAGGTCCGAGCCAACTACACAATTTTTTGGTGCCTAAAAACACACCTAGGACAACCTTTGTTGCAAGGTACATGATGGAACAATGAGGCGCGTGCGGAAGCAGATTATGCATGCTCAAATTTTTGGTACTTCAATAACCTTTCCTTCAATATGACAAATAACCGTACTGGGAATATTTGGTGATAGCATTGACAGTTGCAGGGAAAGCATACAAGGCACCCTCTTCAAGAGACTTCAGTGGGAGGTTGCTCCAGAATACAGTTGAAGATACAAAGGTAATTGTGGAAGATTAAAAGAGGTTGTGGCGAAAGTTTAGATGCACCATTATTTCCAATGGATGGACTGATGGAAAGAAACGCACCCTCATCAATTTTTTTGCGGCTTCAAATGGTGAGCTGGTTTTTTTGAAGTCCATTGATGCATTTAGCAAGATAAAAAATGTACAAACTTTGAGCTTGATGCTTGAATAGGTTGTTTTAGAGGTGGGCATTGAGAATGTTGTCCAAGTTATTACTGAGAATGCAACAACATATGTGGTGGTTGGGAGACTTCTCAAGGACAAACATTCATCACACTTTTGGATCCCTTGCACGGCCCATTGCCTTGACTTTCTTTTGGAGGACATAGGCAAAATTGATTGGGTGAAATCGATTGTAGAAAAGGCCAAAGACATCACAAAATATATTTATAATCACCCTTGGGTTCTTAGCTTGATGAGAGAACACACCAAGGAGAAAGAGTTTGTGCGAGCAGAGGTCCCAAGATTTGCTTTCGACTTCCTTACATTGCAAAGTATTTGCAGTTTGTTGACAGCTTTGAAGCACATGTTTGTGTGCCAAGCATAGGTGGACTCAATATATTCAAAGAACGCTGACGGAATCAAAGTCTCAAAGTCAATTTTTAATGAGGACTTTGTAGAGAGAGCTACACAGATTGTCTAGATAACTTCAAATTTCAATTTAAATTACTTTAATTCTAATTTTGTAACTTTAATTTCTTTATAACTTTATAGGTGTCAGAGCCTTTGGTGAAGATTTTGCACTTGGTGGATGGGGAGCAAAACTCAATGGGTTACATTTATGAGGACATGGATAGGGCCAAAGAGCCCATCCAAAACTATTATAGGGGGATAGTGTTAGATTTGATCCCATTTGGGAGTTGATTGATCGGAGGTGGAACAATCAACTCCATCAACCCATCTCTATGCAGCGAGGGTACTATCTTAACCCCAAGTTTTTCTACTCTAATGGCTTCACAAATGCTATTGAAGACGTTATGGAGAGCCTCTCAACATGCATTGAGAGTATGACACTTGATGTTGAGGTGAGAGACCTCATTATTTCAGAGTTGCAAAACTACAAGCAGGCTAAGGGGAGGCTCTTTTCTTCAACACTAGCTATTCAAGGGAGAACCACGCAGTCACCAGGTAATAAAAATGAAGTAATTACTTGTACCTTTCAAGTTACAAATTAACAATTATTAATTACTTACAAATTTTTGAATATCTTGTTTGCAGGGTCGTGGTGGGGATATTGGGGTGGAAATCCCCTAAATTTTCAAAGGCTAGTCCTCTGCATTTTATTTCAACCTTGTAACGCTTTTTGATGTGAGCACAAATAGAGTTTGTTGACATCATTCACACGAAAAAACACAACAATTAGAGTCAACGCCTCAATGACCTAGTTTTTGTGCAATACATCCTCCGAGTTCGCACAAAAAAGATGGAGAACACATCACAGGAGCCCATTGATCTAGATGAGATTGATTCCTACGGTGATTGGACTGCATAGAATGAAGAGGCCCCCATGTTCATGAAGGACGAGATTGCTGATTTCGAGAGGCAAGCTATGGAGGGTGAAACTGCAACAGAAAGAGAGCTTGAACTGGATGACAACTTTGTAGATGTCGAAGATGAGGCAGAGGCAGAGGCAGAGGCAGAGGTGGAGCCTCAGGCGCAATGTTCTAGGCGGAGCGAGGAGGGGCAGTCAAATGGGAGGACTAGACTCTCTCAGTCTCCCTTAGTTTTCACTAGAGCAGGGAAGAGAAAAATGTAGATTCTTGTAAATGTATCAGTTTGTTGTTGACAATTCATAGTTGTATTTGCATGAATCATGATTATGCAATTTTGTACTTTATTTGTATTCAAATCTAATAAAAAATGCTTTCCCAACGTTTTACAAACTCATTTGATACATTTTGCAATTGTAATGTCTATAAAATTTATGTTTTTTAAATAAATAAATATATAGATGTATATATATATTTTATTTGTTGAATAATGGTGAGTGATTGTCGAATAATCGCTAAGTAAACTTTTTTGGAGTTGGGCGAGTACGAGAACTATGGTCTCTATAAGATTTACTAGCATTTACAACTTCATGAGCATTGAATTGGCAAGGCGATTATAAGTGCAAACAATTAATATCAAGGAGACACAAGTGGATGGTCAGAAGGCTATGTTACATGCAAATTTGAAACCCACGATGGGAAGAACTATTTTTTATTATGATTCCTATGACATGGTTGTGGATGGTTGAGCTTTTGTTGTTGGATTCCTTTGTTAGAAACTGGCAATCTTAAGGCACGACACAATTTATGAAGCTGTCGTACATGGAAAATATAAATTTGTAGGCTATTACACAACATGAGGAAGGAACCAAGATCGAGAAAGACAACATGAGGAACGAACCAAGGTCAAGAAAGACAACATGAGGAACCAACCAAGATCAAGAAAGACATTGTTTGTGATTACATACAAATCCCCTACAAGATCAAGAATCTAAAGAAGACTTACATGAGAAAGTAGTTGAAGAATAGCATGATGAGAACATGGTTGTTTGTGAAGGAAGCCCAAACCCTTCCCCTACTCAAGTGCCAAAGGAACATGTGGAAGATAAGGTTGAAGAGTCAAAAGAAATGAAACATGAGGTTAAGTCTACAAAGTTTGAGGCATATCAACATCCACACCACTGTGGGAGGAAACAATTATGGAAGCATAACATAGAGAATCAAAAGAGCCATCGCTATTGGTATAATTGGAATCAAAGGAACAACTATAAATTATACATCGAATCTGTTGACGCTGTGGATTGCACCCTTGACAGGAGGCTGAGCCCCTGTCTTCCACGTGGTACAATGGAGACTCCCCTCTTGCTGTGGGTCTGGCAAAACTAATGGTAGAATCTCTAGATAAGGGCTAGCTCCTTTTGATGCATCTCTGTGGTCCAAGATTTTCTATTGCTAACAATGGGGGGGATGAAAAGAGAGAAGGATTACTGAAAATATAACCTAAACTAAAGCAATGATACACCAAAATGGTTGATCTACTTAGCTTTGACATACACTTTACACCAAGAACAAGCTGATATACACTTCATTTGATACGAGAAACTCTTCTGCATCAGTGAGCTAGGGGTCCTCTGGAGATACAGGGAGGAAGAACTACCAGAGATGTTCTAAGACACACTATGGCAGCTTGTTCACATGCGCCTATACTCTGCTGTGGACACTTCTGGCTGACCTGCAAAAGAACTCACAATACACTAGACATGCTGGAATCATTCTGTGAATGCATGAAAGAAAATGACTTAACACAAGACAAAACCATAGACATGCAAAAGTGCAAACTCAAAATGGAGGTAAAAATGCTGTCTTGATTCAAGGTAAAATCCTATAGGGCTTCGCCATACAAGCTGAGAGATTGATTTCTCAAATGAGAGTTTACAATATATAGAGAAAAAGAAAGCAATGGCGCCTTTTTCCACAAGTGGCCCATGTTGCGTTCAATTCATTGGGAAGAGGAAGTCCGGTGAAGGAAGCCATGCTGCGACAGTTCAAGTCTTGACTTTGGCGTTTAAATTATACTAAACGTCATTGTGAAAGCATGGGTCGCACCTTTCTGTTTGAAAACAAGACCGCTTCTTAAAGAGGTTCACGCGGTTGTCTGCTCATTAATGCTTAAATGAAGAAAAACAGGCCGTGCCATTCACTATTTGCGCTCCTTGATGACCACTTGGCGGAGATTGTTTCAACCGCTGGAATAACTCCTCTGCCGACGCTTTCTTTTGCCACTTGGGCTGTTCTGTCCGTGTCTATGCTTGGCTCTTCGGGCTCCTTTCTCGATGGGTCGCAGAGTTTACTCTTGGCTTTTGTCCTTTCCTAGCTTTTGTCTTTTCTTGGCTCTTTCGGCCCTCGGGGCTATCTTTTGTCATTTCTTGGCTCTTTCTGGCAATCTGAGCTCTTGGGGCTATCTTCTCGGCGGGTCGTTGAGTTTCCATGCGCGGGCCCGTCCTTAAGCATTTCAAGTTCAATGGCTATCTTATCACCATAAAGTTGACATTCGCGCGCCTGTCACCGGACGTTTGAACCTCCAACGGCTAGTTTGCGATGCTGAATTTGACGTCTTTGGGCCCGTCACCCCTTTGGCAATTTTTTTGGCTTTTCGCAATCGAACCGTCTTGAAGGGAAGGTGTCTCTTCAGGGCTCTTAAAAGGTCCCCTTCTTGGCAGCTGAGAGTCCCCCGCAAGGGCACTTGCCCTTCGGGCTCCTTCGGGCTGCCTTGGCTTCTCAATTCCCTCGGACAAAATGTCCGAAGGAATTCCTTCGGACATTTTGCCCGAAGGAAGTCTTTCCTTCAAAGTCTCGGCTTTTCTTTCTTTCGATCGGTCCTTTTCTTCAGACAAATTCCTTCAGACTTTAGTCTTTAGGAATTTGCCATTGCCATTTTGCCGCGGATTTCTTTCGAAAGGGTAATCCTCCGTTTGGCTCCTTGCCTTGTGAATTTCTTCGGATTTATTCTTCGGACAAAAGTCCGAAGGAAATCCTTCCTTTGCCTTAGTCTTTTTTCCGAAGAAAACCTTACCTTTCGGCCCTCTTCTTTGGTCCCTCTGCAAGTGTTCCCTGCCCTCGTCAAGGGCACTTTTGGGTCTTTCAATTTATGACTTTGAACCTCTCGTTTGAATCTGAACCCTTTTTCGGAGTTCAATGGTTCAATGATTCAACAGTTAAATGGTTCAATTGTCTATGCTCTACAAGGAGTCGTGTTCACTCAATTCCCTTGTGAATTTCATGTATCATTGAACCTACTGCTTGGACCTACAATGGTTTAACGGTTCAATATTTCAATATTTCTGAGTTCAAAGTTCAAAGCTCCTGGAAAGATCATGTGACTATTGGTCGGTCTGTGTAGTTCATTTCATATCATTGAACCTCGACGTTGAACCACTTTTTCCAATTTTTTAGGAAATGTGCCTTCAAATTTTGGTCTCTTTCCTTGTGAATTTCTTCGGACAAAATGTCCGAAGAAATCCCTTCGGGAAATTTGTCTTTAGAGCTTTGTAAAAGGCTTATATCTCTTTGAAGTGGCCCATCCTTTTGCCAAAAGGCTTGTCCAAGGCAATTTGCTGAAGCGAAATGAGCCTCCGTATCAACCTGAAACATCTACAAAGCTCAAGTCATTTGGTTTAGAAAACATGCCTATTACAAAAGGGGAAAAGCACATCAACAGAAAGGTGGATACATGATTGACTGCTCAAGATAGTAGGGAAGGAAGGGAGACCAATTTTTGGCTTGCAGGACCAAAAAATGGTCAACAAATTGGCGATTCCCAGGGGAAGCATGCCTGCTATGCTTAGAAAGACTGGTAGCCTCAAAGTCTGTTGGGCACGGAGTCAGAACACAGCTTGAAAAGGTTAGCATCCGCCTTTTAAAGACCTATGAACCAACAAAGCTTTACCTCAAACACAAAGGAAAACACACACAACAAAGGCTAAAAAACTACACAGACGCGTGCAATAACACTTAGGGAAAATGAAAGACACACAACTAAAAACAAACTATTATGTACAGCTAACAAGATACATTTGCCTCCCTCCTGGATCAAAGGGAAAACTTCTTAAGTTTCTTTCATGGCAAGAAAACTTATGGTGCTAGACAAGTGGCTGAATGGAATGGAGACTTGGTGACTTGCTCTTCTTGTCTGCCACCTTGATTGGCTTGTATCCAAATGAATCAGGGTTAAACATGCTTCCAACATATATGTATTCATCTTGCTCTTGGAAGCTTGTCCAATGCTGGTCCTTCATGCTGGGGTGTCTCACCAAGAAGTCAGTGGCTGCTGGCTCATCATCATAGGGATCATCTAGCTCATAACCCCCTTGATATGCATCATGGATTGACTTGTTCCCTTTTATCTCATTGAAGAGACTGTCAAACTTATCTTTTGCTTCCTCATGGCTTTCTCGAAGAAGGGTGACTGTTGCGATGTTTGAAATGGGATCACAGACTGATTGCTCATCCCACAGAACATCACCTTCTTGTTCAAGGCTCTCTTCTTCAAAGCTTTCATCAAGATGGACAAGGCTCTCCTTTTCTTGCTCAAAAACAAGAGTCTCTAGTTGTTCAAAGACATGCTCCCGATCCTCGTCCAACTCGGGTTCCATGGCATGGTCATCCTCCTCATCAAAGCAACAAGTTCATCAAACAAGGGAGGAGAGAGCTCACCATGCTTACTTTCCTCTTCATATTGCTGGAACATCCGCATGTATGCATGACCTGTGTCTTCTCCATTGTTGATGATGTCTTCAAATGGAACATCCATGATGATCTCATCCTCATTGTCACTCATGATAGCCTCATGGGCAGCTGCAAATTGAATCCTCTCTTTTTCACTTGCCTCTTTCAAAACAGGTTCCTCCTTGAGAAAGAATGGAGTGGAGGGTTGATGGACAGACTCATGTGGAAGAGGAGGCAATCCTTGAGCTAGAATTGAATGATTCTCTTCCTTCCATTTGGTCAACACTTCATCTATATCAGGTGTGGCTTGATAGCTCTTTTGGAGGGGTGTAGATGGGGTGTGTTCAGACATGGAATTTGTTGTTTGGTCTAAGCCGTCCATCACACCTTGGCTAAGGAACCTCATTTTGGACTCCAACTCTGCAATTTGCCTGGCTATATTCTCTTGGAAGAGCCTTTTTTGGAGATCATGAGGATCACCATGAACAGGAGCAGCTTCATCATTTCCAAGGCCTTGAGCTGGTCCATGGTATTCCCTCCAACTTGGAATCTTGACATCATGTTGAAAGACTTGAGGAGGTTGAGGAAGACTAGGAAGAGACTGTTGATGTACAGGAAGAGTTTCTAGAAGAGAGATTTGCTGGTTCATGGTATTCCCTTCAAAGGAGGATTTACAACCTAAGGAATTGAGAAGGTTTATTTCCATGGGAGGCTGCTCTAATGCCCTTTGGTGTTGAAAAGCTAGCTGCAAGGTATTAAGAGCAGGGGTGATTAATGCATCAGATGAGCTAGAGTGAGCAAGTGCTATCTGGTAGAAAGGATTTGGTGCACAAGAGGGGGCTTTCTTTAGAATAGGAGGGGGCACACAAGGTTGACTGCCTTGAACGAATGGACTATTCCATTTTGCTACTTTCTTCTTCATGGATTGCAAGGCCTGAGCTTGCCTAAACAAGCACTCCTCTTTGTACAGAAGCTCTTGCTGATATCTATATTGCTCATCCAATCTGTCTATCTCCATCACTTGCTTCTCAAATTCCAGTGTTACTTCCGTTACTGTTGAAGGGCAACTAGGAGTGTTGCTTGAGGTGATTCCATGAACAACCTGAGCTTGATCAAAGTTATATGAACACAAGGCCCATGATGCTGAGCAATGGAATTATACATACCAAAAATGTGATTTCTTGATGGTACCTGGACTGCTTAACCAGCGGATTCAACTCGGAGTCGCCATTGGTGTTGATGAAAAAGCCTCCAAAGGCTGGTTGGTGGAAGAACACACCAAGATTCTTCAACTCTTTGGAATAAAAACTTGTCGCACAATCTCCTTATTAAAACTCAGATGTTGGATTAGTGGTTCATTCTTGCTGTAACAGGACCAACAACAATCCTGAAACTTTTTTGAGCATTAAAATGGGTCCCACCGAGCGTGCCAAAAATTGTTGACGCTGTGGATTGCACCCTTGACAGGTCGCTGAGCTCTTGTCTTCCACGCGGCACAATGGAGATTCCTCTCTTGCTGTGGGTCTGGCAAAACTGAGGGGAGAATCTCTAGATAAGGGCTAGCTCCCTTTGATGCATCTCTGTGGTCCTGGATTTTATACTGTTAACAATGGGGGGGATGAAAAGAGAGGATTACTGAAAATAGAACCTAAACTAAAGCAGTGATACACTAAAATGGTTGATCTACTTGGCTTTGACATACACTTTACACCAAGAACAAGCTGATATACACTTCATTTGATACGAGAAACTCTTCTGCATCAGTGAGCTAGGGGTCCTCTGGAGATACAGGGAGGAAGAACTACCAGAGGTGTTCTAATACACAGTACGGCACCCTGTTCACATGCGCCTATACTCTGCTGTGGACACTTCTGGCTGACCTGCAAAAGAAGAACTCACAATACACTAGACATGCTGGAATCATTCTGTGAAAGCATGAAAGAAAATGACTTAACACAAGACAAAACCATAGACATATGCAAAAGTGCAAACTCAAAATGGAGGTAAAAATGCTGTCTTGATTCAAGGTAAAATCCTATAGGGCTTCGCCATACAAACTGAGAGATCGATTTCTCAAATGAGAGTTTACAATATATAGAGAAAAAGAAAGCAATGGCACCTTTTTCCACAAGTGGCCCATGCTGCGTTCAATTCATTGGGAAGAGGAAGTCTGGTGAAGGAACCATATTGCGGCAGTCCAAGTCTTGACTGTGGCGTTTAAATTATATTAAACGTCATTGTGAAAGTATGGGTCGCGCCTTTCTGTTTGAAAACAAGACTGATTCTTAAAGAGGTTCACGTGGTTGTCAACTCATTAATGCTTAAATGAAGAAAAACAGGGCGCGCCATTCACTGTTTGTGCTCCTTGATGACCACTTGGCGGAGACTGTTTCAACCACTGGAATAACTCCTCTGCCGACGCTTTCCTTTGCCACCTGCGCTGTTCTGTCCGTGTCTGTGCTTGGCTCTTTGGGCTCGTTTCTCGATGGGTCACTGAGTTTACTCTTGGCTTTTGTCTTTTCCTAGCTTTTGTCTTTTCTTGGCTCTTTCGGCCCTCGGGGCTATCTTTTGTCATTTCTTGGCTCTTTCAGGCAATTTGAGCTCTCGAGGCTATCTTCTCGGCGGGTTGCCGAGTTTCCATGCGCGGGCCCGTCCTTAAGCATTTCAAGATCAACGGCTATCTTATCACCCTGAAGTTGACGTTCGCGCGCACATGGCCATTTGAAAGCCAATGGCTATTTCATCGCCTTGAATTTGACGTTCGCGTGCTTGTCATCGGATGTTTGAACCTCCAACGACTAGTTTGCGATGCTGAATTTGACGTCTTCGGGCCCGTCACCCCTTTGGCAATTTCTTCGGCTTTCCGCAATTGAACCCTCCTGAAGGGAAAGTGTCCCTTCGGGGCTTTAAAAAGGTCCCCTTCTTGGCAGCCGAGAGTCCCTCGCAAGGGCACTTGCCCTTCGGGCTGCCTTGGCTTCTCAATTTCCTCGGACAAAATGTCCGAAGGAATTCCTTCGGACATTTTGCCCGAAGGAAGTCTTTCCTTCAAAGTCTCGGCTTTTCTTTCTTTCGGTTGGTCCTTTTCTTCGAACAAATTCCTTTGGACTTTTGTCTGAAGGGATTTTCCTTTGCCATTTTGCCGCGGATTTCTTTCCGAAGGGTAATCCTCCATTTGGCTCCTTGCCTTGTGAATTTCTTCGGATTTATTCTTCGGGCAAAAGTCCGAAGGAAATCCTTAGGGATTTGCCTTTGCCATTTTGCCGCGGATTTCTTTCCGAAGGGTAATCCTCCATTTGGCTCCTTGCCTTGTGAATTTCTTCGGATTTATTCTTCGGGCAAAAGTCCGAAGGAAATCCTTCCTTTGCCTTAGTCTTTTTTCCGAAGAAAACCTCACCTTTCGGCCCTCTTCTTTTGTCCCTCTGCAAGTGTTCCCTGCCCTCCGCAAGGGCACTTTTGGGTCTTTCAATTTATGACTTTGAACCTCTCGTTTGAACTTGAACCCTTTTTCGGAGTTCAGTGGTTCAATGGTTCAACGGGTTCAATAGTCTATGCTCTGCAAGGAGTCGTGTTCACTCAATTCCCTTGTGAATTTCATGTATCGTTGAACCTACTGCTTGAACCTTCCGCTTGAACCTACAATGGTTCAATGGTTCAATATTTCAATATTTCTAAGTTCAAAGTTCAAAGCTCCTGGAAAGATCATGTGACTATTGGTCGGTCTATGTAGTTCATTTCATATCATTGAACCTCGACGTTGAACCACTTTTTCCAATTTTTTAGTAAATGTGCCTTCAAATTTTGGTCTCTTTCCTTGTGAATTTCTTTGGACAAAATGTTTGAAGAAATCCCTTCGGGCACTTTGTCGTTAGAGCTTTGTAAAAGACTTATATCTCTTTGAAGTGGCCATCCTTTTGCCAAAAGGCTTGTCCAAGGCAATTTGTTGAAGCGAAATGAGCCGCTGTATCAACCCGAAACATCTACAAAGCTCAAGTCATTTGGTTCAGAAAACAGGCCTATTACAAAAGGGGAAAAGCACATCAGCAGAAAGGTGGATACATGACTGACTACTCAAGATAGTAGGGAAGCAAGGGAGACCAATTTTTGGCCTGCAAGACCAAAAAATGGTCAACAGAATCAAAGGTGCAACATCTATGGCCATACATAGCGTCAATGGAACAACAACTATAGGTATACACAATGTCAATGGAGCAACCACTATAGGTATACACAATGTCAATGGAGCAACATGTAGAAACATAGGGAATCAAAGAAGCAACGACAATGGAGCATGGCACCATCGTGTACCATCACCTATGAAAATATTATATAGATGGATAGAAGATCAATCATGGTACCAGTTTTCTTAAACTTTGAAAATTATATTATTTGGTTTCTTAACATGGTTTGATCATGAAGCATGCTAAGGGGCTGATGGCATGCTATGTACATATGCTGATGGTGTTATGATGTAAATTAAGTTTATGTAGTAGCCAACACATGGAACGCATAACTTTGAATTAGTTATTAGGGTCAAATGGGTAACTTGTGGGTGAAGTCATAGTGGGTCAAGGGCAAATTATGGGCTAAGTATGTACCTTGAGCTAATGTTATTAGATTTAGAGATTATATGTAGGGGACTCATATTGTTTCATTATTATCATGTGAGATATCGAGATATTATATTTGGTTCATCTCTCCCATTGGAAGATATTATAGAGTGTATCCATCCTTAAGGATTATTGTATGGTGTAATCCTACCTTAACAGTAATTCGTATTAATATACAGAATGTTTGGGTACATTGACACCCTTCATATATATTTCATGTCTGCGCATTTTTGTTATTTTGGCATCATTACATTTCTAATATTATTATCATCTTTACATTTTTTAGTATTTGGATTAATGAGAGTGCTTAACCAATTATAAAAATACAGTTTGCGGTTGCAGATGGCATTATAAATGTGCATTGATATTTTTATTTGATCTAAAGTAAATGGATATGCTTTTAGAATGCAAATTCAATATAGAATTGCATCTATGTCGAGTTTCCTTATTGAACATAATTTTAAAACACTATATAATACATGAATACAAACATATACAAGAAATGGCTGGAGTAACCATCTTTGGGCATAGTTGTTTGCATCTTAGCTATTGTAGCTTGTTTCTAAGTATTGGTAACAATGATGCAGGGAGATTGGTTTTTAGTAAAGAAGTGCATTGTGTCATAAAAATGCAGTTGTTGTTGACTGCGTGATGCCATGATCTCTTGTCACTGTTGTCACGAGTTAGATATTATTTACAACTTTTTGCTATGCAATTGGCTTAGATGTGATTTTTGTGTGTGTTTTCGAGTGTGTCAAAGAAGACTTGATGCATACCGGATAAATTATTTAGGCAAATTAGCTAGTTAATATCACTTTATTACAATTGAAAATTGGTAATATATTTCATGTACCATGCATATACTATGTCATGTCGGATATTAAATTTCAGTGTTGCTAAAAGTGAGAAGTGTTATATGTAATGTCCCCTTTTTCGAATTAATTAAATTGAAGACCCAAAACTTATTTTTATTTCCCGTAGGCTAAGAGGAAATTAATAAAGGGAAATAATCTATTAATAATTTATTAAGTTGTCCAATAGGTACTTTAAGTTATAACTTTGAAAAATGACAATTTATTATTATTGAATGGAGCCAAAAGTAAATATTGGATACATGGCTAAAAAATAATTAATATTCATAAGTTAGAAAAAGATGAATATTTAATTAAAACAAACATTAATTTCTTTTAGGGTTGGAATGAAAAAGTGAATAATAAAAGAATTGTGTGAAAAATGAATTAATTATTTAAACTCCCGAGCAAAACCAAAACCCTTTTTCTAGAGGAAAATCTTGCAACTTCTGTAATTCATCAGAGGACAAAAAACTCTCAGATTTACAGGTAAAAGGATGAAATCCTTCAAACCCAATTGAGGATTCCACCAGAGAATCACATATTTGTTACCAATTTTAGGAAAGATCAGTTTTAGAGCCCTATTCAGCAGGGGTGTCACATTTGAGGAGGCAGAAATAAAAAAATAAAAAAAACAGCAGATCCGTATAGATCCATATGACGCCGTACTGTGGCCGTTTTCTATCAAACTGGGCAACATCACAACATTTCAGCGTTGTCGTACTGTGTTGAGCTGTTTCACCTAGGGTTTCAAGGTTTTTTTGTGTTTCAAATTGATTTCAGGTCAGGGTTTGATAAAAAATTTAGAAATAATTAGTATGACTATTATTCTGTTGTACTTTTTTAGTAGTCAATAAAGATTCAATTTGGTTTCCGGTTATCAGTTTGCTTTGTGTTATCTTTTATTGGGCGAAATTCCAAATTTGAATTGAATAACAAAATAAGGGTTTCACGACAAATTCAGAATGGTTCATATTTATCCAAAAATGGTTATTTCAGTGGTATCAGAGCTTTTATCTTGCCAGCTTGTTGGGGAGAATTAATATTTTGTAGATACTATCTGATGCATACCCTGTGAATCATGGCATTATTTTCAAAGGGTAGAACTATGGTGGATGATGTTATTGCCAGCTATGCTGAATATAAAGCACTTCCAGCAGAGATTTAGAAAGAAATCTCTTTTCCAAACTTTATGAAATTGATGAAGACAAGAAGTGGACAAATGCACTATGAGGACATGTTAAATGAAGACTCAGAAGAGCCAGAAAAGAAGACCATAAACCAAGCAAAGTGTTGGATACATCAGAACTTCAAGAGGAAGAAATTGTGAGGGGGGGGGCATGAAAAAAGAAAAAAACCAGAGTTTCATGAAATGGGAAGAAAGCAAATCTTTGAGGAATCCGCCATGCAGGTGGAAGGTATGGAATTTAATGTGAGAAAGGATGCACAGGTAAAGGTCACCACTTTTAGCAAAGAATACCTAAATTCTTTTATATGATTCTACAACAATTCTTTTCCAAGGAGTAGAAATGGTAAAATTACCACTATCGGTAAAGAGTACCTAAATCCCTTATATTGAGCAAACATTGAAGATCAACAAGCCAAGCAACTTGAAAATGTCACAGTTGAATGAGAATAAAAAATAATGGTTACAATGGGACATGATTTTTCGGCAATAGACACGTTGGCAGGTGGTAAAAAGGCAGCAAATTCAGCCAGGATTGATTTATCTGTCAACAACATAGTTGAAAATGGGTCTACATTAGGAGGAACAACCAGGGATGGCTGATTTTTGCAGCAGTACTATAAATACAACAGTAAAAAGATCAAAACTTGGGGTTGCAATCAGAACTATGGAATCCAATTTCTTGTTGGGAAGGACGACAGTTGAAGTGGCAGAGTGCTCTAGTCAAGAAATTGATTTCCAAGTTGAAGATGGGGATGGTTCTCAAACTATTTCTATGTCCCAATTGATTTAGGATGCAACTGTCATGGGAAAAAAATTAGATGATTCACTTACTGAGACAATTGGAGAAGCATCACTTGGTATAGGGCTTCCAAATCCTAATTATATCAAAGTAGCGCAGCAGAAGCCAACTATATCGCTAGAAGAAATGGAAGAGACCAAAAGATTGGTTTGGGATTCGGGTATTTGCCGGACGATTTAGACATTGCTTGAGGGCAAACAATCTTAGGAAGGGTGGATTGTAATGTCCCTTTTTTTGAATTAATTAAATCGAAGACTCAAAGCTTATTTTTATTTCTTATAGGCTAAGGGGAAATAATAAAGGAGAATAATCTATTAATAATTTATTAAGTTGTCCAAAAGATACTTTAAGTTATAACTTTGAAAAATGACAATTTATTATTATTGAATGGGGCCAAAAATAAATATTGGATACATGGCCAAAAAGTAATCAATATTCATAAGTTGGAAAAAGATGAATATTTAATTAAAAAAAATATTAATTTCTTTTAGGGTTTGAATGGAAAAGTGAATAATAAAAGAGTTGGGTGAAAAATAATTAATTATTCAAACACCTGAACAAAACCAAAACCTTTTTTCCAGAGGAAAAGCTTGTAGCTTTTGCAATTCATCAGAGGATGAAAACCCTCCGATTTATAGGCAGGAGGGCGAAATCCCTCAAACTTAGTTGAGGATTCCACCAAGGAATCACATATTTGTTACCAGTTTCAGGAAAGATCAGTTTTAGAGCCCTATTCAGCAGGGGTGTCACATTTTAGGAGGCATAAATTTAAAAAAAAAAAATTGCAGATCCGTATGGCGTTCGTACCGCTGACATTTTTTGTTAGACTGAGTAGCATTGCAGCATTTCAGGCTGACGTATTGTGCTGAGCTGTTTCACCTAGGGTTTCAAGGATTTTTTATCCGTTTCAAGCTGATTTTAGGTCAGGGTTTGATCAAAAAATTTAGAAATAATTAGTATGACTTTATTATGCTGCTGTACTTTTCCAGTATTCAATAAAGATTCAATTTGGATTTTGGTTATCAGTTTGCTTTGTGTATTATCTTTTATTGGGTGAAATTCCAGATTTGAATTGAATAAAAAAATAAGGGTTTCATGGCAAATTCAAAATTGTTCATATTTATCCAAAAGTGGTTATTTCATTATAATGCATTTTCCAAGGCCCATGTTTTTTGGAACATTGGTGAGGAGAGAGCACATGCAACCACAGTGAGTTAGTTCACATAAATTTGTACAATTACATGATGTGTTTGTAATTGTACATTTTTATGTGAAAGAATTCATAACAAAGTGAATTATACAATCACATAAAGTGAATGACACAAACACATAACAAAGTTGCACGTATCACAAGATGAATGAAATGTGTAATGATATCAGACAAATATAAGTGGTGGATGTACATAGACCATGTGGTCATCAAGTGGGGTTTGATGCACATGTTTGTGATGAGCTCTTTGAATGGTTTTTGTATGATGATGCTTGAAGTATACTTGACCATGAACCCAAAACTCAATGTGGGCCCCCATATAAATTTGGAGGTCCTATGCAATTGATACAGGGCATGATGGTTGGGGTCAACCACTCATGACCACTCATCATAATTACATTGTGTATTACATCAATGAGCACATAGTTCTTTGTTCAAAATTTCAATAAAACTTTGGTACATTAGGAGTTCCTCAAGTACGACATAGACAAACTTTATTCTGAATTTGTTTCTCTTTGACTACAAACTCCCAAATAAAAAATAAATACTTCTAATAGGAATAAATCACTGTATAAGGGCTAACATCTCCCCTTTCAACTAGATTTGAGCATCCCACTCAATTTATGCATTTGGACCTACAACTTTGTGGCTTGGGTTGGTGGTTTCCAGCTCCAATTTTGGTGTTCCTTCTGTTGACTTTTTCTTATTGTTCTTTGACTACATTTTTTATAATAGTTATGTTAGTCATGTGTTTAGTGAGGATTACTTGTTTATAAGATTGATGATTACTTCTCTTATGACGGCTTCCTTATTTATAGCCCACTCATCATAATTGCATTGTCTATAACATCATTGAGTACATAGTTATTTGTTCAAGTTTTCAATAAAACTTTGGTACATTAGGAGTCCCTCAAGTACGACATAGACAAACTTTATTCTGAATTCATTTCGGTTTGACTACAAATTCCCAAGGAAAAAATAATTTTAAATAGGAATAAATCACTATATGAGGGCTAACATCTCCCCTTTGAACTATATTTGAGCATCCCGCTTAATTTCTGAATTGGAACCTACAACTTCGTGGCTTGGGTTGATTGTTTCCAACTCCAATTTTGGTGTTCCTTGCGTTGTCTTTTTCTTAGTGTTATTTGATTATGATTTTTTTAATAGTTATGTTAATCATATCTATAGTGAGTATTACTTTGTTTATAAGATTGATAATGACTACTCTTATGTTGGCTTCCTCATTTATAGCTCCTAAGGTAGATCTGTTGTTTTGGGAAGGTCACGTTCCTCCTAATCGGTATGCCTAACATTCTACTCTGCTTCATTTGGATGATGTAGCTGGATGTTGTGGTCCCTAATGCTAGGAGGCCTTATTATTTCATTTTGATCCAACATCATTTATGGTTCTTAAAAATGGCAATTGGACATCTTATTCCACAGTGCTTGGACAATCAATTAGGATGCTCTCTTTTGGAGCGTCTGGACAACTCATTAGGATGTCCTCTTGTGGAGCACAGAGTCCTGATTAGGATGTCCTCTTTCTAAAGACATAAATCCCCCACCAGGCTGTCCTCACTCTAATATGGCATTGAGACAAACCACCATTTTTCTTGTGCTAATGAAATCTACCATCTTTGTTCTCTCCACTAGTTGGGGAATGAGGAGCACAAATAATTAGGAGGTTTTCTATCCACCTTCTTTCATGATCCTGATCAAAGGTGCTTTGTTCTTTTCCGTTGGGATGCTATCGATTTTAGAAGTAGATATTTACAAGGGACCTGCAGGGCTTCTGGTCTAATCACCTCTTTTCACTCCAAACATTAGGGAGTGTAGCACCCTTTGGACCTTGTCGATTCCCACACAGATGGGAATGGCTAAGTTAGATGATATCCGTCTTGAGCGCTGCTACTGGGGTACCCTACTCTTTTTCTCATACTAGATAACATGGATTTGCTTCTATTCAACGTTGAGATCCATCTATTTCTCTTTGTTTTCAGCCTGGGCCACGAACGAGGTCAGGAGCATATCACTTATTTTTTCGTTATCCCTTGAGGTTCGTTGGCCATGGATGTTAGGTGAGGTTATAGGGAAAGTACTCTTCTTCCTCCCAGGATTGTCTAGCTTGGCCCCCTTAGCCCAGGGCATTCTTCTATGGACATTATAAAATGTGTGATTGATCCTATTGTTATGGAGGATGATGATGTTGGCGGTTTCTATTTTGCTTTAAGCTTTGATACAGACATGTGGACAGTTCTTCAGAAGCTGCTTGTTTCCTTTAGGTGTCTTCCCCTCCCATTGCTCTATTTGTACTTGGATCATATTGGCTAGCGTTTACCTAATTTGGGTTCACCTCCTCTAGTTATGTCTACATGGTTTTAATGTTAAGTTACTTTTCAATGCCTTGGGTTCATTTTAACCCTAGAACTTGACTATGGTGACTGGTTTTGCTTTCAAGTTACATTGACCTACTTCGGTAATTTGTGGACATAAATATAGTTTCTTTCAAAGTACCCAAAGCTCCTAGCAGGATGTCTTTGTCTTCTCCTTCTGGACATCCAGAGAAGGTTTGGTTGGACATGGATGTGATGTATGCTTCGTTCAGACCTGAAAATTCTGGGTTGGTTGAACCTGTTCCAATCAAACCTTGAACCATTTTTAAAAATTTTAAATAAAAATGGAAACTGAACAATGAAAAGAAAAAAGGTTAGCAAAAAATAAAAGACGGGGAGAGGCCTGAAAGCCCTCACATCTTTTCAAATTTATAAAAACTATGGAATGTAAGCGCCACCCTAAAAATTATTTCAAATATTGCAATGATATGGTTAATGAAATTAGTGAACATTGCCCGATATCTTGGTTATTATTTTTATGTAATTGTCTTGTTGCATATATTTTAATTTTGTGATTATTTCTGGTGACGTGTAAAATGATGACAACTTGAATGTTGAATTCCTGCAACAACAATAACCTCTTGTTCATTTCTTCTGTGGATGTTTGGTTTGTTCATCAAGTAGAAGGGTACCCGATGATCCACTTAAAACAGAAGGCAGTTGGCCAGTAAGTAATGTCCAAATTTCTGACGTCTGTAAAGCATTCTCAAGGCATCCCTCTCTGTGTTTACATCATTCCATTTTGCTATGTTCAATTTCCTGCTTGCAAAATACACAGGACAATGCAGTTTACTTGAAACTTCCTGTGCCAGTTAGAACACTATTGCAAACAATGAGGCATCTTTGTAAATGTGATTCCTTATCTAAATTCAGAAACACTAAGAACATAGCAGTGGTCAGTTGATATGGACAATTCCAAAAGCTTTCTGTTGATCTCTGCTTCATTTGAATGCTATGAGTTTCTTCAACTGTTCATTCAATATGGGTTGATGTCAGCAAAATTTTGAACGAATCATCTTTGATACCTAATATGGCCTGAAAAGGTCCAAATTTCATCTGCTTTCTTAGTAGTCCCGAGACCCTAATTTCACAATAAATCCAATTTTATCAGGATTGGGGCCTGACCATTATCCACTGACCAAAAGGTCTAGTGATTCTTCTCTGCTGACCAAACTGTCTCACTTCTTGGGATTTGAAGGTGGGCAAGCTCCCCATCAAATCTCTGTGCTTTATCTCAGGAACTCATTGTGTATTGATTTTGTGCTATATATTGACAATTATCCTGAAACACCTTCACCTGTACTGTGACCGATTTTGCAAACATGTGTGGGGACGCTTCTTGAAATGGTGCTAGCTCACTACATAGCTGGAATGTCATCATGCTGTATGCGTACACCCCAAACTGGCATAAAACCGTTTTTAAAGTTGCCCTTTCATACAATTTTGATCTTATTGTGGATCGAAAGCCCATCTAAGCATTTAATCCTTTTCCCGACTACCTCGGAAAAAAATGAATTACATAGGGCTCTTTCTTTGTGGCTGCACCAACTTCCTGAAGTCTGCTTTAAGTTTAAGAAATCTAGGATCTCTTTTCTGGACCACCACCATTGGTGACACCCATTTAGATGTGTTCCCCTTATATTTAATCCTTGCATTCAATATCTTGTTGATCTCTTCTGCAGGTGGAATTTGTTCTGTATGGACAATACTTTATTGGTTTAGCTCCAGGTATAAACTCAATCTTGTATTTACAAATTTCCCGGGACCCTTAAAAAAATTGTATGACTGGGCGAACACCTTGTAATCTCAGAAGATTTTGATGACTGCTCACATCAACAGTGCACCTTCAATGTTTTTTTTTTTTTTTGGTTCCTTCTCCATCTGACCACCCTGGACATATAGCCTAGAGCCTTCACATAATGCCTTATCATTATTTTCTTTCTTGAGCATATCACAATATTTTCTGTTGGATGTTAGGATGAAAGCTGTTATGAGGGTATGCAATAAGTACCCATAGTATCGTGCAGAGATCCGGTAGACATGCAGCCTCAGACATCTTATGCAAATAAATATATGAGTGATTTGGTTGTTCAGGTCAACAGGCCATTTGGCATTTCTTGCAATTGCAATACATTAGTGCCTACTGTAACACTGCATGAAAATATGAGCAAGGTCTGTATTGTCACTATTATTGGCATTGTTGTGATTTTTAGATGCAGGTTAAAGATGCCTTGCGCTCCTATGTGCTGTCTTGGCTTTGTGGTACAAGTACATAGCCATCATTCCTTTGATTGCTTCTATCAATTAAAAAAAAATTCCTTTCAAATTATATTTGCAACATTGCAAACTGACATGCATGCAAGGAATGTGAGATATTAAATTATATTTTTCTGATTGTATTTTGTTTTGGATCTAATGTTGCATAACAGGTTGGTATGGCTAAGACGGATGCTGCAGTTCAGACCCTTGCTAATATTAATCCAGATGTTTTTCTTGAGGTAAGACTCTATCCAGAACAGTGATAACAACTTTTAAGCTGGCTTAAGTCTTTAGTATGCCATGGGATTAAGGGAGTCTCAATGGTACTAATACATAAGATGAGTATTCGCTTTAACTAGATAATGATGCCATTGGACAACCTTATTGAGGAATCCTTTATCGCGAGCTCCCCTGTGGTTATAACTACCCTTTCTTTCAACTGGTAAATGATTATTAAGTAATCGGGATACTGGATTGTAGAATTGGTTCTTTCTCATCAGCAATTTGCGCTTGTTAGGAGGATGCAAACACAATGACTTATTGGAAATAGATGCATGGTTTTTATGTATTTATCTTTCATTACATTGGCATAGCTTGAGTCATTAGGAGGACATCAATTTTTCTGTGGAAGAAGCCTTTTTCTATTCGGGTTCAAGTTTTTCAGCTAGCATTACAGTCATCTGATTATACTCTTATCAGTGAAAATTAATGAAAGTCTGTGTCACAGGGCAGGCTATCATGCATGGATAGCCTTTCATAAATGATTCTGAGACCAATTTGGGTCTTAAATGTGACATTGATGATGTACTCGGGCTACAAAAGATTAAGAAACCTATGCCAAAAATACTAAAGCCAAGAATGGCGTCCAGTGGCATTGGTGAACATTTGTGCTCTTTGTGATCAGGTAGCAATGATCAAGCACAATGGCTGCAAACACAAGGTTCAGTAAGGTGGACAACACCTTCTGAAAACAGTGAGGACCCAGTCCCACTATCTTGATGTGTTAATGCTTGTTCAGTGATGATGTGTTCTCACTGAAAATAAATTTGTAGACGATAGAGTATGCCCCTATTTATGTGTGTGGTGTACCAATGATGATGTGTTCTCATTGAAAAGAAATTTGTAAACAACAGAGTGTGTCTCTGTTTATGTTTGTGTAACTAGGCCATCACGAATAGCTGTGTGTGTCTCTATTCATGCTCACCTGATGTGTATAGTGTAAATGTATTTGTGTGTTCACTTAGATGTCAAGTATGAACTCAGAGTGTGTCCTAGTTCATACTTGGATTGGTGATGTCCATCAATATATGCATCAAACTACATGTTTGCTCCAATTTGTGAGTAGTGTTCCCTTTTCCATGTTTGTAAGAAGGGAGGCGGGGGAGGTTGGAGGGAAGGCGGAAGGAATGTTGGAGATAATCTTAGTTAGTACAACATGGTTGTAACATAGTTTAAAAACTTGTACTTGGCAATTACTTGGCAGCCCAAAAATTTGACTTGTACTCGAGACTCGGGTGTTTCTTGGCAATTACTCAACAACTTTAAAAAACATATAAATTCATAAAATAAACTTAAATAAAATGTAAAACATTGTTAAATGACATGAGAAATGAATGTAAAGAATGCACAAGTATATTTTCTATTAATTTTTTACCAAAAAAGAGTGCAAAGTACAATGTATAAAATTACAAACTACAATGCTCATAGCCTTAGAGTCATATATATTATGAAATATCAAATATGCATATTACAAATCATCTCTAACACCTAGTATAAGTTTGTTGTGGTTACTTCATGGAAGTGGAAGGTAAATATTCCTCCTTTGCAACATTATTCACACAGATATCATCTATATCCTTTTCTTCCCCACCTGATGCCTCTGTTGCCCCGGATGCTATTACTTTTTCTGCCTCCTCCAAATCTGCGATCTACTCTGTAGTAAACATGGGCTCCACATCATCAACAATCCAATTGCCATATGGATTGACCTCATCCATGTCAATTGCATCATATCTGTCAACCCTCTCCACTTGTCTTACATGAAGATGAAGATTGTATTGCACAAAGACAAGGTCATTGAGACGTCTTGTCAAATTGTTGTGCTTCTTTGTGTGTGAACAGGTTCAAACATGCTCCAATTACATTCACATCCAAAAGAGCTACATGACTGACACAAAATGTAGATGGATAGCCTTAAAATATTTAGTGTTTTCGCACCATAATCTTTCCACCACACATATGTAAATAAGACATTTATAATTTTATAAGTCAACTAGGCTCGAATAAATGAAAGAAGTCTAGTAGTACTAGTAGTATCTACGAGTAATGATACAAAAAGGTAATAATAAAGGACTCAATTCATTTTTACCTGGCTAAGAGGTGTTTCTATTTTTAACGTATATAACCAAAGAAAAGAGTCTTCCCATTTCATTCTTGTAAATTTGCAGCTCTTCAATAACATCTCTAGTGTCATCATTAGAGATCATCATAATTCCTCTCTATGCATGTATTGATGCCATCCATAATCTCCTCATCAGCCTTAAATGAATTGGAATATAAAAACTTAGGGTTCAAGTAGTACGCTGTTGTATGAATATATTGGTGGAGTGTCTTGTTCCATCTTTGATCAATTATGCGCCAAATGGGTTCATATCATAGTTACCATATTTGTACGAATATGGTCCAAATGCTGTTCGGTCTGAACTTTATGAGAAAAACGAATTTGTTTGGTTAAATTCGTATCTCATTTGAATATTCTTTTTATTTATTTTTTAATTAAAAAATAAATTAAAAAACATTTGCAACAGTAAAAAATTAAAAGTAAAAATGTGTTTTAAGCCGACTCGTGGGTCCTACGGCCATTGAAAGTGGCACGATTTACAAAAATTTTGAAAACTCTAAAATATTTTAAGATCATTTCGCTTTAGTGTTTCTATTTTCTAGAAACAACGAACAGGGGTTGAAACTTGAAAGTTCAAATCACGTCGAACGACGAATAACAAAACCGAAACCAATGAACAATGAATTGAAACTAGCAAACCAGGGATAGGTGCAAAGCTGCGAATTGTCGAACAACATAGGGCAGAGCGACAGAAAGGCAAAACACATTGTTGATCACATTCCCATTGCAGAGTGGCAGAACGTAGCATCGAGTGAGGTAAGTTTAGTGTTTTAAAGTTTTAAAACTTCGAATTTATTTTAATATTGTTTGATTTTTGAATGTATAATAATTTTAATTTAGTAATAGTAAATAGTAAATACTATATAGTTATTAGTATTATTATACTATCTAGATTTTTTTCAGTTTGAAATTATTTATTTGTATTTATTATTTAATAAGTCAGTTTTTTTTTTTTGTGTTAATTTAAAAAAAAAAAACTTTAAGACCACGTTTATATTTGTAAATTTATAATATCAATATGTATTATTTTATTTTCATCAAGTTTTCAATTTGTAATTAATTTGGATTAAATTTTATATTATAAACTTATATTATATAAAATATATAGCTTTTATAATTAATAATTTAGTAATTATTTTATTGTATATAAAAATGATAACATTTTGTAGGTTCAAAGCTTTTTTAAGGAGTTACTAAATTTCAGATTAGAGTAGTGTTAGACTATGCAAGGTTGAGCAATGCCACTGGGTATTGGGTAGGGGAGGAACATATTTAAAATACATAAGATTGAACAGTGGGCATTTGAGCAACGAGGTCGAGAATTTATTCTTACCAACAACGAAAAACAAATTTCCAGTCCATCTGAAAACTTCAACATGCCAAGCTACCCATTAGAGATGAAGTACATTGGCCAGAAAGATGATAAAGATTAAAAAAATATGAGATGCACCTTGTGCAATGAGAATATCACATAAAGTATAACAAGCGTTTGCTACCATTACCTTGGAGGATCTTCAGATGTGAAAGTTTGTGGGGTAGCAAATGAAAATTCAACGGAAGCGGAATATGTAGAATTCATAAATACAGTGAAAGCTAAATTTAATGTGAGTCGTGCTAGATCATTAGCTTCAGAATCAAAGAAGACTAAAATCCAACATTCAATCTCACAAATGGGCTCCTTCAACAGTTCAAGTTGCTCTCCATCACAATTTGCCCAAGGAAGTGGAAGTGGAAGTGGCGTTCAAAAGTCACAAGGTTCATTGAAGTCAATGTGGAGGCCACAACAAAAGCATGATGTAGACATGTTGGGAGCTAGATTGTTTTATGCAGAGGCCATTCCTTTCAATGTTATCCATTCTCCACATTTCCAAACCTTCCTAGATGCGGCTATTGATTTTGAAAAGGGTTACAAACTGCCTTGCTGTGAAAAAGTATGAACTAGTCTTCTTGATGAAGAAGTGGCAGCCATATCTATTGAACTAGATGGAATATTTTTTTTGGGAAAAGAACAGGGTGCGCAATAGTAAGTGATGGATGGTCCGATTCAAGAATACCCCTCTTAAATATTTTGGCAATATCCCTTGATGGTGCTATGTTTATAAAATCAATTGATACAAGTAAACTACGTTGCCGATACAGATACGGGTTCGAGTATCGGATATGGGGATATGTCAATTTTTTTTTGGGGGTTTGGATATGGCTGGATACAGCCGTACAAAAATATATATAAAAAATTAAAAATATAGCCATATAAGCAAAATTAACCACATAATATGCATAGAGGAAACAAAATAACTTCAAATAAGTAAAATAACCACAAAATATATACTCATAATTCAATGCCAAATATCATAATATTCAATAGTCGAACTTATATTAGTTTTATAACAGGGACATGGTGCAAATGTTACAATGTATGGACAAAAATAAAGACAAATCAACATTCTCATTGTTCACTATATTCGTCTTTGGCTGCAATGTCTTCATCATGTGGTTCTAAGTAGTAGCAGTGCAACTCCCACTAGCTCCACTATGCAAGTCGTGTGAAGCACTGTCTAGCTCCGTGTCAAGTAAAGAAAAGTAGGCAACGGAGGCATCTAAATGAGCAGCCTTTGGGTTCACATCCCACAACTTTGTTGGCTCTTCCTTATATTGAGGTTGTTTATGTGAGAGAAGACGTAAGTTGGAATGCACATAAACCAAATCCTTCGCTTTTTTTTCAGCCAACTTGTTGCATTTAACTGAGTGGATAAAGCCATAGGTGGCCCAACTCGGCTTAGTTGAAGAGGAGCTTGCAATCTATTGAAGCCACAAAGTGAATTAGAATTTCTAAAAATTAAAAGACTAGAAGTTAAAACTTAAAACAAAACATCGAAAAGGTCAAAAAAAGGGTAAAGAAAAAAATTAAAATTTTACTTGTGATAGAATTTTTATTGCAAGTGGTTGAAGGTGGGTGGATGCCTGCCCATGGAGGTACCACCAAAAGTGAGCGTCCATCTTGTACTTGTCATGGATAGCACCAAGGGAGTGACCCACTGAGGATATGAAATGCACAATCTCTTCTCTAATTTGGTCTTCTACCTCTGGATCGAGAAAGATTCTAGAGAATGTTGCCTTATATCCCTCGGCAACTTCAATATCCCTATATGGTGCGACCCTCCTGGGCAAAGAAAGAATCTCTGCACTGTAGTATTTGCGTGTCAAGGCAAAAGCAAGAAGATGAAATGGGGTGGTCATTTTGTTCCACCTTTCAATGAGATGTGACGGCACTCCCTTGAAGAACCTCTCTGTGAGATCTTGCTCTTTGGCATTTATGATGTATATAATGTTCTCAATTATTGAGTCAATTCCATCATAAATCTCACCCAAACATGGATGATCCATGTCCACATATTTCAACATGCTGACGATGGGTTCAATAAAACTTAGCAAATACTCCACACGTTCCCACCACGCATCATCAAGAATCCACCCTTTCACTTTTGTGGCCTTCTCATCGTTTCCCTGCCTCCATACACTCTAAAGGTTGTTGATGACCATGCTACTCAATGCTTCACGCAGCTTAACAAGTTGTCTCAAGATGAGGGTGTGTGAGGCAAATCGAGTCTCAACAACCTAATAAAAAATTAAAACAAATAATTAATAAACTTAAAAAAATGTTCAAACATAAAAACACTACAAATTACAAACTTATAAAATTAAATCAAATTAAGAGCTACTTGCAACAATTGCAATTTTGAGAAGGTCTTGAAGATGTCTTGGGACATGTGATGGTTATGAACATTTGGATTTTACTCGCCTCTTCATAGACTTATTTGATCCAGTCAATTTTTGTCCCCACCTTTTGCAACATAAGGTTGAGGGAAAGAACGGCATAAGGTGTCCAAAATATATGCCCATACCTTGCCTCAACCAACATAATATCGGATATGGGGATACGGCCTTTTTTCTTTGGGTTTGGATATGGTTGAATACGGCCATATAAAAATATATATAAAAAATTAAAAATATAAAAATATAGCCATATAAGCAAAATTAACCACATAATATGCATAGAGGAAACAAAATAACTTCAAATAAGTTAAATAACCACAAAATATATACTCATAATTCAATGCCAAATGTCATAATATTCAATAATCGAACTTATATTAGTTTTATAACAGGTACATGGTGCAAATGTTAAAATGTATGGACAAAAATAAAAACAAATCAACATTCTCATTGTTCACTATATTCGTCTTCGACTGCAATGTATTTATCGTCATGTGGTTCATTAGAACCACAAGCAACAACATTGCCACTTCTACTAGCTCCACTATGCAAGTCGTGTGAAGCACTGTGTAGCTCCGTGTCAAGTAAAGAAAAGTAGGCAACAAAGGCATCTAAATTAGCAGCGTTTGGGTTCACATCCCACAACTTTGTTGGCCCTTCTTTATATTGAGGTTGTTTATGTGAGAGAAGACGTAAGTTGGAATGCACATAAACCAAATCCTTCGCCTTTTTTGCAACCAACTTGTTGCGTTTAACTGAGTGGATAAAGCCATAGGTGCCCCAACTCCGCTCAACTGAAGAGGAACTTGCAACCTATTGAAGCCTCAAAGTGAATTAGAATTTTTAAAAATTAAAAGACTAAAAGTTAAAACTTAAAACAAAACATTGAAAAGATCAAAAGAAGGGTAGAGAAAAAAAATTAAAATCTTACTTGTGATAGAATTTTTATTGCAAGTGGTTGAAGGTGGGTGGATGCTTGCCCATGGAGGTACCACCAAAAGTGAGCGTCCATCTTGTACTTGTCAAGGATAGCACCAAGGGAGTGACCCATCGAGGATATGAAATGCACAAAATCGTCTCTGACTTGGTCCTCTACCTCTGGATCGAGAAAGATTCTAGAGAATGCTGCCTTATATCCCTCGGCAACCTCAACATCCCTATATGGTGCGACCCTCCTGGGCAAAGAAAGAATCTCTGCACTGTAGTATTTGGGTGTCAAGGCAAAAGCAAGAAGATGCAATGGGGTGGTCATTTTGTTCCACCTTTCAATGAGATGCGACTGCACTTCTTTGAAGAACCATTCCGTGAAATCTTGCTCTTTGGAATTTATGATGAATCTAATGTTTCCAATCATTGATTCAATTCCATCATAAATCTCACCCAAACATGGATGATCCATGTCCACATATCTCAATATGCTGACGATGGGCTCAGTAAAACTCAATAAATACTCCACATGTTCCCACCATGCATCATCAAGAATCCACCCTTTCACTTTTGGGGCCCTCTCATTGTTTGCCTGCCTCCATACACTCCAAAGGTTGTTGATGGCCATGCTACTCAATGCCTCATGCACCGTAACAAGTCTCAAGACGAGGGTGTGTGAGACAAATAGAGTCTCAGCAACCTAATAAATAATTAAATCAAATAATTAATAAACTTAAAAAAATGTTTAAAAATAAAAACACTACAAATTACAAACTTATAATATTAAAATAAATTAAGAGTTACCTTCAACAACTACAATTTTGAAAACATGTGATGGTTGGTTATGAACATTTGGATCTCACTCGCCTCCTCATAAACTTGTTTGATCCAGTCTATTTTTGTCCCCAACTTTTGCAACATAAGGTTGAGGGATTGAACGACACAAGATGTCCAAAATATATGTCCGTACCTTGCCTCAACCAACATGCCCGCAACTTTGCAATTTTTAGCATTGTTCATAACAACTTGGACAACATTTTGAGGCCCCACTGTCTCAATGGACTCTATCAGGATGTCAGCAATGAATCGTGCATCCTTCACTTGCCCCTCACAATCAACGACCTTCAAAAACATTGCCCTTTTGGGGGTTATTGCAATCATATTAATCAATGACCTATTTGCTGTATCTTTCCATCCATCAGAAATGATGGACACCCCTGTTTCAATCCATGAATCTCTGATGGGCTTCAATGCATCTTCAATGTGTTTTCTTTCTTTTGTCAATAAGGCGGTGTGCACCTTTTCATAACTCGGGGTGACAAACTCTTTAGGGCCAACATTGATAGATCTCACTATTTCTTGTGAGTATAGTGATCTAACAACATTAAATGACAGCCCACATGCGTAAAGACAACACGCAATGCTCTGCTCCGCTGTCCCTGGATTCATTTTGGAATGTGCTATCCAATGGGCCTGTATCTTTTGTTCTCTTGCGACTAAGGGGTGAATCCTCTTCCTCTTTGGCCGCAACGGGTGTAGCAAGAAGGGAGTGTGATGGGGTCACCACATTAGCACGAGATGGATCAACAAGTGGCGATCCTTTCTTTATCAATGGATGCTTCAATCTTTGGCCTACAATGGCATCTGCCTCTTCTTGCTCTTTGATGTATGCAAGGATCTTTCCCTATGGCAAGCCCTTTCTCGACCTTCCATTTATGCTTGGCCCACCACAAACTTTGATTCCAGTGCAAGAAATTGCACATAAATGAGCTTTCACTTGACTATACGAGCTCTTGTATTTATAGTTACACTTTGAAAAAAGCCAATGAAAACACCCGCCACCAGGCCTCTATTCTAATACTGTTACATACTTCCAAAGGGGTGTTTGCGGATAAAATTTGGGGGTTTTTCCTTGCCCCACCGAACTAGCACTTGCACTTTGAGACATTCTAATTTCTGATAAATCCTTATAGCCCCTAGTAAAAAATAAAAAAAATGCTATTAAAATTTAATGTTAAAAACTAAAAAAAAACAAAAAAACAATAGCTATTAAAATTAAAACCATAATCATTGTATTTGGTATTTGTGGAAATAACGGTTAAAATTAAAAAAAATAACGAAAAAAAATTAAAATGAAAACTAGTTACAAACAAAAAAAAAAGAAAATACAAATCTAAGAAACTTGAATCAGCAAATCTTATTCCTTGCAAGCTCCCTGGCGCCAAATAGGTTAAAGTAATGGTGTAGGTTTTTTTATAAGGAAGGAGTTCAAACTTGTGCAACTGGAAAAAATAACAGTGAACAAATGTGCAATGAGAGTGAAAAATGCAATGAAAGATCAATGTGTTGTTATCTTGTTATAAAATGAGTATGATTGCTGCTTTTAGGGTTGGGAGTCCACTTTATTTTGTTTTTAATTGTATTTTGAAGTCCATGTTTGACTTTTTCAAAGGTGAAATTGAAGAAAAAATTAAAAAAATCATTTTTTGCGCCCAGGAGTGCCGGGATACGTCTAGGAAGCGTGCCTGGGCTGCGGATATGCCTGGGTACGTTTGGGTGATGTACCCGGGCATATCCGCAACCCATGCATGCTCCTTGGGCGTCTCCCTGTGCTCCTCCTGCGCTCCCATACCCGTTGCCTTATCCCCTGTGCTCTCCGGACTTGCAGGTGGCGTATCCGGTAACGTAGCAAGTAAAAAACAAAAAACTTCTCTTTTCATTTTCCAATGCATCAAATCAGCTATTTTGGAGATAGGTTAAGAGAATGTTGTTCAAATCATTATAGATAATACAACTAATTGTAAAGGGGCAGGTGATATACTCATGGATAGATTCCCTGATCTTTTTTGGACACCATGCGTTGCACATGTGTTGGATCTTTTGCTTGAAGATCTATCAAAATTGGAGTGGGTAAGTAATATTGTGATTGAAGGAAAACAAGCTCTTAAGTTTATTCTCAATTACTGCTTGACATTGAACTTGTATCGTTCATTTTCAAAGCGCGAGCTTCTATCCCCTACTGAAACAAGATTTGCCACCAACTTTATTACTTTGCAAAGAGAAGTAGAGGAGAGGACAACATTGAAAAAAGTGATGGTTTCTGATGAATGGACAGAGTCCAAGCTTTCCAAGGAAGCGCATTCAAAAGATGTTGAAAGAATTATTTTAAGGGACACATTTTGGGAGGGGGCCAAGAAGATCATAATGGTGTTTGAGCTTCTTGTTAAAATTTTGAGAATGGTTGATGGCAATCAACCTTGCATGTGCTTTGTGTATGAGGGAATGGGTAGAGCAAATGAATAAATTCAAAGGTTACTTGTAGATAACATTGAAGAAGTCAAGCACATTTGGAAAATTGTGGACAAGCAATGGTTGATGCTACATCGTCCTCTACATGTGACAACTTGCTATTTAGATTCCAAATTAGTAGAGGTCAATCATGATGTAGAAGAAGAGATAATGAAAGGTGTATTTGCAACAATAGACATGTTGTTTATTGATGAAGAAGAGAAGGAAGCAACGAGGCAACAACTTAGTGTTTTCAAGATCCAAGTGAAAATGTTTAGTTTCAAGGAAGCAAAGCCAAACAAAGTGATGTGGGAACCATCTAAATGGTGGCAGACTTATGGGGCTTCTACTGCACAGTTGCAGAGGCTTGTGCGAATTTTCAACCAATGTTCCAATGCTTTTGCATGTGAAAGAAACTAGAGTACATATGACTTAATCCACACTAACAAGAGGAATCGATAGAGGGCTCAAAAACTCTTTGATCTTGTGTTTGTTCATAGCAATTTACGATTGCTTACTCACTCTCTTGCAAATGAAGATGACAACTCTCGCTTTGGCGAACCATGCTTTGAAGATGAAAAAAATATTGTTGTTGTTGATGAGCCTACTAGTGTAGGATTAGATGACATTGCAATTAATGACTTTGGTGTAGATGCAGGTTTTGATGTCGTAGATGTTTAAATTTCATTCCCATTTTTAGCTAACGCTGAAAACTTTAATGTTAAACAAAGGGTATTTCACAATTCTCATTGTTATATTTTATATGTATGATGTTGAACAATGAACATTGAAGTATACCACTATTAAATTTTCTTATCATGTGTTATCAACTTATTTATGTTTATGTTTTACAAATATGTATGATATATTTATTTTTTATGATTTGTAAAAGCTTCCTAACCGAATTACCGAACTTATTGAATTGAACTTTTTTCAAAATCTCGAACTTTTTTTTCATTCCGAACAATCTGAACTTTTTGAACATGGTAACTATGGTAAACGTTTCTTTCCCCATCCACCGACCGTATAACTCAAACCAAAGGCTTTGACACCTAAAACAAAATAATGCACAAGTTTAATTTTTTTTTATTTTTATTTTTATAAAAAATAAATGATAAACAAAAAAAATAGTTAAGGTTACCTTAAGGGTTTTGTCCATGCGTTTTACAAACATATCATAAAAAATGGTCTTCATGACCCTTTTCCCTTCGGCCTTCCTAGCAAAGAAAAAATCCAAGCATTGGTGACTCACAAACATATGTTCAAGGGATGTTAGTGAGGCTGCAATGCTCTACAATGTGATGAAGTTTGTGAAAAATTACTTGATTTTTGATCGCACAAGTTCCTCTGAATTGGTGTGCTCTCTAATTAAATATAACACCCAAGTGTGATTGTAGATGAACTTGACGATATTTCTTGTCTCTTCAACCACATTTTTCACTCATGAGATATTTCTTGTGTCCTCAATTAAGAGATTAATGCAATGCGCTGCACAAGGGGTCCAAAAAAGTGTAGGTTGCCTCTTCTCAAGAAGTCTCTCTACTACTACATATGTTGCTGCGTTGTCTGTCACAACTTGGATGAAATTCTGCACACCCACTTCCATCACTACCTCATTTAGTGCATCACACAAAGTGTTTGTATTTTTACTTGGTGGGAGACATCAATTGACTTCAAGAAGACCAGATGTCTAATTTAAATCACTAGAAAGTTAATCGATGTGCGATTTTTCTCATTTGTCGACCCATCAGACAAAGTGGTGTAACCCTTTTTTGGCCACACTTTTTTTTGTTCTTATACAATAGCTTGCGTATGTTTGATGAAATTCTCCAACAACATGCCACTAAAAGCATTAGTAGGAGCCTTGAACCCCTTTTCAGAAATGGTCAATGCAGTGACCAAATTCTCCTAGTATGGGCTTTTTGCCACATTGAAAGGAATGTTGTTGTGTTGAAATATTGTTATTGATGTCAAAGGAGTTCTTATTGAAATAATGATGGAAGGGCCAATTCTCTTAAACTAGGCCGTCTTTCACTAAAACTCTAGAGGCCGACCCCCTTTTGGAAATTGTGCCCCTTAGTTAAAATAAAAAAATAAATGAATGGATGCCTCTTTTGGTGTCTTTTGGAGAGGTCGCCTCCCTTGTGAAGAGGCATTGAAGTCTATATAAGGAGAAGAGAAGGGAGATAAATTTGTAAAGAATTAATTCTTTCTATCATTCAAGTATAAGCAAATTTTTATGGAGAAGAGAGGAGATTGAATTTGTCATTATTCGTTGATGAAACAACAATAACGTGGTGAAATATTGTTTTAGTGGAGGTCGGTGCCTCATAAAGAAGAGATTTGTGTCTCTTGTTAAGTTGGTGCTTGGCGGTAGGGATTGGTGTCTCCAAGTAGGTTGATGCCTACATTTTATAAAAGAATATTTATTTTGACATTGGATTTGGACGGTAGATTCAAACAACTCTTTGTGGTTTTTTTTGAGAGAAGGTTTTCCATGTAAATCTTGTGTTTCTTAATAAATAGATTTTGTGTGAATGTTTTTTATTGTGGACATTAATTTTAAGAAAGTAAAGTTTTAAATCACATTGATTCATCCCCCCCTCTCAGTGTGTTGTGTTCTTAACAATTAATATGAAAGTGGTTCCTTCAGAAACAGTCTAACCCCCAGAAGCTAGATCTTGGGAGCATTCATGGCTAGTCATCATGTACAAGAAGGTTTCTCTACAAATAAGGCTCCATTGTTTGACAAAATAAACTATGCATTCTGGAGCATAAGGATATAAACCTATCTAATGTCCCTTGGTTTTGATGTCTGGAAGCAGTAGTGACTAGTTATAAAGTGCCATCAACTCCACTTACGGATCAAGCTAAAAAGAAGGCTAGTGAGAATAATGCCAAAGCCATGAATGCTATCTTTTGTGGCCTGTTAGAATCAGAATTTGTCAAGGTAATGCAATGTGACTTGGCAAAGAAAATTTGGGACAAATTTTAGAATATCTATGAAGGTGATAACAAGGTGAAGAAGGCCAAGCTCCAAACTCATAGAAGACAATTTGAGAGTTTGAAGATGAAAGATGAAGAACATGTTGTGGGTTGTCTTCTTCGTGTGGATGAAACGTCAACACTATCAGAGGCTCAGTGAAAAAGCTGAAGAATCCATGATTGTTAGAAGTGCTAAGGTCACTTCCCTTGAGATTTGATGCAAAAGTTTCTGCTATTGAAGACATAGAGGACCTAGACTCATTAACAATGGATGAGTTGTATGGGATCCTCACAGCATAAAAAATGAGAACTGAAAAAGAGAAGCCATAAAAAAAGGAAGCAACTTTTAAAGCTTCAAAGAAAGTGAAGAATAAAGAGCTTGAATCAAGCGATAGCACCAGTGATGAACAAGATGAAAACGAGACCTTTTTTGTAAGAAAGCTTAAGAAATGATCTGGCAAATACAAAGGTAAACTACTTTTCAGCTGTTTTAATTGTGGTAAAATAGGACATTTTGTTGCTAAGTGTCCACATAAGGAAGATAGTGATAATGAAGAAAATCACGAGAAAAGGAAAAAGGAGAGCAAACCTCATCAATACAAGAAAAGCTACAAACAAAATGGATATAAGAATTTTTTTGATAAACACAAGAAAAGTCTCTATTCCAAAAATGATAGTAGCTCAGCTAAGGAGAGCGATGAAAGTATTTCGGACAATGACAGAGAAGAAACCCTTTTCATGGCTATAGAAACAAAAAGTGATGACTCTGCAAGTGAAGACACCTTGGTAAGACAAGGAAAAGAAAAAATATATTTAGAAGAGGAAGATGTCGAAGATGTAGGAGAAGTAGAACTTGAAGAACTCATTTGTGCTTTAAGTGAGATCAAGGTGTTTAAGAAAAAGAAAAAGAAATAAAAATTACAGCTTCAAAAATATGAAGAAGAGGGTTGTGTTTTAAAAACAAGTGTCACAAAGCTCTGAGGAATCATAAAAGACTATCATCAACCTTAGAACTCAATTAGAAGCAAAAAGGGTAGCGGAGGAGGTGAGAGTCAAATTGAAGACAATTGCGAAAAGCTAGAAGCTGAAGTTGTTTTAAGAAAAGAATTGGGGAAGACGACTGCTCAGCTGAAAAATAGTTTAAAATTTAAAAAGAGTACCGAAATGTTGTGTGACATACTAAATTGCCAAAGCTCACCATTCATTAAGCATGGTCTTAGGAAACCAAAAGATCATTAAAGAAGGTCAGAGTTCAAAAACTATAAAACCACCAAAGAAAGTATATGCATAGAAGCCCAAGAACTACGCAGGTGTACTCAAGCGGTCCGTGAATGGTGGAAGCTACAAGAAGAAAGAGCATGATACTCCTCTTAAAGACAACAAAGGTGAGTATATCCCCATTAAAAATTACAGAAAGTCATTCCCTCCAAGCCAGTTTAATATGATCAAGTACCCAAGTTCTTTTTATGGTTGTTATTTATGCAATCATTTTGGGCATAAAGCAATGGAGTGTAAGACATGTGCAAGAAATAAGTATGCATGGGACAATGGTAGAAGTGCTTATCGATTTTCAAGTAGAAATTATAACTCATTTGCCCCTTTATCAAATTACAATGAGAATAGTATTGTATGTTATAAGTGCAATAACTATGGACATATAACATGTTTCCGTAGAAGTATTTTTGTAGGAACCTCCTAGACAAGACAAGAAAGTGGATGCTCCTGCCATACAGAAAAAAGAATTTACAAAAATCCGGAAAAAGAAGCAAGAAGATAATCAAGAGAAGGAGAAATCTTCGCTTGTGCAAACAACAATTCATGCACAAGATGAAGGGCAGCAATGGTACATTGACAGTGGGTGATCAAGTGACATGACTGGAGACAAGATCAAATTTCTATCTTTGAAGGAAATAAGTGAAAGATCTGTAAAATTTGGAGATAATGCTACGAAAAGAATAGTTGGAAAAGGTACTCTTAATCTTGACAATGGGAAGACGAAAACAGAAAATGTCTTTTATGTTGAAGGTTTGAAGCATAATCCTCTAAGTGTTAGTCAAATGTGTGATAAAGGACACGTCCTCACATATTATGGTCAAGGGTGTGAGATCAAGAAGGCAGATACAGGGAAACTGGTTGCAAATGCTAATAGAACAACAAACAACTCATACATACTGAGTGAAGTCAAGGGAAAAAAATGTTGTATGTGTCAAATTGATGAAAGCTGACAATGACATAGAAGAATGGGCCATATGAACTTTGATAATCTGGTGAAAATTAGCACCAAACAAGCTGTAATAAATATGCCAAAAATTACAAAACCTTCAAATACTCTTTGCAAGCAGTGTCAACATGGGAAACAAACAAGGGCAAGTTTTAAATCAAAGGAGTACTCAACAACTAAGCCATTAGAACTAATCCATACAGACCTCTGTGGGCCTATAAGAACACAAAGCATACAAAGTGATAGTTATTCCCTGTTACTCATTGATGATTATTCTAGAATGACATGGGTCACTTTTCTAAAAGAAAAAATTGAGGCATTTGAAAAATTTAAAGCTTTTAAAGCCTTGGTTGAAAATGAAACCGATTCAAAGATCAAGTGTTTGATATCAGATTGGGGAGGTGAGTTCCTCTCAAATGAATTTGAAGAATTTTGTGAGCATCATGGTATAAAAAAACACATCTCAGCAGCAAGAATTCCACAACAAAATGGAGTTGTAGAAAGGAAGAATCGAACTGTTCAAGAGATGGCAAGAACAATGTTGAATGAATCTAATCTATCAGATCGTTTTTGGAGAGAGGCAGTTAACACTGCAATCTACATTTTGAACGGAGGGCAAAATAGAGTAAACAATAGCAAAACACGTTATGAGCTATGGAAGGATAGACCAACATCAGTTAAATACTTCCAGGTGTGTGGGAGTAAGTGCTACATCAATAGAGATGATGGAGATTGGGAAAGTTTGACTCCAGAGCTGATGAAGATTTCTTGGATATTCCTCAAGAAGTAAGGCATATAGATCTTATAATAAAAGACTACAAAAGATTGTAGAAAGTGCTAGTGTAAGAATGGATGAAACAAGGCCTCAAAAAGAGAGTGTACAAGTAAATGATCATTCAAAAGAACCAAACTACAAGGAGAAAGAAGAAGAAGAAAAACAAAAGGAAGTGGAATGGGAAGATACAAAGACACTATCTAGATTTGTTCAAAAGCATCACTTAGAAAGTCAAATTATTGGTGATATAGATGCTGGGGTGCAAGCTAAAACAAGATTAGTGAGTACATCTAAACAAGTAAACTTCTATTTGCTATCTAAAATAGAGCCTAAAAACTTTGAAGAAGCTAGCAACAACAAGCATTGGATTGATGCTATGGAAGAAGAGCTGAATCAAATTGTGAAGAATGATACTTGGGAACTCGTTCCAAGACCAAAAGATAAAAATGTGATTGGTACCAAGTGGGTGTTCAAGAATGAGCTAGTTGAAGATGGTCAAGTGACAAAGAATAAAGCAAGGTTAGTTTGTAAAGGATATGCTCAAATTGAAGGTATTGATTTTGAAGAAACCTTTGCCCCTATTGCAAGACTAGAAGCCATTAGAATGTTTTTGGCTAATGCTGGTTTTAAGAACTTTAAAGTTTATCAAATGGATGTCAAGTCTGCTTTTCTCAATGGCAAGTTAGAGGAAGAGGTATATATTGAACAACTAGAAGGTTTTCTTTTATCAGAAAACAAGGATTATGTGTGTAGGTTGAAGAAAGTACTCTATGGGCTAAAGCAAGCCCCTAGAGCCTAGTATTTAAGACTTGATAAATACCTATTGTTAGTGCCCAACCTCGCACTTAACAATTTGTGCCGTTTTTTGAAATATTAGTGCATGAATATCTAACTGTTGGCTCCTATTTGCAAGTGTTCACCCGAATTAAAAAAATCTAGCTTGTCTTGTGAAAACCCTGTATAATCCCGGTTCCAGTTAATGCTTAACATTTTAATGTTTTAATAAGATTGCAGGGTCTGTGATAAAAATCAAGCCAAGAAGATCGAATAATGCTGAGTATGATGTTTTCCGTCTTCAAAAAAGCTTTGAAGTAGCATAATTTCTAAGGCTGATTGCAAGTTTGCAATATTGCAAATGCAGTTGGGGTGAAAAGGTTTGCGGGATATATGGTGGAAAAACAAGTCGCAAAAATAAAAATAAAAATCAAGAGTTCGACTTTTCAGGTTCTTAAGTTTGGACTTTTTGGTCGGATTTTTTGTTCGGAACTTGTGGTCGGACATTTTGTTCAGAACTTTTGGTCGGACATTTTCTTCGAAATTGTTTAAGTTTTTTGGAAAATTCTTAAGTTTGAACTTTGTGGTTGGACATTTTGTTCGGATTTTTTGGCCGGACATTTTGTTCTGAGTTTCCCTTGCTTCGAAGGATTTGGTCGTCAGACTTTTTGTTCGGGCTTTTTGTGGTCTGACATTTTGTGTGGGCATTTTCGTCGGACTTTTTGTTCGAAACTTTTGTGTTGGATTTTTTGTGCTCGGAGCCTTCGATTGAAGCCAATGTTCGCTACTCGCCAGTCAACATGCAGTCAAAAGAGAGATGGTCCAAAAGGGAAGCAACGAAGTTTCAAAGAAAATCAGAGGTCGACGTGGAAAAACAAGGCCACATAAGCATTCAAGAGGCCATGTTAGTATTTTTGCTTATTCCAAAATGTATGACCTGTCCAAGTGGAAATTAAGTTTGTAAAAAATTTCAAAGCTCGAGCTTTTAAGTAGAAGAAAGCCACGCTATTAATACAATCCATGTGGAGGTTCAAACGATGAAGCCAAACTTTTAAAAGGGTAAAATAATGCATTTAAGCGTTATAAAGTTTGGTAGCAACACTAAAAAGGTCAAAGGCAAAATAGAAATGTGGAAGGCACGAGAAAGTTTGACATTAAGGCAAAAAGGTAAAATAAGCTAAGTATTGCCATTTTTAATATTTTGCTTGTGTTGAAGACCTCCTTGGAGGAAAAATATCTTGCAGGGTTTATGAGGCCAAGGTGTGCCATTCCAAGCATATTTTCCAAACGGCCATGGATCCTTCTTTGCTTCTATCACAGCAGGAGTATTCCAATGCAATCATCACAAGGCAATGGGCTTTCTTTGGTGTGCACAAGAGGAAAGGCAAATGTCCAGAAGTTTCTAGTTTTGCAAATGATTAATGGGAGAGCATGGCCAAGCGATTACACATGAAGACAAGGAGTTTGTTTTGCTCCCAAGAGATTATTCTCCCTCAAGCCCAAGTGTAGTGCATTTTCAACCAAGAGGATGAAGGGTTTGTTTTCAAATTTTCATCATGACAAGGATAGACAGTTACTAGAATGTTTTTCTTGCAAGGCATGAGCTTTCAGGGGTGATCAAGGGAATTTTCCAGCTAAAGCAGAATCCCAAAATATTTTGGATGAGAGCGCTGCATAAAAAGAGGGTTTGTCCTCTGCTCAAAGTTTGTTGGTTGTTCTTTCTAGGTCTTAGGCTCTTTCAAATTTTGGGATCTTTGTTGTATGTATGTTTGTCTCTCTTGCTAAGGTGGTTGCAATTGTACGGCCATTATCAAGCTTTGAGAGCATTGTATATGTCTCCCCTATTCAAGAGCAAACTCACCATGCTTTTCCCCATGATAGCATTCTGAAACACTGATGTATGTGAGATTTATTTTCAAGATAATGGAAAATAGATGTGATTTCTGCTGTATCTTGTCATTAAAATGCAATAACATATTTTACATGCTTTGCTTATTAGGTATTTAGTTTATGCTTATCAATGGCATTTGTTTTGGGCATAGATCTAAGTTTTAAATTCCTTTTTGCATAGTGATTTGGAAATATGCTGTTGATAACCTCTTAAGGGCACCCTGGGTTTTGGATTTGTTAGGAAAAAACATTTGAATCTCTACTTGCAGTATATGCTTCAGGGTTTCAAGAACCATGTAAATATTTGCATTGTATTGGCACCAATGGATGCAAATCATACCTGTTAGTTTCCTTATCTTGTATTTCAGTCTTTCAACATTTATTGCAAATAAATGAAGTTATCCCTGTTGAAGGAGATCTTGCTATTTAAAAAAACCACATCACTCATTTAATAACTACTTAACTCGTCCTACCCTATTCTACTCTGCAAATAATGCACCCTGTTGCATATTCTAAGTATCGTTTGCCTGCACATGCATACATATTGCATATCTGAAATGTGTCTATATTTTGTGCTTTGAAGCCCAACATTGCAGTCTTCCATTTGGTCCTCTGTTGTTGAAAATTTCTTTAGAAATGAAGGTTGCAATCACTTTCCCATCTGTCTTTAGTAGCTTGTATCTGACTTAGATCATTTATTTATTCCGTGTGACAACCCTTTTCGGGTGGAGTGAACAAGTTTGGTTATGTTCTGGTTAGATTTGTGTTCTTGTGTGCCAAAAATCCCCATGGAGATTGAATTGTAGTATCCCTCTATGTGAGCAAGCTACCCCTTAGGTCCTCTCACCTTGGTTCAGGTAGACCCAGAAGTAGCAGGGAGCTAACCATACACTTTGTAAGTGTCTTCCAATCATTGTTTAAGTTTGGTCCATCTTGATGCTGAACCGTTCCCCGACTGTAATGACATATTTGTGGGTTTTTCATCTTTGTTTGCCATTTTCTCAAAGTGTGCAAGGCTGGGTGCAAGAGGTGTACAACTGGGAACCAACACCTACAACAACAAGGTTATAAAAAAGGAGTCGTTGATAGCATAGTTGGAATAATCGACGAGTAACCACCGGTTGGTTGGTTATTCATTGGGAATTCTCAGTGGCGAATACTCGCTGGAACAGGGAAAAAAAAACGGTGAGTAATCGATGGTTGCTCGCCGGTTTTGTGCCCTGTCAAACCCACGCGGGGTTGAAGCTGCCAGCACGTTCAAACACGTTTTTGACTCCCCAAATGCTCCTCAAACATGGAATAGAGTGTTATGAAATGCAACAGACCTCCTCACTCTTCACTCACACAAGATTCAGAGCGTTCTAAGGCGGATTGAGAAGATTTGAGCAAGAAATTTTCAAGTTATTTATTTATTTATTTTTTAAAATTTTCAAGCATAGAAATGAATTCTAAATCAATTGAAAACATGTTAGAGACATATTTGTGATGATTAGTATATAAATTTTATGCATTCCATTTTAATTGCATGCATTCCATATATTTCCATCAAATTTGATGCATTTATTTATTTTTAATTTCCAAGCATATAAATTAATTCTAATGCAATTGAAAACATGTTTGCTACATATTTGTGATGCTTAGTAAACAAATTTGATAAATTTCATTTTTATTACATGCATTTCACGAATTTCCGTAAATTTCATGCATTTATTTATTTATTTAAAAAAAAAAATTCCGAGCATGTAAAGTTTTGTAATTTAATTAAATACATGTTTTATAAATATTTTTGTTGCATAGAATACAAATTTGATGCATTCCGTCAAATTTTGATTATATTTTTTATTTGATCGATAAAATTGTAAATAATAAATGCATTTTAGTTTTCATTTTATAGTTTATAATTATCATTTATTTATTGTATTTTAATTAATATTTTTTTATTTTTTAAATTTTTTATGTTGATTTTAACACTGTTGCGTTTTGTAGGTTATCCATTAGCAAGCAATGACATCCAGTAGTGCATCAGGCTCACATTCAGTTAGTGGTAGCCAGTTGGCTCCCCCCCATACTTGCACAGGTGCATGGAAGTATGCTATGTGGGTTGAAATGTCTCAGACGATTTCGATTTGCAACTTTTGTTTGAAGAGGATGTTAGGAGGCATCAATCGCATGAAGTATCATCTTGCATGTATTCCTAATCGTGATTTTATACCTTGTCCCAATGTCATTGAAGAGGTGAAATAAGAGATGATGACAGAGCTTGCTTCATTGGATAAAAAGAAACTAGAGAGGGTAATGTAAAGTCCCCATTTAATACATCCATGATTTAAAACATTTCATCCTGGTTTCGACGAGCTATAATACTAAGGTGCCTTTTAAATAATATTTGGCAACCTTAGTAAATTAATTAAAATAAAACCATTCATATACTCATTTTGCGAAAATTAGCGGAATGCATTGGAATCGAAAACTAACTGCACTAGAGTGATCCCGATGAAGAATAATGATAAACGGAGTTGACCGAGCGACTTTTTATAAATAGATGCCCTCTCTAAGATTCTTGGAGAGCACATTAGAAGCCAGAAATAACATCTGAAAGCATCAAATAACTCCTCTAAACCATTTAAGCTCACTGGTAACATCAAACTATACCTCTGATCAGGTAGACACAAACCTCAAAAGCTATCTCTAACTGCAAAGCAAGAGAACCCAAAAATGGGGACATTACAGTCTGCCCCTCCCAAAGATTGTTTGTCCTCAAGCAATGCCATACCTGTACATCATGGCCAAGTACCAGGATCCTAGATGACCCTGTAAAATGCTCCACTATATTTCTGCTGCATCAACTGGATAAGACTGAACTCAACGACATTGTTAATCTCTATCAAAATATGAAGTAATCGGCCCACTAGATGAATTCCCGGATCCCACAACGAAATTGGAAGTCCATCATTCCCAACACCTGCTAACTTTCGTTGTGCCACTCTGATAACCAATGGAATCCAAATGAGCCAAGTCTTTGATTCCTGTTTTTGTATGCAACCATCTGATGGAAACAAAGTAGGAGACTTGCAAGCTTTGAATTCATCTTCTGAGGATGGAAGCACACCATACCATAGTGAACTATGTAATCCTATATCCATCCTACCTTTATGTGTCATCAGAAACATGGTCAAATCATACGTATGTGGGCTGAAAGAGAATTGGTGAGCATAGCTTACCATGCAATCAAGGTGAAATTCACCCGCTTGCGCCAATGGAATACTTGAATAGTCACTAGGATTCCATACTTCACCACTACCATCGCATGCATCAGGAGATGTCTCACAACTTAGATCATAAAGAGCAGATTTTGCATTAGCTCTGTAAGCCTTCTCTGCAATCTTGATGGCAAGGTCTCTGTTTGAAAGCAAATGGAAGTAATCTGGATTTCATTACCTCTAAAGCATGTTTGGTAGTCTGTAGATTTGGTATAGCAGTGCCAACCGTTAACCCCTTCTGCCTTTCTTCAAGTTGGGCTGTCCAAAGGAGGTATTCAACAAATTTGTGCATGCTATCAAAATGGGTTAAGGTTTGTACAACCTTATCTTTAGTGACTTTCTGCTGATCTTTCAATTCCCGTGACTCATTAGGCCAATGATCACAATCAGCTGCATAAAATGAATTTTCTGATTATCTATCATGCGTAGGAAACATATAATCATAGACATTATTTTTCCCACTAGTAGATGCCCCGCAATCTTCAAGAGAAATGATGGGACAGCGTTATGAACTAACATACTGTCCTCAGAAGAATCTGCGTTCTCATCACAAGACTTATCAATAACAATCTCTACATCACCAATATAGAGACTTGTGCACTTTTCACTTGTGGATACACTAAATGGTTCTTTTTCATGGATAAGCATTGTATCATTCTGCTCGTTTTTAATCTTATCCTTTGCACTCATTCCACTAGTGTCATCTGAACCTGTAACCAAGATTGATCTCTTCACATCTGCATGCAATTCATTGTTGGCTGGTCCACAAGGTGTACGCTCAGCTATCTCATTCATATCCATGACTTGAGCCTTCAATGGACTCTCCAAAAGAGGTGACTTAAGATCCCCATGAAGCAAACTATGTGCATAATCAGAGACTTTTGAATCATACCTCTCTTCAAGCCCATGCAAATCTGAATGCTCCGCGTGCTTGACCATCACAAGAGACTCTTTCCTCAAATCATGAGTACTACTATCATCCTCAAGCATTATGGCTGTCATAGATGACTGAATTTCTGACGTGGATGATGAAGAATGTGTCAAGCTCAACTCCTCACAAAGGTCATCAATTTGAATTTCTGATTCTTGAAGGGCCAATTGAGTGCTCTTCAAAGAATCCTTGGTAACCTTGAGCTCATAGGTAAGCTTGTCAACTTCCTCTTCTTTCCCTTTTAGCGCATCAAAATAAATCTCATCAAGCATGAAAAGATGATCCCTATCTGAAAGTAGGTGTAGGTAATTAGATTTCATTACCACCAATGCTTCTCTAAGTCCCTGAAACTCTGCAAGGGAAAATTCTTCTTCAAGGCTCTTATGTGTACCTGGAGCCCTCCAACAATAATTTGCCATTAACCTATGAGTATCATCAAAATGGTTTATGGCTGCAATAATCATGTCTTCATTTACCTTCAATTGCCCTACCAAATGATGGGACCCTTGAGACCTATCATCTTCATACAAATTTTCTGATTTATTATCAGCACCATGCTTTCCGAAATCAGCATCCTACATGCATAACTCCCGAGAAGTAAGATCAGCATCAAGAGGAAATTTATCCATCATCAAATCTTTATCATGATTAGGTGCTAACACATCCGGATCATCATAAGCATCATCACTAAGATAAGATGTTGAATCATCATCATTAGCTGATTGAAAAACATCACCATATATGCTATCAACATGCTCATCATATGCACTAGTGTAATCAGCCTCATAGGATCGCTCTATTGGTGTGTTAAAGGCTGCTGTTTTGTCAATCTCATTCCACACCTCCTCAACATGAATAGATGCTTGACCTTGTAAGGAGTCATCTTGGGGTTCTGTCAAACATCCATCATAAGGTATGGCATTCTCGTCATCAACCACTATTTATTTGAACCCCTCTTCTTCCACCTGCTCTTCATCAAACAAGTACCCTCACATTGTTTGATAATACTGTGTACCAAGATATAAGCAGCTGTAGAAGTACCCTGTACTTGCTTCAGAACAACCAAAAGCAAAGATAAGATAGGCTGGGAAATATCATCACTTTCATTAATAATTGAAGCCATAATGATTCTCATATAATCAGGAATAGATTTGTCATGGTTTTCACTGATAGAGTCTAGAAAATGATGGAACATTTGAATAATAAGATCATCACAATCATAATCAATCATGATAACACATGATCTCACCTTTGCCATCAATTCTAAAACCTTAGCCCTCTTACTGAAAGGACTTCTGATATGACCTAATCCCTCAAAGCTTAAAACGATCAAGTGCAAGATCTCCCTCATTTTGTCATCCTTATGAGGAACTTCAGGCGCTGTAATCCTTATAATTTCATTTAGACAATGAGTCGCAACAAGTCTTACCTCCTTATCTTTGTGTCTCAACAACCCGTGCTCACGCAAGGAAGTCATTGTTGGAGTCATAGCTACTTGAATCAACTGGGAAGGTGATTGATTCATTGTCTGCAAACAATTTACCACTTCCTCCAATGAGCTGAGAAGAGCATCCTTTGACGGAGACAAGTGTCCAAGTTTATCTCCTGCAATATATAGCTTCTTGCCCAAGTTTTTGTCGCCCACTGAACTGGTAATATTGTTTACCTTAGTGTTTTCTTTCCTTTCTTCTGCAAAAAGAGGTTCTAAAACTTCAGGGTGTTCTAGAAGTTTTGTTAGATTCTTATCATAATTCTCGAAATTTTGTTTTAATTCTGTCAAAAGCTCCTGCATAGACTTCATCATTCCCAAACCAACAATCAGTTGCAACTGTTATAGATGAGTGCTGGTCACTCAACAAAGCAATATGAAATTAACCTTATTGTTAACCCCTCAGGGTTGCAGAATGCACAACTCTGATACCACTATAAAAACCCTTACTGGAATTTGCACGAAAGTTTCCGATATTTCAATTTGACATATCTATATAGCTCTGATACCACTGTAAAAACCCTTACTGGAATTTGCAGGAAAGTTTCTGATATTTCAATTTGACATATGATTATGTCAAATTGAAATATCAGAAACTTTCCTGCAAATTCCAGTAAGGGTTTTTACAGTGGTATCAGAGCTATATAGATATGTCAAATTGAAATATCGGAAACTTTCCTGCAAATTCCAGTAAGGGTTTTTACAGTGGTATCAGAGCTATATAGATATGTCAAATTGAAATATCGGAAACTTTCCTGCAAATTCCAGTAAGGGTTTTTACAGTGGTATCAGAGCTGTGCACCCTGTTGAGGGGTTAACAGTAAAGTTAATTTCATATTGCTTTGTTGAGTGACCAGCACTCATCTATAACAGTTGCAACTGATTTTTGGTTTGGGAATGATGAAGTCTATGTAGGAGCTTTTGCAATGCATTGATTAAACTGGGCACTGATTTTTGGTTTGGGAATGATGAAGTCTATGTAGGAGCTTTTGCAATGCATTGATTAAACTGGGCACTTTCAGTGGTAAGTAGTTGCAGATATAACAGTGATTTCAATGCATGTGTGATATACAGATTTCAATGGAAATACATATCACATTTAATCACCAGTTTACATATTCAATTCATTGCCTTGATCGAGTTACAACATCACAAAGAAATAAATAAAGCAACAATCAGAAACACTGTCGACTGAGCCAAAGATACTCACAGGTTCACATTGAATCGATACACATTATATGCAGCAATAATATATATAGTTTGCAGACTCATACAAAGTAGTTTTGAGCAATTCTAAGAGCTAATATTCACTTGTACAGAGGTCTGAAACATACAACAGCAACTCAGAACTAATATCAGACATTACATGGCATAATAACATAGAAAAAATACACGTATGGACCTCCAAACGAGGTATTGTGTCAACATCAATGGTTTGAGATTGCAACTTCAAATCAATCCCTGGTATTGTTCTATAAGCCAGTATATTGTTAACAACAATGAGTAGATTGATGATATCATTGAAAATGGTCCACGTCTTGCCTCTTTGTTCTCCTGCGACCCCCTTAATAGCGTAGAACCCTTGCAATCTTCCACGTATAGGTTTCATTGAGCCTAGATTGGAGAAATAGGCTGCGCCTAGGTTAGATATCTCACGCCTATCATTTGGAAGTCTCACGCCCTTGTTATGATTGCATTCGGTCGGTAGGAGGTTGGCGTTGAAACCTACAACCACTCTAGAAGCCATGTCCCAATCACCTGATGTGATGTGGGAATAATAGGCACCCAAAACTATCAACAAAACTTCCAGAAAACCCACGGCCTAGGTATGGAACAATAACCTTCAAACAACACCCTAAATATGTAGATGCAAATATAACTCAGCCCTTTCAGATATTCACGCCAAAATGAAGTATATGGTTCGCAATAGTTATACAGCAGAATAGACGCCTCCTTGAAGTGTAAAATGATAATATGCACAGCTTCATAAACACTGAATCTGTATACACCTCAAACCCCACAATATGCAAATGGTATTATCGTTGATCCTCAAGTTTGTCTCCGAAGGAAACCCACAAACTTGTGCAATATCGTCCCAAATCGAAGACATGAGTGATCTCCCCACAAACCAGCTAGGGTGGAATCGTTTCACCATCGAAACTGATCTTCCCTAGAGGGTTTCCGTCGTCCAAACGCTGAGATGAACTAGGTTCGATTTTGAGAACTACAAGGGTTTCAATTAGAGAAAATAAAATAATCTGAACATAACCAAATGAGCTCTCATAACCTTCTTTTGTACTTTTTCCGTCAACTCTCCAGAAGCTTCTATTTAAAAGCCACTTTTAATTTAAACTCCTCTTTTTGCTTCGAAAAAGATATTTTTATTAAAATATTGATAATTTTACACGCATGGTCTCCGTTTAATACATCCATGATTTAAAACTTTTCATCCCGGTTTCGACGAACTATAATACTAAGGTGCCTTTTAAATATTTTAAATAACATTTGGCAACCTTAGTAAATTAATTAAAATAAAGCCATTAATATACTCATTTTGCAGAAATTCGAATGCATCGGAATCGAAAACTAACTGCACTGGAGTGATCCTGATAAAGAATAATGATAAATGGAGCCGACCGAAAGACTTTCTATAAATAAATGTACTCTCCAAGATTTTTGGAGAGCACACTAGAAGCCAAAAATAACATCTGAAAGCATCAAATAACTCCTCTAAACCATCTGAGCTCACTAGTAACATCAAATTACCCCTCTGATTAGGCAGACACAAATGCAGAAAGCCATTTTCAACTGCAAAGCGAAAGAACTCGAAAATGGGGACATTACAGACTGTTAGCCTCAACCCTATTTCATAACTTGTTCTTATTCAACAACGAAATCTAGGGGATTAAGAGAGGGTTAGGGGCAAGGTTGAGGTTGGAAAAGGTCCTGGGGCTCTTGATGCTTTTGTTTCGTCATCTAAGGGTTTTTTTGATCTTGAAACTAGGGCACATGTTGAATCGGTGCAAGTTACTTTAGGGGATGTTCCCCTATTTTTTCCAATGGGGTTTTTGAATTAGGCATTGATGATGAGCTACTACAGAATGTAGAAAAGAATTCGAGAGCCAAATCGTTGATCTGTAGATTGCTGGGGAAGCGCCCCTCTTTGAGCAAATTTCTTCAGTAGTAAAAAGGAGTCTGGAAAAATACATCTGAACCTTCCTTTATTGGCAAATGGGTTTTTCTTGGTTCATGTCAGCTTTGTGGAAGCCCAGAATTTTGTGTGGGACAATGGTTTTTGGTTTGTCGAGAGGCTAGGAGTGTATGTCTGCCCTTGGTCTCCCTTCTACGACCCAACAAATGTTGTCATCTCAAAGGCTCCTATTTGGGTTCGGTTATATAATCTCCCCTTGGTTATGAGAAACCCAGGTTTGGTTCAACAGTTAATTTGGAAAATAGGAGTTTTTATCAAAATTGATAATGAGATGGAAGCTTAGCGAAACATATTTGTGAGGGTTTGTGTTATAGCAGACCTCTCAAAGCCTTTACATCACTCCATCAATATTTTTACCTCAAAATGATTGTGGAATCAATTCATAATTTTTAAGGGGTTGCCGTTTGGATGTTTTCGTTGTGATCAGATACGGCACAAAGTGGTGGAGTGTTCTCTGAAGTGTCCTGCAAGGCCTTTCTCTTTTCAGAAAAGGCTCAAGAAAGACTGCCCTATATAAGATTCTATTAAAACAAATCAAGGACGTTCTATCTTGGAGTGTCATTGTGTAGTGGGTGAACAAGAGAATGGGAAGCTTCCACTTGGCGAAAGGTCCCTAATTAAGGTAGATTTGGGTGCAACAAAGGAAACCACAAGTCAGGTAGTAGATTTGAGGCATGGCATTCTTCCCCCTGGTAAACATGGGAATGGGACTTCATTGATTGAGCTTTCAGCAAGCAAGGATTTTTTATAGGTAGGAAAGATTATGGAATCGCATTCCACAATGTTGTAGAAGGGTTTGAACGAGACATGTTTTGAGCAAGGTTTTCCAATCAACATTAAGGGTTATGAATCATAGACAAGTGAAGGACTGTGTTCGATGTTGTCTTTAAGGAAAGGCAGAGTAGTGGAGCCTAAGTATTTCAAGCAACAAAACATTGACCTCTTGCAAGAATTAGAGCAAGCTTACTTTTTGGAGGAGGAAGAGGATCAATTGGCATCTAAGGAGATTCATGACCAGGGTGCAAAAAGAATCCTTACTGACAAAAAAAAGAGGAAGAAAGACTTAAGCAGAAAGGGCTACATTTGGATGGATTAAACTCCATTGATGAAGGCACTCAGTGGACCATGGAGCTCCTTCTTTTAGGTAGGGGAAGGAGGGCGCTTGCTACTCATGGTTGAAGTCTCCATATGTTGGTGGAGTTGGTGTTACTCATTAATGATGGTGTTAGCTATTAATAGGCCTTTCTATTTTCTTCTACATCTGTAGGGACTTGAAGTTCTTCTTGTCCATCTAGTCTTTTCAGGCAGTTTTTATGTGGATCTCTCGAAAATCTGGGTTTTTGTTTATTTGAATTTTTAATAAAAGGGCGAGAGACCCCACGACCCTTAGTTACCACTACACACACACGTTTATCAACAATGACAAGAATATGTATATGTTTTTGTTTGCGCGGTAATGAGGGTTGATGGGTCCTTCGCCCTTTTATTAAACAGAAACCACGATTACAACAAGACCATAACCAAGCAAGGTTGCAAAAAACCCAATCGGGAAAAAGTTCCCAAACAAAGGCCCAAAACACCATGACACAACCCAAACAGAAGCCTACCCAAAAAACCAATAGACGAGCACCCAAGCTAGACCTAACCCAACCTACTAGAAGCCCACAACGAGGCTCTCACAGAGATTGAGCTAGGCTGCCACGTCCACTACCAATGCTAATTTCAACTGTGTTTCCATTGTCGTCCAACTTTTCTCTCATGGGGGCCTCCAAATGGCAAATCACAACCACTTCCATTGCCTCAGACACAACAGCCAACCGTCCTACTCTGCCACCACGACCACCTCTGCCACCACATCCACCCCATTTGCCTTGCACTCTCCTCTCCAACATACGACCACCTAGAACTAGGGAATGGAAGGCAACTTCCATACAGGCTCTCATAGCACTAGACACCACATGATGTCGGGTAACCAACCTGCCACCTTCCACGCTCGCCCCTTCAGCTACCCTTTGAGGAGGAAACAAGGGGGTGCTGTTCCAAACGGACGCCCCAACAACTTGGCTGTCGAAATCACCCTACTCGATTGTCGCAGGTCAAGAACAACTGCTAAAGAAGCCAAAGGGGCTTTGCAGACCTGAACATCCAACACTGACACAAACCCCCCACCGAAGATGGTTGTTGGAGTGCTCCTTTAAGTAGCTCAACAAAGGCCAACACCGTCATATAACGCTCCTCAAGCTCTCGAAAGGAATCCAAAGGTACCAACCCTGAGCACTTATTACCCGAGGACATTAGAGACAAAGGAACCCTCCTCCGAAACTCCTCCACCATTCTTTCGAGCCCCACCCAAAATTGCAGCCGCCCCAATCTCTCTACAATCTCTCGAACCTACAATTTATCCCCCATGGCCAACAAGAGATTCCCAATAAACATGGAGGCCATTTCTGAGTTCACCTTTGCTTGACACAACGTCTCCAAATACACCATGCCAATAATCTCTCGCACCGTCGCCAACACCACCCATGACTATACGCAGAAGACCTTCTTCACCTGGGAATCTGTCACCTTCGCTTTGAATGCCATCTCCCATTTGGTGGCTATCAACCGCAACAAGGGAGTGCTCAAGACACGCTTATGTGGCCACAATATGCAATGAGGATTGCCATACCCTTCGTACCTTAAGCCTCCTTCACGAGTGTGAGCCACCCCATCGACAATAAATGACTTGACAACCCATCCCTCAACCAACCCACGCCTCAAAAGGGACACGAAGCCAAATTTAAATCTTTAATTTAAATTTCAATTGAAGAACTCCCCAGGGTTAGCATTGGGCCATGCCTCCCACATATTATCCACAATCAACTCATCCAATTGATCGATCCCCCTATTGGCTAGGAAGTTCACAACACTGTTCGCCTCTCTGAAGCAATGGGAGGCCTCCCAAATAGAGAGAGAGTCAAGAATCTCCCATCATTGCCGCAAAATATTCTCAATATTCCAAGATTCCGCCTTAAATTTTTGCAACGCGTAGATCGTTACCATCAATTCCCCCTTGATGACCAACTTCTCAATTCTGCACTGGGCTGCTAAACCTAGTGCAAGCACCAAACCCTGTGCTTCCGCCTCATTATTAGTCCTCCATAAGCTTAAGAGAGGCTGCTTTGATCAGGGACCCTTCACAATCTTTGATCAAGCATTGGGGCCTCGAGATCCCTGGATTTCCTCTCGTCGCCCCATCAAAATCAAGTTCGAATATTCTCGGTGGTGGACCCCATTCCAAATCATTTGCTCACCTACGGGTCTTATCAAGAATGACTGACCCTTTAACAATATATATACACATACAAATACACATATACATATGTATATGTATATGTATATGTATATACATATACATATTCACAATGACAAGAATAAGAATTACTTTAAAATATGAAACAAGACTTGAAGTAGGGCAATACCCTCCATAATAATGAAAAACGAAATATGGCTTGTACCCAATGCCAGTCCTTGTCAAAGAGCAATCAAATTGCACACACACAAAGAGTTTATGCCATTCTTTAGTGTAGTCATCCCTATCGCTATCTCATTGGTCCACAGTGGGCATGATACTTTTCTACTAATGTTCCCGGTTTGTGGGTTTTTCCCTGCGTATGATTGCATCGGAATCCGGTATGGGTTCGAAATGTGCTCCCCAACACCCTGGGTTTGTCCAGGGGCACCTAGGTTCACTTGGGTTCTTCTTGCAGAAGGACCCTAGCAAACCCGGGTACCCAGGCCAAACCTTGGGAATTGGGGAGCAAAATTTGCAGTCTTAAATAGTAAAAAATAGTCAATGTCGGGAAGTTTTTAAAATTTTATTATTTTTTCACAAAAACCAATGACTAAAAATAATAAAAAACGCATTTCTAAACCCTAAAGGCAAGTGAAAGACAAAAGCAAAAGCTAAAGGACTACAAATGATAAAAACAAAACACAAAAGCAAAACCACTTGCCTCTCATTTTTCTCATTGCATACTTCCCTTCCATTGTTGGTGTAGGGTTGAAACTTTATCAAGCATCATTCTAATCATTTTCCTATTCTGAATGAGGAGCCCATTTGCTGCCAAGGTAAGATTTTAAACTTCTAAGTTTTAGCTTGTATTGTTTTATTGTTTTTGGTCTTTTTTTTTACAAGTTACTGCCCTATGGTTTGTTTTTATTTTTATTTTTTTTGTAATTTTGTGTTTTTTTTAAGCTTGTAGTTATACATATTACAATGTCTCGTAGCTCTTCCTCCATCGGCCAAAGCCAACACAAAATGGATGCACACTCACCACTTTGGAAATATGTGACACTGGTAGAGCAATTTTCAGGGGGTGGGGCCTATATTTGGAAATGCAATACTTGTGACAATTTACAAGCTCATATAGTCGGGTGAACGCCCATTTATGTTACATCCTTGGTGCCGTCATCAAAAGTTGCACGGGGAAGGATAACTGTCTAGTGCCAGAATAAAAAATCCTTAAATACATCAAGGAGCAAGAAGACGTAGATGTCGCCTATGCCATGAGATTAGGTCACCCTCTAGCAAAGAAAGGCAAAGGATCAAGGAAGCCACCAATTTTCCCAACTCCTCTTGGTGGTTCTCTAGATGACTATGAAAATTAACTTTTAAGTTTGATGTAATTAATTATAGGATAATTATTGATATTATATGTTTAATGATTATCATGGCATTTGGCATTCGGTTAGTATTTTGTGATTATTTTCATATTTTATTTTTAATATCAATATGCATACTATGTGGTTAATGACAATGTCACTAATTGCCTATTTATTAGGCTAGAATTTTAATACTTCAATTTTTTTTATATATTTTTTGTACGAATGAAACCAAGACGAATCCAAGGAATTTTTTTTCCCATACTGGTGAACACAATTCTTCAAACCCGAACGCGAACCCAAAATGAACCGGTAACTTAGTTATCTATCTATCTATATATATTATTTTGCTTGTATTTGTGAATTTTATTTTTTAATTTAATTTTTATCATTATTATTTAATTTTTTAATTATTGTTTTATTCTATTTTTTTCTAATTATTTAATTCATTTTAATTTATTAATATTTTAGTTTTAATTCTATTATATTTTTATACTTTATACTAATTATTTTACATTTTATTATATTTTAATTTAATTTAGTTTTGGATTTTATTTTATTTTAAATTATAAATTTTCATTTAATCTAATTCAATTTAAATCTATTATATTTTATTATTATTATTTTATTTTATCATGATTATTAATTTACTTTATATTTATTATTTTATTTTAATTTATTTTACTATTATTTTATTTTATTTTATTTTAATTTTACTATTATTTTATTTTATTTTATTTTATATATGTTTTCTATTTTTTGTCTTCTCTTTATATGTTGGCCAACTCAACCTCCATTTTAAGTTTTTGTTTGTATCACAAGTACTATTTCGGATCTGGGTGCATCTTCTTCCTATTTAAGCATTGGCTTCAATCTTCTCTTCCCTGAAGATGGATCTGATAGTGAGATCCGAAGCATCGGAAAATAACTTTATGACGCAGTTGACTCCAAAAGAACACTATTAATTCAGGCTTACATTAGGTTGGTGTAGCTAATTAAATTGAAGATTCAAATTATACTTGCATTAGTTTGATAGAGCCAATTGTTATATTCAATAAAAATACCAATTGGGCGGAATTCCAATTGAAGGCAAATGTCATGTGAAGGCAGTTTGTCAATAGAGGGAAAATAGTGTTTGCCAAGGGAGTGAATAGTGATTCACACATTGCCAAAGAGGCAATTTAGAAATCTAATTGTGGAAATTAGTATTTCAGAAAAAGGAAATTAGAAACTAATTATGGGTAACTGTGTTTTTGTTTATTGATTTGTATGGACTGTGAAAGCATAAAATCTTTAATGATGGTTAATTAGTAGTTATTTGAAAGGCAAATAGAATCTGTTGTGGACAGTTAGTATTCTATCGAAGGAAGAATTAATTCTTTAATATAAGCTTTTGCCACAATGGAAAATTTAAGACCACCTATGTGAGGGGAAAAATAAAGCAAAGAACATTTCTAAACCTTATTGTTACTAGTCTTGAATGATTAATGATAAAAAACAAAGTTTATAGTAGGAAGCTTTAGATTTTTTTCGGGTTATGTGAATGTGGTTAATCAATGCTTAGAGGCTGTCTCTTGCTTAATAAAATAAAAGATAAGCTCTACAAGACAATGATTCTGCTGAGTAGATATGTAGGCATTTCAAACTAATAAGGTCAAGCTTTTATTAATACTATATATCATGTAGGTATGATCTTATTTATAAATCTATTAATCATTGTTGAATACCATTGTTAATAAGGTCCTTATATGATAAACTTGGTTGCTGAACCATTTAGTATGTGGAAACCACAGAATCATGATGGAAGTAGTAGTGGCTCCAATTGGAGTGAAGTAATGAATTTAAATGGGACATGTGCTGCTTGGGAACTCTTGCTTAACATCACAATAGCGTAATGGATGTGTAAAGGGGCCAAATATGAAGGGGTACAACTCATAATTTTTTTAATTATGAGCATAGTTAGGGCATACTTGTTTTGACTTGGGATGTTATTCAACTTGTGGATTGTTGTTGCAGTAATTGATGTTAATTTTAGGTATTGTCCTTGCGAGTTGATGATTTTTATTGCTCCTTTGGTAGCTTGACTTGTTTGATGGTTATTGATCATGGTTTTCATTACATTTACCGGGTGGGGGTAGGGTAACAACTGAACATTGGTTTAAGTTCAAATGAGAGACTCGTTTACTTGTTAGAGCAAGGGTATATTAATTTGATCAGTTTCCCCATGATCCCTTGTTTTTGTTAATTATAACATGTTGAGGTTGGTGTGCCTGAGACAAGAACAACTCAACAAAATGCCCATTGATGACATGTTTCATGTGACACGAATGTGAACTGGATGCCCATGTGTCAAGTTTGGTTGCTGCAACAACCTTTCTACTTTCAGCTGTCTATAGAAGTAGATGCTGTTAACTAGTAAGGAAAACGTTCATTCCTAGGCCAATCGTTCTAGTATGCATGTTGCATGGTAAGTACATACACTTGAGATGAATCATGGGAATGGGAATTGTGATATTTAACTATAGATTTTTTTTTGAAAATTGGAATTTTTGGGTTCTTACATTAGTATCAAAGTGGAATTACAATACTGGGGAGTTCTAGGAAGAGTGTCGTGGGGCTTACGCATAAAGTGAAATATGATTAAAGGGTTTAGTGATCATAATTTACATATTTTAAAAACTTTAAAGTTATACTCTAGTTAAGTGATTGCAAACAAGAAATGGTGCAAGTAAGTACGAGTTAGCATGGCAGGTTTGTTTAGACACAAGACTCATCATCTTGTTTTGGCCAAGGCATGGGAAAATTGGCAGTACTCCCATGGCTCTTGAGCCACAAAAATCTGTCATTTATTATGCCTTTCATCTCTTGATTGGGATTTACAAAGAAGACATATTCCCTTTAAACCTTCGTACAACGTTGTAGAGAGAATTATGTGAGTGGTTTAATGTGCTGGAACCAAGATTACCCATTGTGCAAGCTTGGATTTGGATCATCCCTTGTCTACTTTCACCATTACACTCTTAAACTGTCATATTGTGCAAGCTGGTTGACTTTAGGCATTAAACCTCTGTGGCTTATTTTGCTCTTTTAGAGTGTGTTGTAACATTTTTGGTTACTGAGCATAGCCTTATTTATGATGAGCTGAATTGGGAATTGTATTCTTGAGTGTTACGCAAAAAATCCTTGACATGAGAGTGACTCGACCTTTAGGCCAAGCATGGGAGAATCTGACAATACCTCCCAGTGTCTTGAGCCTAAACTCCTATCTTTATCATGCTCAATCTTGTGGCAACAAGAGTTGGAGGATATACCATGGACTTGGATAATTGTTTGACACCACATTCTAGATTATTGTGGGGAGTTGGATGACCTGTAGCGCACGGTCCATGACATTTATTTTTTCTTGAAAACTACTTATGAAGTTGGTGACGTAGGTGAATTTTGGCTACTAGTGGTTGCTCTAGATATGGTTGGTAAGTGTAATGCTAATGAACGATTAATAAGGAAGTTTGATGGTAAATTAAAGTCAACAATGTGAAAATGGACCTTGGTGGTGATTGCCACGAGAGAGGTGGTTTTGGAATGTGTAAAATGTTAAGAAGCCATTTAGGTTTGAGATATAGTTGTATGGATGGACCTACAATTTGGAGGATCATGAGATCTTGTGTGAAAGCAACAGTCTATTTGAATGAAATTCTAAAGGGTTGTATTACACAATTCAATGTTTTTATGGAGTGTTTTTTTAATACACTTGCTGGTTTAACGGTTGAGTATTTGCTTTTAAGTTGACAATGAATTATATTTCTTAGGTATCTTTGATATTGCATTGATAAAACATATTTTATTTTTCAAATTGGGGCCCCTTGTTGAGTTTTTTTGATGTACTTTGCTTGATTATGATTTGATTAGTATGACCTTTTCCTTCAGTGTTGACATATCAAGTTTACTTTATTTCGATTTCTTTACTAATTTGGATTTAAATATTCTTTAAGTATGTGGTTACGTGTGTGCATACATGGAAGCTCATGTGTTGTAAATGTTAATGGAACTCTTAAACAACAGGGGAATACAACGGAAGGATATGCGTTTTTAACTTTGGTTTGATGGGACCAATTTAAAAAAAGGAATACAATTTTGGGATTGGAATGACAATAGTTGAGCACTTGGGCTTAGGCTCCAACGAAAAGTGAACTATTGTGACAAAAAGATAGAGTAAAATCTTGTATATTTTCAGTTAAGGATGTGATCTCAACATGCTATAATGCATTTTTATGATATTAATAGGAATTGATGGTAAAATTAATTGTGAAAATTTCATAGAAGATTAAGGGTACACATGATGTTTCTATGAGATTGTTTTCAACAATCAAGTTTCCCTTGTAGATATGTTTATTTATTTTTGTGTTAATAGGAAAAAATGATTATTAATGGCTTCTGGATGGCTCGGTTTGGACAAACCTAATTGCTTATTCTTGGCCAAGCATTGGGCTAACACTTGTTACAGGGGTGGAGGATGTCATTTCCATTTTGGCCAGCCTCGAGATTCTGTAAGGCAGTTAAAGAAGAGAGAATTGTATCAGTCACCACAATGCACTAACGGGTGATTGTCTTGATAGTTTGCTCGTGTGAGAATTTCAACTTATCCATTGTGGGACTTGACCCTTGGTAGGTGTCATTTATATTATTGATCTTTCATTGTCATCATCTTAGCTTTCATCTTATACTTATGTAATCTTTGGTGTGGTTGTGGGTTTCTTCTTGATGCATGAAATGTTGTCATGCATAAGTTTGTTGGAATTTGCATGATGTGTGAAGGGTGGTGTTGTTGGCAAATGGGGAAAGAGGTTAGAGGGCGAGAAGCCCAAAGTGGTCCTACTAACAAATGCTTATTGTTGTTGTGTGCTTAAGTGGGTCCCCTTACCTTGTGATTATTACCAAAAATACATGAGGAAAAATGTCATTAAAGTAATGACTAATCATGAAGTCATCTTGAGACAACTTAATCATACATGGGTAAAACCCATAAAATAATAATAATAATGTAGTTATTTATTTTTTATTATTACACTTATTGAATTAGTATTGAGATGAAATAAAGAAGACGAGTTCAATTAGAAAAAGTAGTGTAAGTCTTATGTGGCAGTCGTTCATGGAAAGAATCAACTTTATGACTATAACTAGAAAGTTGTGTTGCATGAATCGCCCCCCTCCCCACGATTCTCGCCTCGGTATGCCTCAGGTACTGGTACGTCTGGGGTACTTGTCAGAGATGTTCGGAAAGGTATTAGAAACGTCATAGATGTCTGTGACATTTTCAGGCCCTTTCGGATGTTTTCGAGATGTTCCCGGCGTTTCCGGGGTGTTTTTGGGTGTGCCCAGGGATTTTCGACAGGGAAAAACAGTGGAAGTCAACAAAAAATTTTAAAAAATGTAAACCCAGTCCGAACCAAACAATGTTTATTTAAGTAGAAGTTTACATTTAGAGAGGGACATCTAGTTTCTTATACTTTAAGATATATTTTATTTATATACTTTCAGGATGTTTGAGAGCGGTTTCGGACCTCTGGGAGCTATAATGCAAATTCTAGGTTTTGGAGGATCCTATCATATTTTAGGCTTAGTCAGATTCCAGGATTTCAGGGTTTCAAACCTAGCCATATTTCAAGGTTTCAAGACTTCAAGGAGACATCGTAGGAGGCATGAAGGCTGCATGAAGGGATGCAGGTATGATAGAATAGTATGAGAACATCGCTTGCAAAGTGCCCCAAGCCTATCCCACCCCATTCCCAATGCAGCCCTTAAGGCATACACTCTAGGAGATTCAATGAACCAGTGAGCCCCTGTGAGAGAAAGCGTCAATAAATGATAAAGTTGAAAAATAATTGGAGTGGCATTCATGATTTTGAGGGCATGCGAGATGATTTATTCTAGATTTGAATTTACATTTTGTCTTTGAAGTAATGAATGAATGAATATTATATATTTTAAAGTGTTTTATCTTTCATAGACAAATATTTTCCTACTATGTAGTTTCAAGTGTTTTACTAAAAAAATGAGTAATATGCATTACACACACACACACACACACGTACCCACGATGCATCCAAATCAAGGTTTTTGAAAAATGACGTACCTGCATACCTGAGACGTCCCTGTACCCATACCCAAACAACATAGCTAGAAAGTAATTAAGAGCAGGGATAGTGGAGACAAGCTAGGGGTTGCTTGCAATTAAGATGTAGTTGGTTTCAAGGAAGTGGAAGTTTAATTGAGGTGTTAATTCTATTTTTAGTATGATTTAGTAGTTGAATAGGAGGAGTGGAATTGCATTTAAGAAATATATTTATTATGTGGGAGAGAAGATATTTTTGGGGAGCTGGGCGCTTTATAGAGCGGCTTATATGTATGTTATTTTGGACAATCATTAAATGGATGGGTATTATTTTTTGAATGAGTCGTAAGGAGATTAACATGGAATAAGAATGGTGGCAAAGTTTAACCAAAATTTCTAGTTCTTTAAAAGTTCCTTGGAGTTGAATGGTAAAATTTATACTGTAAACAATCGTAATTTGACTGAATAATTATGGAAATATTGTTTTGTTTCCTGTTCAATTGTGCTATACTGTTCAGGCTATTGACTATTCTTTAGTTACACAATTTATCTCAACTGTATCAAGCTTCCTATGCATAACCCGTGGAGTGTTTTTTTTTCTTTTATTTGCAGAGCTACACCTTGAATATCACAACTGTCAAAGGTTTTGAAAAATTTATCGAAAGTTTGACAAACCAAGTATCTGAATCCACTGCAGACAGACGGAGTGGAGTTGATTTGGTTTTAAGCTGTGTGGACAACTATGAGGCCCGCATGGTTGTGAACCAGGTTATTTTTAATTCTATCGTATATCCTTATAGCTATTCAGGTACCTGTTCAATGGTCTTAGAATGGTGATCAATATTTGCAAGAAGCATGCAGAAATAAAGTGGGTTACTACAATCTTGAATTTCCCAATGTTTTGGATACCTACGGCATTTTAGGGTCTTTAAGACTTGATATCTTGGCGATAACTCTTATGCTTCATCACTACTACATGCAGGCTTGCAATGAGCTAAACCAAACATGGATGGAATCAGGTATTTTTTTTGGAAAATCTGCTTGTATTATTCTCCTGTTTTTTTCCTAGGAACATTGGGTTCTATATTGACCGAGTCTAAATAATCACACTTGCTGTTTTTTTCAAATAATTTTACAATGTGTTGTGGTTATTGAGTTGGCAGTAAGTGCAGGCATCAAAGTAAGCGTGATGAATTTCAGATAATCAATATGGCGTGTTTGATTACTACACATTGTTAAGTTGGTCTTTAGAGCCCACCAAGAGTTTTGGAAAATTTGCTTGTATCATTCCCTTGTTTTCTTCCTAGGAACATTTGGCTATATATTGAAATTTGAAATGACCTCAATAACTATACTTACTAAATATTTTTCGATTATTTACAATGTGATGTTGTTAATGCATTTCCAGTTGGTCTTTACAACCCACTAAGCCTCAATATATACATAGTATAACTTTTTAGCAGCTTTAATGGTGTCAAATCTCTAGACAATTAGGATTTTAGATTTTCCAGATGAATTCTATTGGAACAATACAAAACATGGCATCTAACATTGATAATACTAGACGTCAATGTAATGGACTTGTAGTGGTTGAAGCTGGGTCCTTATTAACCTTTCAGAATATTTTGGATAGATAATTGACAGTAAGAGTTCCATGAAGCATCCCTCAGCCTTTCTAGATGATTGGCTTACTGGTTCATAGATTTCGTAAGGGATTCCTTACTCCAAAAACTGTTTGTCAAAACATAGTAGATAATGGCTACTCTGTAAATAGATACTGGTGAGAGCACCATTAGTATTAAGATGTGCGCTTCTTTCAAGCTACTAGTATTGTGCAGTACTTGGGGAGAATATTAGGTTGTTACATGCGAATACTGTGATTATGTTAGAATCATATAACCTGATTGGAACACATAATTCATTGTTAGTCTATAAAGTACTATGCATTCCCTTTTATTGGATAAGCACTGTATACATCTCTACTTCAATGAAAATAATTAGTTCTCATTGTTTCACTGAGTATGCATGGTGATTGTATGTATATTGCTAGATTTCCAACCTATTCACATTCAGATGCTGATGCAATTTTTTGAGTATTTTGGCTGTAACTTCGATTTGCCTGCTCTTGTTGGTTTTCTTGGGAAACTGCAACCAAGAGTAAAACATTTGTTCTGCATGTGATTGCAAAACAAGTTACCTTCTAAGAAGGCGACCATCTTATTTAAAAGATTGTTTCTTGTCCCTATCACACAGATAAAAAAGGTATCCTCTAATTATTAGTATGTAGTGTAGCCTTATTCAGAATTAAGCACGTGTGGTGATCAAGTCTGCAATGCGTATGGTCCTTGCATCATTACAGGAAGTGCTACGAGTTATGACTTTCACAAACTTTCCATAAAAAGGCATATCTTATGGCATGCGCTAGTAAATGGTCATGACTACCTTCTATATTATATTTTATGGTAGCTCATCTCGAAATTTTCCACTACCTATGTGCGCAGTACTCCTAACCATCATGTTGAGGCATAAGCATAATCCGAATGTACAGACAGATATACATGATCTTGGATGCATTTGGTCATAGAAATGACCACTATGCTTCAACGTCTGCTCATTAGCTTGTCCAAAATCAACAAAACTCAATAACCTGCATCATCCCATGGTTAATGTGCAATCCACCATTGTGGGATGCTCATATTTGAAGTTACTATTTGTAATAATATCTACCAGTTTAAGGGGAGCAACTCAGAATTAAGCCCACGATTGCAAAATAGACTGTCTTCTAAGAAGGCGACCATCTTGTTTAAAATATTGCTTCTTGTCCCTATCACACAGGTAAACAAGTGTCCTCTAATAATTAGTATGCAGTGCAGCCTTATTCAGAATTAAGCGTGTGTGGTGATCAAGTCTGCAATGTGTCTGGTCCTTGTATAATTACAGGAAGTGTTATGGCTATCACAAGCTTTCCATAAAATTTATATCTTATGACATGCGCTAGTAAATGGTCATGACTACCTTCTATATTGTATTTTATGGTAGCTCATTTTGGAATTTCCCACTACCCATTTCTATGGTACTCTCTAACCGTCATGTTCAAGCGTAAGCCTAATCAGAATGTGTAAGACAGATATACATGATCTTGGATGCATTTGGTCTTAGACATGACCACTATGCTTCAACATTTGCTCATTAGCTAGTTTGAAATCAACAAAACTCAACAACCTTCATCATTCCATGGTTATTGTGCTACCCACCATTCTGGGAGGATCATAGTTGAAGTAACTACAGACGATAGTGTCTACCAGCATAAGGGGAATGACTCAGAAATATCCGCATGATTGCAAAATAAACTGCCTTATAAGAAGGTGACCATCTTGTTTAAAAGATTGTTTCTTGTCACTATCACACAAGTAAATAGGTATCCTCCAATAATTAGTATACAGTGCAGCCTTATTCAGAGTTAGCGCTTGCTTGTGATCAAGTCTGCAATGTGTATGGTCCTGGTATCATTACAGGAAGTGTTATGATTATCAAAAACTTTCCATAAAAGGCATATCTTATGGCATGTGCTAGTAAATGGTTATGATACCTTCTATATTGTGTAATGTCCTCTTTGTATTGAGTCAACATGTGTGGGACCCATAAGGCCATTTCTATACTTCTCGATAGGCGAGGGGTGATTGCTAGAGTAGTATATACTGGTGAGGATTGGTTCTGTTCATTTGTCCCTGGTAATTTTATGAGTTTTGGACCATTTCCTTTATTTTAGGGGCATTTTCCTAAATTTTAGGAGGCAGTTGGAGGTAGGACCCCCACCATTAGTCTCCTCATGGGGGATTTACCGAAAGGGGGGGCTTTTTATTGTTGACAATGACATTGCTCATGCCTTAGGAGTTTTTTAAGTGTATGTGTCCATTATAAGTGCCTTGGGGAAAACTTGTTCCTATTTCTTACGGGTTTCCGGAGGGCTACGGGAGCAAGACCATGTCATGTAGCCTATCGTTGGATACAAGTGTGAGTCAGCTGTTCATAATGCTTTAACTCAAGCCTTTTTGGCGAGTAGTTTTCAAGTTATGGCTGATTTATTGATGAGAAGTCAAGGTTTATTGACTATTTGGGCATTTTAATGTTATTACATTAGCAACATGTTATGTGGTACTTGATTATTAAGTGATATTAGTGATGTATCAAATGAAAATAATCTTTATTATTTGACACTAAGGCTAGGCACCTACGGTTGGAAGCATGTCAATGAATAAATAGAGGCTGCCCAACCTTTAGAGGATCAATTTATGCTCATTCCACATATTTTCAGACCTAGAGTGGCCAGCTACAACACACATAGTTCATCTATAAATTTAGGAGAGAAAACCCTTGGATCTAGAGATTAGAGGACGAAATTGTTCTGGTTTCTTATAGGCAATCTCATCCAGAGATTGTAGTGGACCAAAAGCATTCTTTTTTTGATTGGCAATCTAATTCGTGGGGCGGTTGGAACAACATTATACAAGAACATCAATTCTGATCTGGGAAAGACTATCTGCCAGGTGCTTGATTTTTATGTAGTTGCACTCTATTATTATTTCTCTATCGATGTATTGCATCATATTTTTATCAATAAAATATAACTCCAGTGCTATTATTAGGATTTACTTTGTGTATGTAGTACATTGTCCCTTTCCTCCTAGCATCTCGATTAAAATAAAAAAATAAAGAAATTAGATAGAGGTCATAACAAGTGGTATCCAAGTCGATTTCTTGCCACCTTGTGAACCTAACCCTAATTAATAACTTAATGACATTAGTGCAACTCAACACAATTAAATATAGTAAGTCAAATATCATGAACAATCTTGCTTGTTTTCTCATACGAAATTTACCAATCAATGATCATAAACTGAGACAAGTACTTTTTAAACCAACAAACAACATTCAATAATCCATAGTGAACTGATATTCAATGATCATAAACAGAGACAACAACTTGTTTAGATTTGATATTCCATCTATTTAGCCATGACAACTCTTGGAGCTCCATCGATGCCTCGAAGCACTACCACTTTTCCCTTGGATTTCAACTCCATAGTAAACTTTCCATTAGAATGTAACCATTGCATGCCCAATACCATGCCCGCCTCTCCTAGTTTGCTGTTACATTGATTACCTTGGACTCCAATTGTTGCTTCGATGCTGCTCCAAGCTATTCTCTTCAACAATTGGTTTCAATCAGACCTTATGATTGCTGATAAGTGTAACAGTCATACATTGTCCTGAATCTCTTTCCAAACAATACTAAATATATTCGGATTTTAGCATTAATTGACCTCAAAAAGTGAACCCTTTTACATCTAACATTAAGCCAAGATAAATCCTCCATATCTGCAAATCTATGGCTGTTTACTGAAGATATTATCAGTCCAACACATGAAACTAGGAAGAGCATCATATCATGGTTGGAACATTGCATTTTCTTACCCCATATCGGAATTGTAGTGGCTGGAAACCATCTTCTATCAGCTGCAAACACTTCGCGAATGACAGTATCTTTGGTGAGAAATGCATTTTCATTGAGATATCACAGTCCTGTATGGCTGCAAATAAAAAGTTGGGCAAGCTGGAAATGAGGGGAACATCAGTTCTAAAATTGGAGACAGCTTCCACACTAATCCATGTCTCACCTAGACCCATAATATAGGAATCATTACATACCTTAGGCTGACAACATGCTGTACTGAACTGGAACATCTTCCTCGCTTGGTCATTCATCAGGGGATGCTTTTTCCCCCTTGACTTTCCCACGATTTATCTGATACATGCAATTGTTAGAAGTCAATAAAACATCTTCCACTATCAAAGAATCTTTACATTCAACTTGCATGTTGGTTCCTTCCTATTCTTGCGCCATGATGTCTTGGGGCTCTGAATTTGATTGTTCGTCGTGCTTCCTAATTTCTTCCTCTTTGCTCATCATAATGGGAGAATTATTTTCCTATTGATCACTAGAAGTAAGTCCCTCGACTATCAAATATGGTTTCAACTTCTTTGCAAACTATTCAACAACATTTTTAGCTAGTGTATGTGCAACTAGTGAAAGCTTCCCGGTCAAAACCAACCAATAATACAGATAATAAATGCTGGGAAATATCAGCACTCTCATTCAGATCCAGAGTCATAGTTGTTTGCATTGAGGCTAATACATTTTTTGTATAATTTTTACTGACAACTGCATGGAAATGTTGAAACATTTCAATAATAAGACCAACACATTCAGGATCCAACATCACAACATGTCTTGACCTTTGCCACAGTTTCTAGATTTGTGACCCTCCTAGCAAAATGATTTTTGATGTCATCTAGACCTTGAAACTTCCCACAATTTGCTGAATTATCTCCATCATGGTTTTGCTGATGTATAGAACTTTAGGAGCTGTTATTCTTGTAATTTCACTAATACAAGTGATAAGTACAAGTCTCACCTCTTTGTCCTGGGGTTTCAAAAGTTTGGGCTTAACCAAAGAAATCATTAATGGAGTTACTGCCCATTGCATAGCCTCCAAACGTGACTATTCTATCCTGGATAAATAAATTTCCGCTTCAAACGACTGAGTTAACATCAATTCACTGATGCAGAAACACAAGTTTCTTCTCTGATCTATAAAGCCTCATTCCCAAATCATCTTTACTCACTAACCCCATGATTCACAAGCTATGCATCAACTAGTATCTGCAAAAAAATTATTTCTTCCTAACAGGTTGGCAAAAGAAAAGCTCTGATACCACTGAAATATCCCTTTCAGGATAAAATAAGAATTCTAATTTTTGTTGCCCTTGATTCTGAATATTCATTCAAATACTAGAACAATATATGCCATATGGAAAACCAACAACTCACATGTTTCTCTTTATTTCAATCAATTGCATACATAGAACACATTATGAAAGATACAAATAGCATAATAGAAGCAGATTATTAGTTTTCCCTGATTTTCCCCCAAACCCTAACCTGGAACAACATAAAGGTGGAATTTTTCATTAAAACCCTACCTGAAAATGTCCTAGAATAGTGTGGCAACATCAAAAGGTATAAAGAATAGATTTTTCTTGAAAACCCTAGTTGAAAATAACGCCTGAACAGTATGACAACATCAAACCCTAGTTGCAGCAGTACGAGAGCCTTCAAAATGGTACAATAGCCCTTAAAAACCAACTACCAACACAACATAGTCAAACTCTAGCACATAAAAGTTAATGCCTATGTTATGGCAGGCCTCAAAAGTCAACGACTAACTACAACAATAAATAGTGATGTGAATTGTGACACCTTGAATAGTGATGTCAAGCTGAAATGTCACTATGGGAGTTTTTTTTCATAAATTTCTAAACTATTGCAGCCTCGTACACAACCATAAATCATCTTTTTTGTACTTGTGTGATTGATTTCCTTTGAATCTGAAAGCTTTGGTGCAATCCCTAAATGGAATTACCAAATGGGTTTGAGGGTTTTTGTCCCCAAGCCTGTGCAAATGAGGGTTTTCGTTCTCTGTGTAAAACAAGGGTTTTGTGAAAGTGTTCGAATGAATGATTCTTCACTTTTGCCAATCAATTCTTTTAATAAGCTCTTTTTATCCAAAACACTAAAAGTAATTAATATTACTTTTAATTGAATATTCACTTTTTTTCACCGTTATTATTATTAACTTTTTGGCCATGTACCTAATATTTGTTTTTTGGTCCTATTCAATAACAATACATTAAGTGCCCCTTTTTTTTCCAAGTTATAACCATAGTTCCATGGAGTTTCGTGGCGGGGGGACGGATTTCTGGGATGGGGGACGGGGGAACGAGGGGCCCAAGTTTGGGGATGGCATGGGGATGACGAGGGGCGGGGGGTTGTGGGGGAGCGGTGCAAATACATATAGTACTTGAAAAATTAGTTATAAAAAGATGTATAAGGAATAAGCATATTGCATTGAATATCAACAATTTAACATTTAAGTTTTAATTTTTAATAATAAAGTTTCAAGTTTGAACCATTGAACCAATGAACATTGAACATTGAAAATCAAAATCAAAATATCGAATTCAAAATTTTCAAAATTTCATAATGATGGTTCATGATTACTAAGTACTAATGAGCTAATGGCTAATCATCCCCAAAGTTCTCGCCAAACTCCTCATCACTAAAACTACTGGACTCCACATGCTCTACATCCCATTTGGCTGTTGGACTCTCCTTGTACGTAAGTGTGTTGCGGTCAACGAGACACAAGGCACTGTGTACAACCACAAGCTTGTCTACCCTCATAGAGATAAACCTGTTCCTCTTAACAGAGTGGATGAAGCTATAAGTAAACCAATTGTTCTTGATCTCACTTTTCCTCTCCTAATGCTCTCTCACTCTTGCAAACTTCTCCCTCTTAGCTTGCTGCCTCTACTTTTAATTCTCTACTTCGCTCAATGAAGTTTGTGTGATTTGGAATGAGAGGGATGGGGCTTTTTAAAAGCTTTTGGGAGGCCTTGGGGGTGGGACCCATTAGAAATTAGGGTTAGGGTAGAGGGCTCACAAACCAAAATATTTTTTAAATTTAAAAAAGAAAGTTTTTTTGAAGTCCCCTAGCATGGGGGAAGCTTGGAAATTTCCTGGGGGGTTGAGGGATGTGTGGAAGTCCCTTGGACGTCCTAGAGTCCCCCAATGTGGGGGACCCCTGGATGTTTCCTAGGGGGTTGAGTGACGTCTGGGAGTCCCCTGGACGTCTCGGGGATGTCCTAGAGTTCCCTAGACGCCCCCTTTTTGAAGGGACGTCCCCTTTTAGAGGGAAACGTCCCGAGGACGGCGGCGGTTCGGGGCGGAGGTGGAGGGACGGAAGGGGGATGTCCCCACGTCCTGGGAAAATCCCAATCCCAGAAAAGTGGAGATTTTTTTGGGGGGGGTGTGCGCGTCCTCGTGGAACACTGGTTATAACTTAAAGTATCTTTTTGGACAACTTAATGAATTATTATAATATTATTTTCCTTTTTGTAACCTCCTTAGCTCACGAGAAATAAAAATAGGCTTCGAGTCCTTCGATTTAATTAATTCGAAAAAATTGACATTACAACACCACTCAGTCTCCACCTTGACAGTCCAACTAAACCATCAAACCTTGGAGACTCCCATGTAAAATACCCACCCAAAATGCATTGAAATTTTTACGATTTTTCCATGTTTGACAATGCAGGCATTTTGTCAAACAGTTTGCTTGTTTACTGTTTTGAGTTTGTTCTAGAAGGTTTTAAGTAGAAATGGTTTCCAATAACACTTCACAAGAATCACTCACTAATTTCAATGATTTAGATTACAATCCTTCTATTGCGAGCACAAGAGAAACATGGAATTGATAATAGAAATATATTACTGTGATCTGATTTTTATATTCCAAAATGAACAGTTAATACATATATTCCAGAATTCATGAATAACACATAATAATATATTTCTGACCTGAGCAATTATCAATATCTTTTTGGCTCCTTAGAATTTTCTGAGGCATTCCATTGAAGTTCCCACGGCCCAAGCAAAGTCCACGACTTCCCCCTTGAAGATAGATGCAGCTATTACAAGAGTTGCGATTAATACCCAAGCTCACGGCTGCATAAGAGGTTGGCGGTAGTATTTAGGTGACCACTATACTCCGAACAAGCCAATTCTTCGCCTTTTGGATTGACTTTGAAGCCCACGTAGGAGTCCCACTCAGCAGCCCACTATATGATATACTTTGAAGGATGCGATTAATTATATTTGAAGAGTGGCGGCGCTAGTAAGATGCTGCAATAGACCCCAACTAAAGTCTTCATAAAATATAATTCTGAGATATCCACCTCTAGGAATAATTATGGCCAGTATCCCAATATATATTGGTCTGAAATACTTACAATAAAATATAATGCTGACTGTGTAATTGCAGATGTTAAATATTTTTCACTTGAAACTTTTCTGTAAATACTCTATTGATTATCTCTGAAATTTATCTCCAAAAGACACATTTCTTTCGTAAACCAATTGTAATGCCCACTGTGAGAAACTAGTATAATTTCTCCAACACGACCAACTAGGATAGATTAGTCGCACTATCGAAACTAGTTACCCATAGGGTTTCGGTCCCAGGGTTTAGCTCTGCAAGCTCCTCAAATACCAAGTAGAATAACAATCCAACATACTCCAAATGAATTTCACTTTTCCCTTTTGTAAGACATTCCATCCCAACTTTTCAATTTCCTGTTCTAGATAATTAATTAATTTCGAGAATAATAAAGTGACCCTTTTTAATCTCATAAATAATCACTAAGTTACTTTAGTTACTTTATTAATTTAATTAAATAACATTAATATTAATTAATTAAATTAAAAATTGTTTCCTTTTACTTCGTAATTAGCCCATGGGAATAATTAGGCTAATTAATCTCATCCTGGCTCCTGCCTTGAAAGGGGACATTACAGTCCTCCCTTACCGAAATTGCTTGCCCACAAGCAATTGTAGATTAGGATGCTGCAATCCTTATGATATACTAGAACGGATAATATTAATTAATTAAATTAAAATATTCCCTTTTACTTCGTAATTAGCCCACGAGAATAATTAGGCTAATTAATCTCATTCCGGCTCATGTCTCAGAAGGGGACATTACAGTCCTCCCTTCTCGAAATTGCTTGCCCACAAGCAATTGTAGATTAGGATGTTGCAAGATTTGCTTTCCCTCCTAGGTGGTGTCCTCTACTGGTAAGTTGTGTTCTTTGACCACTCTGCTCAATCTCCTCCCTCTGCTGTCAACAATCTCCTCGGGAACCAAGATGAATTTGCCCTCCTCATTCAAGGGTGGAAGCTTTGGTGAAGTAAGATGTGGCCCAAGTGCCTTCTTGAGGCATGAAACGTGAAATACATTGTGAATCCCATTGTTCTCGGGCAACTCTAACTCATAAGCTACTTCTCCCACTTTGCGAACAACTCTGTAAGGGCCGTAGAAGTGGGGCTTAAGCTTTTTCGCGCCACTTTTCTTCAAGGATGATTGTCTGTAAGGCTGGAAACACAAGAAAACCAAGTCTCTCACCTCAAAACTCCTCTCTACCCAGTGCCTATCGGCATATATCTTCTGCTGGTTTTGGGCACTTTGGAGATTATTCTTAAGTGACTTAAGGATACCCTGACTCTCCTGGATCCAGTCCTTGGCTCTGGGAGCCCTGCTATCTCCGAATGCTAGATCGAAAAATGGAGCGTCATAACCATATAGAGCTCGGAAGGGTGTCATCCTAATAGACATATGGTAGGTGGTGTTGTAACAGTGTTCTGCCAAGTGCAACCACCTAATCCATGTTCTCTACTATCTTGGCACATAGTTACGTAGATAACCCTCAATCCACTTTGTCACAATCTCGGTCTGGCCATCTGTCTGAGGGTGGTAACTTGTGTTAGGAGTCAACTCTGTGCCAGCTAACCTAAATAGCTCCTACCAAAAAGCACTTAGAAACCTGCTATCCCTGTCACTGACAATGTTCTTCGGCAACCCATGAACCCTGGACACGTCTCTGAAGAATAACTCTACTATCTGTGATGCCTTGTACTCCGTGGTGATGGCGAAGAAGTGAGCAAATTTGGTTAACCGATCCACAATTACATAAATGCAATCTCTTCCTTGTACCTTCGGTAGACCGGTGATGAAATCCATAAACACACTTTCCCATTTCTTCTCCGGCATGGGTAATGGCTGCAATAGTCCTGGAAAAGTGTGCTCTGACTTGTTTTGTTGACAAGTCGTGCATTCCCTCACATGCTGCAAAACATCCTCTTTGAGGCCCTTCCAAGAGATCCTCTCCCTGACCTAGTGGTAAGTCTTGAAATAACCGAGATGTCCTGCGAATGGGGTATTATGAATTTCTCTCAAGATCTTATCCTTCAGCTTAGACTCAGGAACCAAGAAGATTATGTCGTAGTAGATGATATCATCCACTACTCTATCCCTGTCATCCTGTGTCTTCCCGTCTAAGATCTCGCAAGCTGCAGTGTTCTTGGAATATTCCACCAAAAGGTGGGCCCTCCAATCCGCTGAGATCTCTGCTAGAGAGCATATAATGGGACGCTTGGAAAGAGCATCGGCAAAGACATTCTTCTTACCTTTGACATACTCTATGTCAAAATCATAGCCCTGCACCTTGCTGAACCATTTTTGTTGCCGCTCATTAAGGTCCTTTTGTTCCAGGGAATATCTCAAATTGTTATGATCTATTTTGACTACAAATCTGCCACCTACCAAATACTATCGGAATTTTACCAAAGCATGCATTATGGGGAGCATCTCTTTATCGTAGATGGAGTAATGTCTCTCATACTCCCTAAGTTTCTTGCTCTCGAATGCTATGGAGTGCTTGTTCTGCATCAAAAATGCTCCAATGCCTTCTCTTGAGGCATCACACACAAGAACAAAGGGCTGCGTGAAATCGGGTAAGGCTAGAACCGGACAAGAGCTCATCACCTCCTTCAACTTGTCAAACACCCACTGAGCCTCTTCTGACCAACTAAATGCTCCCTTCTTGGTGATGTCGGTTAAGGGTGTTCCCAACTGTGAAAAACCCTTTACAAACCTCCTGTAATAGCTGTGTAACTCGAAGAATCCTCGCAGCTCTATCAATGACCTCGGAGGTGGCCAATCAATGATTGCTTGAATTTTCTCCGGATGCACCTGAACCCCTTTTGCACTGATCACATGCCCCAAATAAAGGATTTCCGTCAATCCGAACTCACACTTAGATGACTTTGCGTACAATGATTGAGCCTCCATTATCCTTAATACCTCGTCAAAGTGTCTCAAGTGCTCTTCCCATGCCTTACTATATATCAGAATGTCATTGAAGAATACTAGAAGAAACTTCCTCAATTGCTTATTGAATATGTGATTCATGCAGGATTGGAAGGTAGTTGGTGCATTAGTTAGCCCAAAAGGCATAAGTAAGAACTCATAGTGCCCGTAATGACATCGAAAAGCAGTCTTATGGATGTCTTGCTCTCTCCCCTGTATCTGATGATACCTCGATTGAAGATCAATCTTCGAGAAGTAGTCCGCCCCGTGTCACTCAGCCAATAGCTCATCAAATCGGGGAATGGGTCGTCTATTCTTTATTGTCTTCTTATTGATGCACGGTAGTCAATGCACATCCTCATAGTTCCGTCTTTTACCAAAACAACCAAAGAAGCAAAAGGACTGGAACTGGGCCTAATGTGACCCATCTCGAGCAATTGCTTAATGGCCCTCTCAATATCATCCTTGAACTTCTTAGGATGCCTGCAAGGAGTAGTGATAACTGGCTTAGATCCTTCCTCTAATTCAATGACGTGCTCGAACCCTCGATCTGGAGGTCTACTTGGCAGAATCTCCCCAAATATTGAACTATGTTCTCCAATAGTGGTGGAATGTCAACGTGGTAAGGAGTACTATTCTCATCAAAAGTCTTAGAAGAGATTAGGCACTCTATTGCCCATGCGCTATGTTCCCATGTCTAATGATGCTCTCCATCCTCTTAGCCAACACGATCCTGGGAGCTCCATTCGTCATCCCTCTCAAAATCACCTTCTTGCCATCTGCCCTGAACTTTAGCTCCATAGTCTAGAAGTTCTGTGAATACTTGCCCAATGAGTGTAACCATTGTACCCCCAAGATGACATTGGTGTCTCCAATGTCCATGACTTAGAAATCATCTATAATGGTATAGTTACCCAAGGCAATGCTCAATTGAGGAATCTTCTTAGTACATGTCATATTAAACCCATTAGCGACTACCACATTAAAGCCCCCAAAATCTTGTGCTGGTAATTCTCGCTTAGCCAGTAATGCAAAATCAATAAAATTGGGGTTGCCCCACTATCAATCAATACTGTAACATGCTGACCCTATAATACACCTTGAACTCTAAAGGAGTTATATCGTGGTGTCCTTGAAAGGGTGGCAATGGTACCTCCTTTCCCTTTATCTGCTGCAACTCCCTCTAGGTCAACAGACTCCTCATTGGAATCATCTTGTGCCCCATCTGTACCTATTGCACCATCCTCCTCTTCTTCCCCATCTAAGAGTACCTCAATGTAATGTACCTTTCTTTTTCCCAAACATTTATGCCCTGGCTCTTGTTGACGCTGTTGATTGCACCCTCGACAGGAGGCTGAGCTCCTGCCTTCCACACGCAACAATGGAAACTCCCCTCTTCCCTGTGGGCCTAGCAAAATTGGGGGGATAGTCTCTAGATAAGGGCTAGCTCCTTTTGATGTATCTATGAGGTCCTGGATTTCCTACTGCTAACAATGGGGGGGGGTGAAAAGGGAGAAGGATTACTGAAAAACAGAACCTAAACCTAAACTAAAAGGTGATACACCAAATAAATTGATCTACTTAGCTCAAACATACGCTTTTCACCAAGAAGAAGCTGGCATACACTTCATTTGATATGGGAAACTCTTTTGCATTAGTGAGCTAGGGGTCCTCTGGAGATACAGGGAGGAAGAAGTATCAAAGGTGTTCTGAGACACACTATGGCAGCCTGTTCACATGCGCCTATATTCTTGCTGTAGACACTTCTGACAGACCTGCAGAAGAAGAAACTTCACAATGCACTAGACATGCTGGAATCGTTTTGTGAAAAGCATAAAAGAAAAATGACTTAACACAAAAGAAAACATAGACATATGCGTGAGTGCAAGTTCAAATGGAGGTAAAATTGCTAAGTCTTGATTCAAGGTAAAATCTGCCAGAGTTATGCCTTACAAACCCCGAGATTTTTTGGGCAGAGCTTTGCCTTACGAGCTAAGAGATCCCTTCTCAAAATGAGAAGTTTACAATATATAGAAAGAGAGGAAGAAGTAAAGGCGCCCCTTTGGAAAAGACTTTGGCGCTCTTTGACAAGTTGGCCCATGTGCGTTGAGAGCATCGGGAAGAGGAAGTCACTGTTGCTGATGTCATTCTTCTAGAAAAGCCCTGCTGGAACCATGTTGTGTAATCGCCGGTCTTGACTTGGCGTTCAAACATTAATGTGAAAGCACGGGCCGCACCTCTTTTCTGCAAACAAGACTGCACTTTCCAGATATCACGCGGTTTGTTTGCTCATAAATGCAAAGTGGAGAAAGCAGGCCGCGCTGATTATTGTTTGCATCGTTTGATGACCACTTGGCAATAACTTGCCTCCCCTTTGCCACCTGGGCCGTCTTGTCTGTTTTTGCACTGTCTCTTCTTGGCTTTGTCTCTTTCTGGCTCCTTCGGCCCTCGGGGTTATCTTTTGGCGGGTCGCTGCGTTCCTTGGGCTCTTCTTTGGGCTTTTTCAAAATCAACAGCTATTTCACGAGCCTTAAATTTGACGTCTGTGCACTCGTCACTGCGTTTGAACTTCCAACGGCTAGTTCGCCATGCTTGATTTTGACGTCTCTGGGCTCGTCACCCCTTGGAATTCCTTCGGCTTTTCCTTTCCTTTGGCTTCCTGCTTTGGACCCTCCCGAAGGGAAGGTGTCCCTTCGGCTTTGGAGAAGTGCCTTTCTTTTTGGCCGAGAGTCCCCCGCAAGGGGACTTGCCCTTCGGGGTACTTCGGGTCCTTGGTCTTGAAATCCTTCGGACAAAATGTTCGAAGGAATTCCTTTTGTCTGAAGGATTTCTTCATTTGCTCCTCACTTATTTCCCTAGGTCACTTTTCCCGCAGGTTTTCCTCTTGCGGCCTTCCTCCGAATTTCTTCGGACTTTTTGTCCGAAGGAATTCCTTCGGACAAAAAGTTCGAAGAAATTATTCTCGCCTTTGCCTTAGTCTTTTTACTTGTCTTCCCTTGGATTTTTTTGCTCGTAGCCTTTCCGAATTTCTTCGGACTTTTTGTCCGAAGGAATTCCTTCGGACAAAAAGTCCGAAGAAATTATGTCTTCGTCCTTTTCTCTCACCTGCCTTCGAAAAGTGCCCTTCGGAAAAATTGGAAACGACCCTTCCGAAGGGTACTTCCTTTGCCTTAAGCAAATTTTCGAAAGAAACTTCCCTTTTCGGCTTTTCTCTGTGGCCTCTTTGCAAAGTTCCCTGCCCTCCGCAAGGGCACTTGAGTCCCAAACTGCCCTCTGCAAGTGCATTTGGAATGGTCCATTTTGCGCCTAAGTGTCGGGAACTCGTTTCTACCCGTAGAGTTCGTAGAAGAAATACCTGCAGATTCCGTAAAAACACCTGTAGAGTCTGTAGAAATGGGCCTGTAGAGTCCGTAGTAATTCCAAGACTTGTGCAAAATCAAAAAATGCACTGGCTTAGAACAGCAGGGAAAGAAGGGGACCGATTTTGGCCTGTAGGACCAAAATGGTCAACAGCGCCCAAGGCTCCTCGCAACTGAAAGACAGTTTCTTCCTATGAAGTTCATTATGAACTTCATCATCCATGCAAGGTCTTCTAGGCTCCTTCTAAAATGGTTTCTTGAAATCTTTCTTAGGTTGGAAAGGTTTAGGATGGAATTTGATATTTGGGGCTGCACTCTCCATGTTCCTAGCTCTTTTAATCGCATCCAATAGGGCGTTAGGATCAGATGCTTTAATCCATCCACGAAGTGGCTCTGCTAACCCCTCTATAAACATCACTATCAATCTGTGTTCGGAGACATCTATAACCATAACCAACAGTTTTTGAAATTCTGAAATATAAGTATTAATTGATCCCACCTGTTTCAGCTGTGCCAACTCCCTAAAATGTAGTTCCGGGTCCTTTCTATCAAAACTGTCTATCAGTCTCTATGTGAAATCTGCATAGGAAGTAATACTATCATGGCCTAATGTCACCAGCCCATGGTACCACTACTCATGAGCCTCGCCATCCAAATGTAGGGTTGCATATTTGATTGCTTCCCTTTCTATGATAGGATTCAGCTGAAAGTAGGTATCCAACTTCTGAACCCAAGTCCTAGTAGTGCATTTGTTTGAACCATCATAGCTAGGAATAGGTAGCTTACCCACCTTACACTGTAAATCCTTGTTGTTTCCTTGGCGTCTCTCTCCTCTAGGTCTATTCCTATATTTGATGCCACAAAACTCTGCCAAGAACATCGAGCCCTGGAATTCTTCACCCAATGATTGATATTCCCACAAATAATCAGTCCACCATTCACCACCTCCTTGCTCTCTATGCTGATCCTCCAAAAACTCAGGAATTAGAGGTCTAGGAGTGGTTCTACTGGGTGTCCTGGGTGTGTGTAACGGTGCATTAGTGTGGCTACCTTCACCCTGGTTACCATTATGTTTGTGGTTGCCATTGTTATGTCCATTATTTCCATTATTGGTGTTCACGTTTTGCATCATCTAGGTTAAGGTTTTGACCAACTGCTGCTGTCCCCTAGCCAAATCATTGAGCATAGCTAATAAACTAGGGTCTTGTTGTGCCTGTCCACCCTGTCTATCCCCCATGATTTCCTCTTCCGAATCAGAATGAGCTACACCTCTGGTTCTCCTGTAATTGATAAACTCCCTGTCTTCCAGATTCATTAAAATGCATGCAGCCTGCTGAAAATCTTAACTTTGTCCCAAAATTTCTGCTATTAAAACATGCACTAAATCCCACTGGCTGGCAAGAGCTCCAGCTCCAGCTCTGATACCACTATGAAATTCCCACCCAAAATGCATTGAAATTTTTTACAAATTTTCCATGTTTGACAATGCAGGGATTTTGTCAAACAGTTTGCTTGTTTGCTGTTCTGAGTTTGTTCCAGAAGGTTTTAAGTAGAAATGGTTTCCAATAACACTTCACAGGAATTACTCACTAATTTTAATGATTTAGATTACAATCCTTCTATTGCCAGCGCAAGATAAACATGGAATTGATAACAAAAATATATTACTGTGATCTGATTTTTATATTCCAAAATGAACAGTTAATACATATATTCCAGAATTTGTGAATAATACATAATAATATATTTCTGACTTGAGCAATTATCAATATCTTTTTGGCTCCTTAGAATTTGCTGAGGCACTCCAATTGAAGTTCCCACGGCCCAAGCAAAGTCCACAACTTCCCCCTTGAAGATAGACGTAGCTATTACACAAGAACAGCGATTAATACCGAAGCTCATGGCTGCATAAGAGGTTGGCAGAAGTATTTAGGTGACCACTATACTCCAAACAAGCCGATTCTTCCCTTTTTGGACTGACTTTGACCCTCACGTAGGAGTCCCAACTCAACAACCCACTATATGATATACTTTGGAGGATGTGATTAATTATATTTGAAGAGTGGCAGCCCAAGTAAGATGTTGTGATAGACCCCAACCAAAGTTTTCATAAAATATAATAAAATTTGAGATATCCGCCTCCCTCTAGGAATAAGTACGGCTAGTACCCCAATATATATTGGTCTGAAATACTAACAATAAAATATAATGCTGACTGTGTAATTGCAGATGTTTTGCAAGTGAAAACGCAGCTGTTCTTTTACACAAAAATCAGAATATTTACAGGGTTATTTTCAGCCCCTTTGCCACTATATCTTGGCCAAAAAGGTACTTTGTTTTCAGTTTATTATTCAGCTATTTTTGGAGATATTATGAAGTTTGTTTTGCTTGGAAATTCTTCAAATTTTCCAGCCAGGGTTTGCTGGTTTTGTAGATCAGATTTTCAGTTGATTAGCAATATGTTCTAAGGGTTTGTTGGAAAACCCCAACTTGGTCTAATTGTCCCATTTGGGGACATTACATATGGGCTTCTCACCCTTAACCATCATCAACGACACTCAATGCGAGTATTATACAAGCTTTCTATATTCTTATGTGATGCTTACATTTTTACTGTATCTATCAACCTATTACATAGATTGTCAACTAGTCTTATGGCTTCACAGCCTTGCAATATATAAAATCGAGCTTCTATATACAAAAAGAAATTCTCCTATAATCTACTCGCCAATGTCGTCATTACAAGCCTACTAAAATTTTCTAATGGGTGGGATTGGACTTCCCATCCCTATAACGCTGTTATCTTGGCTGCCACACTCAGATTGAGTCATCTTTGTTGTTGCTTGTGTCCTAGCTCCCATCTTGCTTCCATTTCCAGATTCACCTGCATCAATTCCTGCCACTCTCAATCCCTTGTTGTTATTCGAATCCTTCCAGTCATTTCTTGCCTCAAGCCCAATCAATATACTGTCTGGTTCAGAATTGAACAAGGTTTAAAGTTAGCAGGCTTGATATTACGAAATCTCTTAGAAATAAAAAGCAACAATGTGGAATTATTAGATTACACCAAGGAAAAACCCTACATTGCCTATACGGATACGGGTACAAGAATTGGATACGGGGATACGGCCTTTTTTTGGGGGTTTGGATATGGCTGGATATGGCCGTACAAAAATATATATAAAAAATTAAAAATATAAGAATATAGCTATATAAGCAAAATTAACCACATAATATGCATAGAGGAAACAAAATAACTTCAAATAAGTTAAATAAACACAAAATATATACTCATAATTCAATGCCAAATATCATAATATTCAATAGTCGAACTTATATTAGTTTTATAACAGGTACATGGTGCAAATGTTACAATGTATGGACAAAATAAAAGACAAATCAACATTCTCATTGTTCACTATATTTGTATTCGGCTGCAATGTCTTTATCATCATGTGGTTCATTAGAACCACAAGCAGCAATAGAGCCACTCCCACTAGCTCCACTATGCAAGTTGTGTAAAGCACTGTGTAGCTCCGTGTCAAATAAAGAAAAGTAGGCAACAGAGGCATCTAAATTAGCAGCCTCTGGGTTCACATCCCACAACTTTGTTGGCCCTTCTTTATATTTTGGTTTATGTGAGAAAAAACGTAATTTGGAATGCACATAAACCAAATTCTTCGCCTTTTTTGCAACCAACTTGTTGCGTTTAACTGAGTGGATAAAGCCATAGGTACCCCAACTCTGCTCAACTGAAGAGGAACTTGCAACCTATTGAAGCCTCAAAGTGAATTAGAATTTATAAAAATTAAAAGACTAAAAGTTAAAACTTAAAACAAATAATAAAAAATGTCAAAAGAAGGGTAGAGAAAAAACATTAAAATCTTACTTGCGATAGAATTTTTATTGCAAGTGGTTGACGGTGGGTGGATGCTTGCCCATGGAGGTACCACCAAAAGTGAGCGTCCATCTTGTACTTGTCACGAATAGCACCAAGAGAGTGACCCACCGAGAATATGAAATGCACAATCTCTTCTCTAATTTAGGCTTCTACCTCTGGATCGAGAAATATTCCAGAGAATGTTGCCTTATATCCCTCGGCAACCTCAACATCCATATATGGTGCGACCCTCCTGGGCAAAAAAAAAATTTCTGCACTGTAGTATTTGCATGTCAAGGCAAAAGCAAGAAGATGAAATGGGGTGGTCATTTTGTTCCACCTTTCAATGAGATATGACTGCACTCCTTTGAAGAGCCTTTCCGTGAGATTTTGCTCTTTGGCATTTATGATGTATATAATGTTCTCAATCATTGAGTCAATTCCATCATAAATCTCACTCAAACATAGATGATCCATGTCCACATATTTCAACATGCTGACGATGGGCTCAATAAAACTTAGCAAATACTCCACATGTTCCCACCACGCATCATCAAGAATACACCTTTTCACCTTTGTGGCCCTCTCATTGTTTGCTTGCCTCCATACACCCCAAAGGTTGTTGATGACCATGTTACTCGATGCCTCACGCACCTTAACAAGTCGTCTCAAGACGAGGGTGTGTGAGGGAAATCGAGTCTCAACAACCTAATACAAAATTAAAACAAATAATTAATAAACTTAAAAAAAAGTTCAAAAATAAAAACACTACAAATTACAAACTTATAAAATTAAATTAAATTAAGAACTACTTGCAACAATTGCAATTTTGAGAAGGTCTTGAAGATGCCTTGGGACATATAATGGTTATGAACATTTGGATCTTACTCGCCTCTTCATAGACTTATTTGATCTAGTCAATTTTTGCCCCCAACTTTTGCAACATAAGGTTGAGTGAATGAATGACACGTGTCCAAAATATATGCCCATACTTTGCCTCAACCAACATGCCTGCAACTTTGCAATTTTTAGTGTTGTCCGTTACAACTTGGACAACATTTTGAGGCTCCACTGCCTCAATGGACTCTATCAGGATGTCAACAATGAATCGTGCATCTTTCACTTGCCCCTCACAATCAACGACCTTCAAAAACATTGCCTCTTTAGGGTTCACTGTAATCACATTAATCAATGGCCTATTTGCCATCCATTGAAAATGATGGACACCCCTGTTTCGATCCATGAATCCGTGATGGGCTTCAATGCATCTTCAATGTGTTTTTTTTCTTTTGCTAATAAGGTGGTGCACACCTTTTCATAACCAGGGTTGACAAACCCTTTAGGGGCAACGTTGATAGATCTCACCATTTCTTGCCAGTATGGTGATCTAACAACATTAAATGAAAACCCACATGTGTAAAGACAACGTGCGATGCTCTGCTCCGCTATGTCCTTGGATTCAATTTGAAATGCGTTATCCAATGGGCTTGCATCTTTTGTTTTCTTGTGACCAAGAGGTGAATCCTCTTCCTCTTCGGTCGCAACGGGTGTAGCAAGAAAGGGGTGTGATGGGGTCACCACCTTAGCGTGAGATGGATCAACAGGTGGTGATCCTTTGTTTCTCAAAGGATGTTTCGATCTTTGCCCCACAATGGCATCTACCTCTTCTTACTCTTTGATGTATGCAATGATCTTTGCTTGTGGCAAGCCCTTTCCCGGCCTTCCATTTATGCTTGGCCCACCACAAATTTTGATTCTAGTGTCAAAAATTGCATATAAATGAGCTTTCACTCGACTATACGAGCTCTTGTATTTATAATTACACTCTGAGTAAAGCCAATGAAAACATCCTCCACCAGGGATTTGTTCTAATATTGTCATGTACTTTCAAAGGGGTGTTTGTGAATCAAATTTGGGGGTTATTCCTTGCCCCACCGAACTAGCACTTGCACCCTGAGACATTCTAATTTCTGACAAATCTCTATAGCCCCTGGGAAAAAATAAGAAATTGCTATTAAAATTTAATGTTAAAAACTTAAAAAAAATACAATTGCTATTAAAATTAAAAACATAATCATTGTATTTGGTATTTGTGGAAATAACGGTTAAAATTTTAAAGAATATAAAAAAAAATAAAAATAAAATCTAGTTACAAAAAAAACCAAAAAAAACATGAATCTAAAAAACTTACCTTAAATCAGCAAATCTTCTTCCTTGCAAGCTACTCAAGCTCCTTAGCGCCAAATAGGTTGAAACAATGGTGCAAGTTTAGTACAAGGAAGGAATTTCAAGCTTGTGCAACTGAAAAAAATAACAAGAGTGAACAAATATGCAATGAGAGTGAAAAATGCAGTGAAAGAGCAATGTGTTATCTTGTTATAAAATGAGTATTGATGCTGCTTTTAGGGTTGGGAGTCCACTTTATTTTGTTTTTAATTGTATTTTGAAGTCCACGTTTGACTTTTTCAAATGTGAAATTGAAAATAAAATTAAAAAAAATAGTTTTTTGCTCTTGAGAGTGCAGGTATACGCCCAAGGAGTGTGCCTGGGCTGTGGATATGCCCGGGTACGTCTAGGCGATGTACTCGGGCGTATCCGCAGCCTAGGCACACTCCCTGGGTGTCTCCTTGCGCTCCCCTCGCGCTCCCATATGACGTACCAGGGCGTATTCGCAACCCAGGCACACTCCCTGGGTGTCTCCCCGCGCTACTCCCGCGCTCCCATACCGGTCGTCATATCTCCCGCACTCCCGAGACCTATAGGTGGCGTATCCAGTAACGTAGGTCAAAAAGCTCTATCACCACCCTTGGTCCATCTCTCAAAGCATCATGTTTACTCATGTTTGGGATGAATGGCTTCTCCTCACTTGTCCTTTTGAAGCCAATCTTCTTGCACATTCTATCTTTCCTTTCAAGTATAGTGCCCTTATTTTAAAATGATATAGGGCGCCACTCCTTTTTGGAATATGTGGCTTTCCTAAAGTGCCATGCCAACTTAAATGGTCTTTTATACCCATTCTGTCCTAACAAGGACAAATCCCTTTGTCGTGATGAAAGCAAATCATGAGCTAGGAGGTCATTATGGTCTGCTCATTGGTTAGAAGTAGGTAAAGAAATTTTATTTCTTCATGATATTTGCTTTGCCTTGTTATATGAACTGTTTTAAAATCTTAACAGTAGGAAAAGAATTTGTATGGCAATGTTTTTTGGCCCCCTTACATTATTTCACATCATGATGTTTCTATTTTGCTTGAGGAAATTCATGATAAATGATTTATTGAATTTAAATCTATTATTACACTATGTAGAGTACAATATGCTCTCCCTCTTCCTCAATATGCAAATGAACGCATGATTTGGTTGTTTCAATTGAGTGTGTGAAGTTTGAATGTGTTAGCCAGAAATGGTATGCATTGGGATTTGTCTTTTAATGTATAAAGGTGAAGTAACTTAAAGAGAGATTACTAGGAGAACACTCTTTTACTAGACACGTTAGTGAATGACTCTGAACTTGATTAGTTGATTGTAATTGCCCATGTCTACAATTCCATTACCTTTTGAATTTAAAGTTTTCTTTAGTGTGTGATCATTGATGATCTTCTGGTTCATAATTTTCTTGACCATGTGCTAAATTTAGAACTTCCAAATACTGCTCTCTTGTTTGGTGTTTGTAGGACTACTTTTGCGGGCTTGCCCATGCACAACTTGTAACCTTTTGTCATTTGGAAACTTCTCTGGCTTTCATGTCTTTTGTGTTTATTGGTGTGTCAATGAAGATCATTTTGCATGTAATGGAAGATTTTACATTTTCTGAAGTGATTTGAAGATTTTAATGTGTCAGTAGAGTTTATTGAAAGACAGGTTTTATTTCAGGTGTTTCAGAAGATGCTGTATCTGGGCATATTCAGTTGCTGATTCCAGGAGAAACAGCTTGCTTTGCATGTGCCCCACCCCTGGTACCTATATAACATTAATGTGTCAAAGTGGCCCTTTGGGTGTTAAGGATTTACTCAAGTTGAAATATGAAAATTGGCCATTGTCCCCTTGTTTGATAAAATTCACTTGCTGTATTCTTGTTATGACTATACGAATCAAAAATATTCGTTAGCATGGTTGACTGTGTTTGTACAAATTTTTCGTTGTCTCGAGATCTATCTAAATGAATATTAGGAAATTATATTTTCATGAACTAATATATATTTGCCTACCAAACAACATTTTTTGGAACTTATTACATACAGTTGCTTGCTTCCTTGGATTTATCTTACATTCGCCATTTTTATCCCAACTTGTGCAATTTTTCCACATGATTTTTCTAGCAACATTAGAATTTGGGTCTTCATTCAAGGAAATTGGTAAGATCAGATTAAAGTCTAATTAATATTCTATATTTACCATTATATGATTATTTACGCCTTATGCTATAATGTGCGCAAAAACAATGAAATCAATTTGCATGTCATTGGTAATAAAACATGAACTGAACAAGAAACAATATTGAAACGTTACATGAAATAAGAAATGTAACTACCACTCAAGTATCGTAATTTGTAACAAGAGACTGTTGTAAACCACCTCTTTCTTGTTGATCTATGGATTTCAAGCACTGTTCCAGGAAAAATCATTAGAACTATCATGCAAAAGGACATCTAGGTTAACTTGGTACATACTTCAGGATAAAACAAGTAGTACCACCTCAGTTTGTTGAATCTTTTGGACATCTGTTAACATTCTAATATTGAAATAAAGATTAAGGACATTACATTAATGCATGTGGACAAAACAACGTGGTTGTACAGTGCTAGATGATGGTGACCAGTGTCAAGGGCTGTTAGTATCAGTATATTCTTGCATGTGATAACCATGGATCAACCTGCCTCATTATTATAATAATTACGCATGTGATCATAAAGGGCTTTCCATGTGATAAGATACATATACATATCACCTTTTACTCCCTGGGTTTCTTTATGGTTGTAAGGATTGTCAAGGTTAGATTTTCGACATAATCATGGTCCATATGTAAATTTAATCATAATAATTCATTCCACACACCAAAATCCTTGTACCCCTGAAGATTACGGTAGGGCTACTTGATCAAACATCCTAATTTTTGAATTTGGATATGGTTTATTCAAGGTCTGAGGAACTAAAATTAACTCACATTTGGACAAATACTTACTCTCTTTAAGATTCATGAACATTTTTTTGAAATGGTAAACAACTCTTAGTGAGTAATCTGGTTAGGGAGGCATGCTTTTGACTGATCTTTGTGTTCTTAGAATACATGCAAAACAAACAATAAGAGGAGGTGGTTAGTGCACATATGCATCTACGTGAGCATTGCAGCGTAGCAATGAACGAGAATCATACTGAGTCCCCATGGTGAGGAAGGAGACGATGCCCATTGCCAGACCTACTTTGAACTTGTAGCACAACCATTTTATTCTCTCATTTGGTGTCAAGCTAAGCAATTTATGGTCCCAGCCAACACACAAAGTCCCTCAAAATGATTATAATAATATATTGGTCTTCAATGTTCCCTAACTTATATTAATGGAATTATTATCTTTATCTCATTTTTATATCTACAAAGACATTAATAGCACCTCCAGCAATTAGCACGGGTCTCCTATCTTCGCTTATTACAAGAAGAACAGGATCAACAATCATAGCGCTCACTAACAAACAACAAAGTGTTCAACATTATCTCTAAGATAAGTGTGATAAAAGACAAAATGGGAATTACTAGAAAATTACTCATCCACCATTATATGGCTGTAATGGAAGGCTTGTGCAATGCATACACAATTGCCATAAAGTTAAGATAACAAATAAATTTTCTACATAAATAAGTATAATATGTGTAACTAGATTTATACTACATCTATGCATGTGAGTGCCTTGGTACTAACTATAGTTGTAATGTTATTTAGATGAGGAGTTGTTTAATTGAGATGGAATAGATCTTTAAGGTAGAGTTCCAAAGTCTGCAACATTATTGCTGAAATATGCTATAGAATGCACACAAGTAGGGAAGAAAAATGACTTGGGATGTGTCTCAATGCACCTTTCATTGGGCATTTATAGGGTTTATGATGTATAATGAGTCTATTCTTCAAGTCGGCCGGGATATTGTTTGATATGGCATTGAGTTCAGAGAATTATGGTCACCTTGTTGGACATTTGGATCCTCTAAAAGTTATCACCTTAAAACACGAATACCTTAAGCATGGCTCAATATGTAGATATTTAAGTGTTATATCTTTATGGATGCCACCTTAGTCAACCACTAAGGCTAATGCAAAGATCAAGCAGTTTTATGCCATGGCACATCTGATGATGAGAATCTTTCTTGTACTTATCTCTTCTCTTGTAATTATTTTCATCATTGTAAATATCCTACATGTACACTTTGGTCCAATTCAATGGAGCCTCACTAACTCTGTCTAAGTTATTCTAACTGAGGTGGATTTCAGTTCACTGCAGTCTTACTGACTGCATTCAAGTTAAAGAGGAATGGCCTTATCCAGGCACCGCACATCCCCATCCTTGTAAATCTAGCTAACTTATGCTAATGAAGAGTGCACGACATGCAATTTGGCTGCTATTTCCCTTGTTTTTCTTGCTGTCCACATCTATTACCTCTATTAATTTTCTGCTGTGCATTTTGGAACTTATAGCAGCAGGTATTCGAGCCTAAACACAAGTCTGTGCTACCAGTAGTATCTGCAGATTGATTTCATTCCTCTTAGTTGGACGTCAAATACAATGGAATTTCTGGTAGCCATTGCAACTCTGCAGCATTACACCATTTTAGTGAAGTCATGTTCACTGTAGATCATGGTTTTACTGCTGGCATCTCTGTGTTTTACCTCTAGTGCTGAGATGCCACAACATGTTTGACAGCCCACTCTTCTAACCCTGCCATCTCATCATCAATGGCAGCCAAAAGAACCTAATTACACAAAATTTGGTAGAATATCTTCAGTTTCCAACTTCACTGAATCCACAACCATACCTCTTGGGACATTCCAGACTTGTGTCTCATAAGTGTTTTGTCACGTATGACATTGAGACATTTCAACACATGGTTGACTGTATCATCGCTCCACTTGATTGTTCTAGTTTGATAGTTGGAACACCATATTGTTCTAGTTTGATGGTTGAAGCACCTTATCAATATGACTGCAGGGTTGTCTTTGATGGCTTCCACAAGACTTAAAAATTGCAAAAGGATGGTAACATGTATAAATTAACTTCTTTTATTAGTCCTTTTACTCTCTGGGATGCAAAGTGTTACAACTCAATTTTCACAATTTTTTGACTCTTTGTATATTTGGGAAGCTGAGGACATAACGTTGACAAGCTGTCCTTTGAAGCAAAGAAATCTCTTGCTGATGTGTATATGGAGCAAAAATAACTTTCTCCGTTGAGGCCCATTCAACATTCTATTGGGCTTGTTGGATAGAGTGTCTCGAATCTAGATGGTTGATGGAGATGGATCCAATGTGCCAAAAGCTATTCTTTGTATGCGGGTGAGAAAAGTGCTTCCTGGTAGTATCTTTGAAGACTGCCCAAGTGGCAATGGCTGGCTTCTTTGTTGCGGCTATAAGTTGGACATGAAATTGCCACAATGTAATTGCTTGCTCATTCATATGAACTTCAGTGATCATAATTAGTTTTGGCTCCCTTAGGGTCATTTATGTCTTGAAATAAGCCTCTACATTGTGAATCCAAACACGTCATATCCCATAGTTTGTGCCATCAAATTTGGAAATGGACATATATTTGTTCAACTTGAAAGTAACTTGGGAAATCAGATTGTAGTAAGGATAGTGTGGACATCTATAGGAGACTCAAGAGTTTTTGGAACATACTTGTCATTTGTTGCATGAGTTTAATAATAAATTCTTATTACTATTGATGTTAATCATGTAGCTCTTGTGAGAGCAGCTGACCAAGTTGAGGTTTTGGATCACAACCAAGGGCAATATTTTTTAATTGTAAAATCTATAGCAGTGCAAGCAATACACCAAAGAGGCACACGACCAAAAGGGCACCCTTATTTTATGCCTTGTTTTTTTGCAATAATAAATTACATTGAAGTTATAGAAGATTGAGATTGCCTCAGGACTTAAAAAGGGTTAGATAGAAGATCAAGATCACCCTGGAAAAAAATAGTTGTCAACCTTTTGCACTTCTTTGTGTGAATAAATTCAAACATGTTCCAATTACTTTCACACCCAATAGAGCTACACGGCTGGCACAAAATGTAGATGGCTAGCCTTTGAAGATTAGGTGTTTTTACACCATAATCTTGCCACCACACATCTGCAAATAGGAGTTTTTTTTTTCTTTTAATAATTTAAGGTATTTTAAATAAAGAATATGAATGTGTTGCCAAAAAACTATTTGTAAATTTCCCCATCTTTCCTACGAAGTTTTCAAAGGAACTTAAACAATGGCTCACAAAAATAACTGAAGATGAATTCAGAAAAGCCTATTATAACACAAAATAAATTGGAGAGTATGCATTATAACTAAATTTAAGAGGATGAGAAGGCATATGAGGGTAAGGCCACAAAATATATATTAATTTTTCTTATATATATATATATATCTATAATTTGTAGCTTGCATATTGGGTAAATACAAATGCTAAGAGGAGAAGACTTATATTTTTAGACATTAATAATATTGGCTGGTTAAATTTTTATAATGATTAGCTCAAAAGTGATTAAAAGGAGGTTGCAGGCAACTTAGAAAATTTAATGAGATGTGAAATTTTGTGAAATTTTACAATAGACTACTTATATGTTTTACATTTATTAATATTGATGTGGAGATTAAGAGTAGCTAGCATAAATCCTAAGATGTGAGAGTAATTTAGGGGATCCTAGTAAATCATAGATAAGGGAAAACGAGTGAAAAAGGTTGCATATGAGTTTTCAAGTTTTTTATAAGTTATTTCACTCAAGTTTGTATGTTATTTTGTTAAAAAAAATGTTACACCTCACTTTATGACATACATTTTATTGTATAAGTAATTCTACGATTATAGGGCAATTGATGATGTGAGACAATAGTTTAAATCTCTAGGATGCAAAACAAAGTATTTCAACACGTTAGCCCAACATAATGGATATTTGATGGTAATAAATTTACCATTTATTTGCATTTTTAATTATGTAAATTGTAACCTTAAACACCTATATTAAAGTTAAATTATGTCTAATTTGTAGGTGTATAGACACTCTATCCTAATTCATGGTCCTCATATTGAGGAAGATGATGAAAAGGATCCTCATTCAAACAAATTCTCACTTGTGTCCACCTTATCCAATAGTATTTTATTTTCCTCCACCATTTCCATTTTAACTGGTATAGCACATCAATTTGTTTCATTGTAAATTGATACTCAGGGTTCCTTTCTAGATAAATTTCACTTTGAGAGTCACAAGATAACTTTATAACCTTTTCAACAAACATAATAGTGGAAATTAACCTTTGAATCCAAACCACTTCCTTTGTTTCCTGAGCAGCTACCATGTACTCAGATTCTGTGGTGGATATCACAACACTAACCTACCATTTACTCATACAAAATAAATCTCCACCCAAAAAATTGAAAAATATCAACTAGCATGTGTTTGGAAATCAAAATCTCTAGCCCAATCGAAATCCATAAAACAATAAAGATTCAAAATTTTGATTTTACTAGGATTACTCTAATAGTAGAGTTCATAGTTAGACATCCCAAGATCCTCTTTGTTATAATCCAATATTCCTTTCTAAAATTTGACATAAATTCTATCACTGTACCCACTACATGAGAAATGTCATGTTTGGTATATATCATTGCATACATCAAGCTACCAAAAACACTAGCATACGACACTAGAGACTTGTCCTCAATTTCCTCTTCTGTTTTAGGAAATTGTTGAACAAAAATAACTTTTGACCAATAGGAAGGGATTACTAACAAGATTTATTTCATGAATATTAAACCTTTGTATTATCATTTCAATGTACTTCCTTTTATTTTACCATAATTTCTTGTTTACTCAATCTCTTTTAATTTCCATGCCCAAAATATGATTTGCAACACTTAGATCCTTCATATCAAATTGAGATGATAATTGAGACTTGACTTGGATAATAATTTACTTATTATTACCAATTAATATCATGTCATCCACATACAATACCATGATAATAAAATTTTCACCTTCCTATTTAAAATAAACATAGGGATCAACTTTGTTTCTTCTAAACCCAAGCCCTAACACGTACCTATCAGATTTATGGTTTCACATTCTTGTTGATTGATTCAAGATGTATAGAGATATTTTCAACATGCACACCAAATATTCATTTCCATTTATATAATATCTCTATGGATTCATCATGTATATTTCCTGGTCAAGCTCGTCATTAGGGGAAATATGAGTTTAAAAAAGGCCTTGTAAGATCCCTAAAAAAAAAGGGATTATTTCTTATTTCATCATATGTATTAATAAAATAAAAAATAATTAACTCAACCATATAAGTTAAGTGGGGCCATTCTCACATTCAAAACGTCTAAAAACACTCTAGTTAATTGTTTTTTTATTTTTTTCTTATCCCGATAATTTTTAAAAACATTCCACTTGATTGTTTTTTTTTGTCTTTTTTTCTTGTCTCAATTTTTATATTATCTTAGATTTATTTTTTCATGTACAAGTTCATTCCTTTGGCACTTTCATCCATTCTTGGTGCTCTCATCTTTTCTTCTGCAAGTAATATTGACAAAATTTCAGCATCTTGGAAATGTAGGTCTGTAATAGTTGATATGCAAAATGTGTAGCTCCTCCTTCAACTGACCCTCTATAAAATGTGATCCTTTTGTAAAAACATTTGTGTATATTTATGTTGTATTGGTATTAATGCTGGATGGGGAGTTCCAATGTTATAGGGGGGATTTTAGTGCTCCATAGAGCTTGCTCACTGTCTTTGACTTCAAATACAAAATTCAAATGCAATACTTAGACTTGAAAACTTATTCAACGCCATGAATAGTAGATAAAAGGATGAAAATATTACTCAAAAAGTTAGGGAAATCACAACCACATAGGAAAAAAAATATTTCTTCAATTATTTTTGGATAGATTTTCATACCTTGCCCCAAAGCTCCAAGTTTGGCACAAGCTAAATGATTTTGGTAATGGTCGATGAGTTTGTATTTACACCTGCCACTTGCATTTAATTTGAAACATCCAATGCTTTATCTATAATCTCAATTTTTGTTCATTTAAAAATCGTTGTAGTGCATGAAACCACATCAAAGTGAGCCTTAATACCTTGTCAAACACACCATTTTGTGCAATTCATGAGATCACTGCATTCAGTAAGAATGCATTTAATTAAGGAATTTTGTCAACTAAGACGTGTATTTTATATGTTAACACTTTATGCATATATTTATACTATGATATTCACAACTGCATCTGATGAAAATCCACATTTTATTGTTTTATGATGGATTGTTATACCCTATTCCAAAATTCCCATTTTGGCATGAGCTGGGAGATTATTGTTAAAAACTACATAGTTCGACCCTATGAATCCACGTTTTTCATATACATCCTATTAAATACATACAAACAAGAAACTTTTACAATAATAAATTTTAACTATAATTTTATTGATCTTCGTACCTTGTTCCAAAGCTTTTATTTGAGGTGATAGAATAGTGGAAAATATTGTTGGTTTTGGCTTGCACATATCAGTATCAATTTATTTAAAAATATCAAAAACTTTATCAACAAGCTCGTTTTGTGCATATCCACAATGATCGCATTCATGATACCACTTTACATTGAAGCATTTTGCGAAGGAATTCACCTACCTTCAAGATTCTTCTACATTTTATGCATATGTTTGTCAGCGCAATCACAAATACATCTTTTAAAAACCTTTTCCAACTATAGTTGATGAATCTCCATACATTGTTCCAAATATTCTAGCTTGGAACACTTTTGGAGGATGTTGGAAAATGTCATTGAGTTTGGTTTTACACCTAATTAACGCATTTGCTTAAAAAAATCTTAGCCTTTATCATTAGACCCATTTTTTACAAATCCTCCAAGAATCACATTCCATGAGATCACATTTCATAATTAATGGGAAATTTTGGGTCTACAACCATGGTTTTCATAGGATCATAACACTAACTATTGAAAAATATTATGCAGAAGAAAAATAATTATGTACAAAAACACACTTTATTCAAGAGACAATCATTGACTTCCCAAAATATTTTTCCTATGCTTAGTCCTAGATCGAAAATTGCACAGTTAGCAATTCGAGTGTTCAAGTGGTGGTCAGGTGCCTTGTATCTCATAAAAAAACTTGTCTAGAGTATAAAATTTGAGTAGGGACAACTTATATTGTAGGAAAGTTACCTCCTTTGAGGGCAGAAATTTAAAAACGTCCCATGTATAATGGTTCTTATAACCTTCCATGAGGACTTACAACATTGAACAAAATCCAAAGGATGACATGGTCTTGTTAGTAACGTACTTTGTTCTACTTTTAATTCTTTTTAGAACTCATTTAAAACTTTTTAACGCCATTAATAAAGTAGGGGAGGCTTACATGCTTTAACAGTTCATAGATGGACATCTCAACTCGTTGTTTAAGCTGCACAAGGAAAGACAAACCAACCTTCATAAGCCAGTAAGTCACTATTGGCATATTGTAGTTTAAAGAAGATTGAATGGGGATGTGAATCTCTAAAACATGTGGAGTAATTTTTTTTAAATCAGTACCATCCAACACAAGAGATGTAAAAGGGTGTTCCTCAAATCAGTGATATGTATTTGTTTGAATGAAGGGTAGGCTGTTATATACACACACACCAATCCAAATGCATCTTAAACATTTAATAATCCGAAAAACATATGTTTCCATTGAAAATATATATAGCTCCCCTCCCAATTTCATTTAATATAAATGAAGGACAATTTAGTAACATCAATATCAAACTAAGCTCATAAATCCTAAATATAGCCTTGGTTGACCAACAAAAAATTCTAAAGTTCTTCCATTGAAGTTTTTCATTCCCTTTTATAATTTTCACATTAATAAGTCAACTAGGCTTGAATAAATGAAATAAATCTACTACTAGTATTAATGGACCACGAGCAACGAGACTAAAAAGTGAAAACAAATGACTCAATTTGTTTTTACCTGGCTAAGAGGTGTTTCCTCTTTTAATGCATAGAGCCAAAGAAAAGTGCCTCTCTGTTGCATTCTTGTAAATTTGCAGCTCCTCAATAACTGCATCTCTAGTGTCATCATTAGGGATCATCTTCTCTATGCATGCATTAAGGCCATCCATAAGTCCTCATCGACGTTAAATGAATCAAAATAGAAAAACTTAGGATTCAAGTAGTAGGTTGTTGCATGAATATGTTGGTGGAGAGTGTTGTTTTATTTCCTGACAATTATGTGCCAAATGGGTTCACTGTATGATTGCACCAGACTTCATTAATACCAAGGCTAGCTAATGTTTCACTACTAAATTGTTGATAACATCAATATCATCAAATCTATGTAAAGCTGGGATGTATAGATTAAAGTTTGCTGTAAATCCTACAGTGCCCTATAGTTGTATTGTGCCCTGATTTAAATCTTGTCGTAAATCTGTAGCTAGCTGATTAAAAACACAGAGAAAACCCGCAAAGAAAACATGTAAATAAAATGATGAAATTGCTTTTTTTCTGAATTGGGCTATTATTCTTTACTCAATGAGTCATGGTGATATAATCTCAATTTTCACCGAGTAATCACTGTGATTACTTGGCAAAAATTGTTGGTTAATTGCTAAAAATTGGCTCACGATTTATGAGAAGATAAATTGTTTCCGGTGTTGATTGCGATTTCTTGGCAAAAATTGTGGGTTAATTGCCGAAAATTGGCTTGTAATTTGCAAGAATATAAATCGTTTCCAGTGTTGATTGCGATTTCTTGTGATAAATTGCCGGTGCATGGTGAGATATAAATCTGTGATTTGAATGTGTTTTATTATTTTTATCTCATTTTGACAATGAGGTATGCAGGTCACAGCGATTGATGAAACCTATGGTCATTTTTCATGCTTTTTGTGGCCGACTATAATTTCTATGGTTTGCTAAGCTGTAGTCTAGGAAGGGGCTTGATTCTGCTCTGGAAACTTCTGTGCAAAACTTAAAAGGCTAAGACCATGAGTTGGAAATAGAGGTTGAAATGTGCAGGTAGTCTTCTTAGTGGTAGAAGAGGGCCACAATTTTGTCTCAAACCAAAAAATTGCTCACGGAATAGAGGATGATAGACAAATGATTCTAATGACAACAAATGATGAGAATGAACTTGTAAAAGTTGTCTAGTTTTGGTGAATGATCCATGACATCACTTTTAGGCCCGAAAGGGGTGAAAAACGGTAGAAGACTACCACAACCGATCCAATAGGAATGAATCCCTGTAGGAAAAGTGGCCAATATTTGAGAATTGGATCCCTAGTTGACACAAACTTGTAGCACAAACAATTTAGTGTCACAAATGTGAGGGGGAAATGCTAGATGCCAAAATTTTAGCAAGGCAATAAAGGATGGGCCAAAGTTTGCTCTGATATCATCTGATATAATGCTACCTCACTGCTGCATAGGGCTCAAATTGTTTTGTTTTTTGACTAAGTTTTAACGTTTTTGTTCAGGTTGTTTGGGAGGTGTCAAACCACCTTAAATGTTGCAACTTTTGTTGATAAAGTGATGTTGAAATTTTCAATGTTTGCTTTAAAGTAGCATCAAAACTTTTCAGATATTTGGTTTAATTTTTCTTTGGAGTGGCTTCAAAGAAATGTCATTTTTTTCAATGTTTCTTGAGGGTAAAACATATTTTTTCTAAATTAGGGACTATCTGATTGAGCAGTGGAACATTCCTATCCAGGGGCCGACTATGTATAGGCTGTCTCAAAAACTAGCTAATGTCAGAAACAAAGTTAAGGGATGGAACAAGTATACATTTGGGAATATTTTGGTTCGGAAAAAGAACATCATGGATCAATTGTCGGATATTCAAACTAGAATGGAGCAGGGGGACTCATCGGAGTAATTACAATCCCAGGAAAACTCCCTCTCAAAAGATTGGATTCAAACCCTAAAGGAGGAATTCTTTTGGAAACAAAAATCCAGGGTTCAATGGGTTAAAGAGGGAGACAGGAATACATCCTTCTTGCACCAATCTAATCTGAAGCACAGGGAGAGAAACTCCATTAATAGACTCATGGATGAGAACGACATTATGGTAGAGGAAGTTGAGGAAATCAGGAAACTGGCCACCAACTATTTTGAGTCCCTTCTGGCTGCTCATCAAGTCAATACCACACCTGATGATACTGAGTTCCTTCTAGACTCCATCGCTTCCATTTTAATTGACAAAGATAATAATCTCCTGACTAAACCAATTACGGAAGAGGAAGTTAGGGCTTCTATCTTTTCAATGGGAGCTCTCAAAGCTCCAGGGCCAGATGGGTTCCCCCTAGCTTTTTTTCAAACTTTTTGGGATATTATAGGGAAGGATGTTACCAACGCGGCCAAGCATTTTTTTTCGGATAGGAAGGCTCCTACGATAGTTGAACAACACTTATATAGCCTTGGTATCAAAGAAGATGGAGGCTTCCTCTATGACAAATTTCAGATCAATTAGACTCTATAATATGGTTTACAAAATCTTCACCAAGATTTTGGTTTTTAGATTACAACCGCTGTTAGACAAACTCATTGCCCCCAGTCAAAAAGGTTTTGTTTCGGGTAGGCAAATTCTGGATGTCGCTATCACCACGCATGAGATTATCCACTCAATCTCCAAGTGCAAAACTCCCGGTATGATATTTAAATTGGACATTTCCAAAGCTTATGATAGAGTCAACTAGAATTTTTTGATCAAGGTTCTCAGGAAATTTGGTTTACAAAATCGTTTGATTAACATAGTGAAGGAATGTATCTCCACGGTCAAATTTTCTGTTTTGGTCAATGGATCTCCCAAAGGTTACTTTCCCTGTAGAAGAGGTCTTAGGCAGGGAGACCCCCTCTCCCCCTACCTTTTCATCTTGCTAGTAGAGACAATGGGTAGAACTACTTGTAACTTGCTGGTGCAAGGTAGTCTTAGAGGTATCAACCCTGCTTCCACGGTCTAGCCTTCGGTTATCCAGTAGTTTGTAGATGATACTATATTGTTTGGAACTGCATTCGTTGTGGAGGCAAGATGGAAATACCTTCTCAATGCTTATGAAGGGGCCTCCGGATAGAGTATCAATTTCGAGAAACGTCACATCTATTCCCTGAACACCTAGGAAGACCTACAACAGAAAATTATTGGAATCTTGGGCTGCCCCAGGGAAAAATTCACTGCTATATATCTTGGACTCCCGCTTACGATTTCCAAAGTCACCCCCGACTATTGGAATATGATCATAGAAAGAATACAGAGGAAACTGGCTAGATGGAAAGGGGTGCTATTGAGTTAAGCGGACAAATTTCAACTTCTAAAAGCATCTCTACAAGGCATCCCTAATTATTTCCTTAGCCTCTTTAGAATCCCAAGATATGTGGCTGAAAAGATTGAGCAGATTCAAAAAAAGTTTCTTTGGTCGGGGGTACAGGAAAAGAGGAGATTGGCTTTAGTTGGATGGGAGAAAGTTTGCACCCCAAATGCCAGGGGGATTGGGATTGAGAAGGATCCACCTAATGAATAAAGCCCTCATGTCAAAGATAGGCTGGAACTTAATGCAAGGAAACAAAGAATGCAGTGAAATCATGAAAGCTAAATACCTCAACGGGGATAGCTACAAGATGCTAAATGATCATAGTCTTCCTAAAGGTTCAATAATATGGAACGGGACTCTCAAAACTCGAAGTCTCATTCGAAGAGGCATTAGATGGAAGATTGGAGATGGTAGGAATGTAAACTTCTGGGAAGATAAATGGTTGAAGGATTTACCTCTCAAAGACATGAATTATGGCAGACTTTTTGATAGAGCTAGTAGTTTCTTTGGCGATAAAGTGGCCAATTACATTAACAGAAATGAGGGCTCTAGGAACTGGAAGAATATTTTGGACTGTGTCGATGGCCAAGAGGAGAACTTAGAGTTTGCTATGCAACTACAAGGGGAGTTGACTGAATTTAGGCTATCCATTTTTCCTAAACAAGATCAATTGATATGGGAAAAGGACGACAAATGAATATTCACTGTAAAGAGTGCTTTTGGGCTACTTATAGACCCGGGTGAGGGAAAACTATGGGGGAAGGTTTGGCTTCCGAAACTGTATCCCAAAAATCAATTTCTTTTGGTGGAATCTAATGCACAACAAAATCCTGACCATTGATAATTTGAAGAGAGGATTCCAAATACTAAACAGATGCATTCTTTGTGGAGAGGAAGAGGAAACGTCCACCCACATCATGCTGCATTGCAATTTTGCCCGGGAGGTCTGGAGTCTCACAATACAGAGACTAAACTTAAACTGGGTATGTAATGAGAAGGTGGAGGACTTGGTCAAAACTTGGAGACCCCCTTTTAGACCTTTCCCTGTACTAAAGGAACTATAGCTGCAAATTTCCCCTCACCTTTCCTGGAGCTTTTGGAAAGAATGTAACAACAGAATATTCAGGGAAAAATACAAAACCCCCTTGGAGGTGTTTCTATCATTCTCCAAGCTTCTGGGTGAAAATATCAATGCCTGCAAATTCAAAGCTGTGGAGAACCCTCCAGGGCCGAAAATCTAGAATTTACTGGAACAATGGACTATTAATCCAAATATCTTCCAAATTGATAATTCTAAAAAGATAGCTAGAGCTAATATCAAATGGTCATTACCTCAAGAAGGATGGCACAAGCTCAACTTCGACGGGACAACCAAAGGAAACCCAGGAGTGGCTAGTGGAGGAGGCATTATCAGATCGGACTCGGACATGTTTGTGGCAGCCTATGCGCGGGGGGGGGGGATTGGCATAAAAAGCAACAATGAGGTGGAAGCCCAAGCCATGCTATGGGGTATCGGACTTGCAATTTCCCTGAACATTCGAAAACTTCATGTTGAGGGGGATTCTCAAATAATAGTTAATGCTGTCCTTGGTTCAACGGGCATAGGCTAGAAGTTGGCCGACATAGTTGGAGATATTCGGATGCTTCTTAACGCCATGGAGGAGCACAAGGTCACCCATATTTATAGGGAGGGTAATGCAGTCGCGGATGCAATAGCAAATTTAGGGAGCAACAGTAATGGTTGGTGGTGCTGGAGAACATTGTCTACACTACCGAATGGGGTTCAAATTCTTTTAAACAAAGATGGAAGCACATAAGTGGATTAAGTTCTGTGGAATCTTCGCCACTCTCTTTCTCGGATTGATTGGAGGTGGTAGTTATCCTTTGATTTGTGAAAAGACTTCAAATGATTATGGTATGGATTGTTCTAAATGCTAGGACTATACTACCAGAAGTATTATATTATGTTTGGATTGTGCATAGCTCTTTAGTCCATAAAAAGCTACCTAATAAACACGTAAAGTTCCCTAAGCGGCATGTGGAGAATGTGGAAAAGATTTGGTCGAAGTATAGGTCTTTTTGGAAACTGAGGAAGCTATTTAGAATGGGACATGCTGACTGGATGATAGTCTGGCCTAAAGCGAGAAGGAAGAGACTTGTGGTTGACAGACAGGATGATGGGATGGCTAGTTGGATGAATAGGAGAATAAGATGGCAAATGATAGAAGGGAGTGACGTCTGCAGAGCTAGATGGATCGCAAGTAATTATTTCCTCACACGCCCTGGCTATTATGATCCCCATGATTGCACGAGATGGCAGTCGTGGGACATTATCGAGACCGATTTCAAGCATGGTAAAGGTTCTGCAAATCACCTTAATCATTACAAAGTGAGGAGGTTAGGCCTTTTGTGGCCTTATATCCTTGGATAGATTCGAAAAAACTTATCAATTTGGTTGGGTATATAGGCCTTTGCATTAAACAGTTTTGTGAGTATAGTTTCTCTTAGGATTCTAACATGGGTGGGGATATTGTTAAGATTGAGCCGTCTTTTGCTAAGGAATTTTGCCAAGACCCTACTGTTTGGCATATCATTCAAGAGGGAGAAGTGGCCTCCTTCCTTGAAGGGTTGATTGGGCATGACGAGAATTTGTCTCGCCAGTTTGCAGAGGCTTGTGTGGAGGATTCCAGAAGGGTCTCCATAGGAGGTATTAGCTTTGAAGTCTTGGAGGAGGTAATAGGGCAAGCCACCGGGCTCCCCACCAAAGGCAAGAAGATCAGTCGACGTAGCAAGGTGTTGAACCCGAAGAATATGGCAATTTTCTTCAAAGAAGGTGAGGTGGCTGAGAAATTTCATGGGGGATTCGAAAGGGAGAAGCTCCCAGCTCCATGGGGAAAAAATTGTCTCATGATAATGAAATACTTCACCTTTGAAGGCAGGTATAAGGTTTTTTACCAATACCATTTTGCTTTACTTAATCATTTCAGACATAGGTTGGAAATTAGCTTTCCTTTCTTTCTGCTGTCTTCGTTGGAGAATTCGATCAAGTCGGCTAAGTATATTTGGGCCAAAAACTCTGACAATCACCCCATTCCCATCCATCAAGGCCTTATTCTGAGACTCTATCACTTCCATCTGGCCTTGTGTCCCCCCAAGCCGATTAAAGTGAGTTTGTTGGAAGATCCCTCGACCAAACCGTCTCCTCCTGGAAAAAGTAAAGGCAAGAAATTCGTAGGGACCCCCAAAATCCCCAAAATTTGGTTGGGAGGACCCAATACTGTTGACTGTGACATTCTGACAAAGACCCCTCCTGCTGACCCCTGTTCCCTTTCTCCTTTGCCTCCCAGTGGTAAGTCTATCACTCCCAGTCGGAGACTTGGGAAGGTTTCCATTAAGAGAAACCGAAAGGTTAATGAAGAAGAAGTCAATGTTTGGCCTAAGAAGGTAAGAACTGGGATTGAGGACAATAGTGGTATTGTGAATTCAAGAAAGATTTCGACCTTAGACCCTAAATTGGTGGAGGATGGTAAGGGGGGTAGTTCTGGTATTTGCAGATCCAGTCGAATTGCTGGGATCCCTCCCACTAACCCCCAAGGCATTGCTATATCTGACGATTCTATTTTTTTCGAAGATACCTCTGGGAAAGATGTTGATCAAAACCCCCTCTGAGTTGGAACATGAGATAGAAGGAATGAGCTACTTTCCTGAGATGAATGAACCCTAATCGGAGGAGATGGATGATGATGCTATGGAAGTCCGTAGTCAGGGGAAGGAAAGTAATTGCTCATTGTGCACTAAGACGACGGAAGAGCTCGAGGTGATCAAGACCAAGATGGACAAAATGTACAAAAAATGGAGGATTATGGTAGAATATACTGCCAAGGCCCTTAGTCATGTAGCTTTGGTTTTTGATGCGGTGAAAGACTTTGACAACAAGATAAAAAATGTTGGAGTGGATAGTCTTGGTGATTACAAAGGAATTGTTGAGTTCTTGGCTAAATATGGGACGACTGATAGTCCCTAGTCTTTTCTATGCTCTGTTTTTTTACTTTTTGTTATGTCTGCTATTATAATGCTGTGTACTCTGTTAGTGTGCTGTTTCTATCTCTTCTGAGACTTTTTTGCCTGCGAGGTGGATTTGTACAGGGCCCAAGACCCTCTTCTCCTGCTTTTTTAATCAAAAACATATTTTTTCTAAATTACTCGTAGGTTTCGACAATAGATGCACTGCAACAAAAGTTTTTGAAATTTCTGGGCAAGAGACAAAAAATAAAAAAAATTGTAATGTGAGTGCAGTGTATTTTGATTTGGATATAACAGTTTGGGGCACTTGTACACCACTTGAATGGAATGATGCTTCCATCATAATATTGGGGTTGTGGTCCATCATTATCATCATTTGTGTTTTTTACCGTATTATATTTTATGTTAGTAAGTTATGAATCAAATTTTTCTTCATGTGTGAAGGATGGTAGTATCATTAATTAGTAATTACCTTAAATGTGTTGTATTCCTATTCAATAATTAAAATAAGATTTTAGGGGTAGATATAAAAAAATGTGTATTTGTAGCATGTGCTTGTAAATGTAAACTACATGTACTTAGAGCATTTTGCAAGTGTGCGAATTGAAATATAGATGGCCTGACCCAATTGGACATCTAGTCATTTAGAGGCCAAAACAACTAATTATCCCACGCTGTATAAGCATATCTATATAGAGATATAATATAGTTGCGCATAAATGTTAGAAATTGGAATTTCACTTATTGTATTTTGTGCATATGTATAAGGTTGGCATCATTGCTAGATGTTGGTGCCAAAAGGTAAGGAAAGATCATTATTGAGAGATGCCTTGTTCATCAGTGCAAAGTAGTTTTTTCATTGTTTTTGAGTTACAAATGTTGTTGTCCTCATATGATATCAAGATACAGGTTTGGAGACAATGACATTGCCATATGGAATGCATCCATGAATCTGCAATATCGAAGCTTTATGGTTGGAAGCAAAATGTTTGGACCTCTTTCATGCTTTTCTTGACCCAAGGGTAGGGTTTTAACATCTTCGTTATGAATTTCATGCTTATTTTCCTTTAGGTTTGGAAGAAAATTATGTTCTAATGTTGTTTTCCATCTAAGCATAGTGTGCTTCCTTAGCTTCTTCCCCTGATAATCTTGTTTCCCTCTAGGCTATCCCACCAAACCTTAGTCTTGACTCTCATCTACAAGATGTATGCTTAGTAGAAATTGACAAGAATTGTACTCAACAAACCAATTTGTAAGTATATATCACCATTCTCAAGGATGACCATTATCTTTCTTTCTACAAAAGGGAACTACAATGCTCATATTAAAATATAAAATTCTAAAGCTGGGATTTTATATAGAAGACAAATTGCATTAAAAATATGAATATGGAAACCAGTAGGCAAGATTGTTTTTGTTAAATTGCAAAAAAAGACATTTGATTTGCTTACCTCAAATAAAAGTTATGATATTTTCTTTGTTTATCCAAGGGGTGAGGCTATTCTAGAAGGCTAGCCTTTTGAGGTCATATCTTCTTTGATATTGCACATAATTCTTATTATTGCCATTTTTGGGAGATGGAATGAAATTCTCTGTCAAATGGTATTGACACTGCACAAAATTGAGACCTTAGTCAAGAGAAAAGTGCATCACAAGGCAAGGCTATGCTTTATACTAAAACAAATAGCAGCTCTTAAAAGTTGAATTCGTGAAGCCATAGCCTTGCCATACCCATCGAGAGTCGCTATTATGACAACTTCTATAAAATTGCATGAAATCCTTCTTTTATTTGTGCTAGACATACTTCAAGTTCCAAACTGGTGCTCCAATTGAGAGATCGTCTAGCAAAATAATTTTGGTTTTGCAAGAAAGATTTCTCCTACCATCCCAAATCGCCACTATGATACCGCATCTACTCGACTGAACATTAAAAAGAATAAATATGTCGAGAATATAAAAAATGCACACACGAAATATATGGAGCGTACCGATGTACCCAAATATTCAATTTTCTGAGAATACCCTTGCCATAGGATTACACCATATAACAATGTCTAAGGACGGAAACACTCCGAAATTGAAATATCTCTTTCAGGATAAAATAAGATTTCTAATTTTTATTGCCGTCAATTCTGAAAATTCATTCAAATACTAGAACAATACATGTAATATGGAAAACCAACAATTCACACATGTTCTCTTTATTTTAGTCAATTACATACATAGAAAACATTCTAAAAACATTTATGAAAGATACAAATAGAATAATAAAATCAAAATATTAATTTTTCATGAGTTTTACACCAAACCCTAACTTGGATCAACATAAAGACTAAATCTTTCTTTGAAACCCTAGTTGGAAATGTCTCGGAACAATACGACATTGTCAAAAACTAGTTGCAACAATATGACAGCTTTCAAAATGGTACGACAACCCTTAAAAACCAGTGACCAGCACAACAAAGTCAAACCCTAACACATAAAAGTCAACTTCCAGGTATGATAGGCCTAAAAAGTCAACAACCATGTATATTAGTGAATAGTGATGTTGTGAATAGTAACATCATGAATAGTGGTGCCAACTGAAATGTCACTGCAAGAGAATATATACATAAATTTTTGAACTATTCCAGTGCCATACACATAAATCAGCCTTTTTGTACTTGTGTGATAGATTTCCTCTGAATATGAAAGCTCTGGTGTAATCCCTGCATAGAATTATCAAATGGGTTTGAGGGTTTTGGTCTCCAAACCTGTGCACATGAGGGTTTTCATCTTTTGTGTAAAATATTGACGCTGCGGCCCCAAATTTGCAAAACAAGGGTTTTGTAAAAGTGTTTGATTGAATGAATAAATGATTATTCACTTTTTCCAATCAATTCTTTTAATAAGCTCTTTTCATCAAAAAGCCTAAAAGTAATTAATATTACTTTTAATTGAATATTTACCTTTTTTCATCCTTATAATTATTACTTACCTTTTTGGCCATGCATCCAATATTTTCTTTTTGGCCCCATTCAATAATAATACACCAAGTGTCCCTTTTTTTTCATGTTATAACTTAAGTACATTTTTGGACAACTTAATGAATCATTATAATATTATTTTCCTTTTAAAATCCCCCTTTAGTCCACGGGAAATACAAATAGGCTTTGGGTCCTTTTATTTAATTAATTCAAAAAAAAGGACATTAGAATCTGCCGTCCCTGAAATTGTTTGTCCTCAAGCAATGCCTGAACTGTTCAGCAAATATTAGGATTCCAAAACATTATTTCTATCTCTTCCAGTCCTCTTTGTGTGGTAGTTAGCTTCGGATATGCTTCTCTGATATAATGGGGAATATGAAGCCTTGTACCTGATGATACTTCTCCAACAATCTCCATGAGTGAACCCATGATAATTGAATCATGAATCAGTTGTGATTTAGAGAGAGTCCTATCAAACATGACACCCTCCATTCTGTTTGTTGTGATTGATGTTGAAGCTGTATTAGTGATACCTTGGGGTACTACCTCTTTTCCCTTGAATTGCGATCACGACATGCTCAAAATTATGCTTATTGCTTCTAGATTGCTGTCATAATACTTACCTTGTGTTCCAAAGATTTTTACCATGACACCCCAAGTTGTACCTCTTGGCAAAAAACATGCATCAGATTGTGTCAGGGCTGTAAAATGGTTGTAACTGTCATAAGTTGCTCGAACTTTCTCTCTGGCAACAATATGAAAGTTGGAGTAATTGCTTTCAGCTGCTCCAATGGTTGAAGCCCTTCACAAATAGTATGATACAAAAAAAATTCCTTAATGTTTGCAAATTGGGTGCTGAATGTGACTGATAACCGTAGTCCAAAATCAATAACCCTGAAAATCAGTAGTATAAGAATGGTACAACCGCTGCAATATTGAAAACCCTTCATAAAATTCAGCAATGTCAGTAATATTGAGGCTGGAAACAACCATACAATGATTGAAAATACTTCAATAGCACAAACAAACTGAAAATTACTCAATTCTATGACCGAAACCACTTGTATGGCTACAAATGATGTAATGTAGCAGCTGGAAATGGTGATGACATTAGCTATAAAGGTGGAAATTATGATGACAACAGTCCCTGATATGTTTCTTTTATGCCTTGTTTGTAATATTTCGTAAGCATATCTGAATTTGAAACTGTTCCACCAGCTTATGTTGAGCTACTTTGATATTCATGTGAACTGCCGTTGGAGACCTTGTGGTGCTCAAAACTTCCTCAGTAGGGAGGATAAATCCAACACAATTCCTTTCTAACTTTTGTTGGTGCTCTTTACTTAATGGCAATATTGAAAGTGCAAACTCAAACATCATGCAAAGCTTCATGATGCAAGGAATGGTGAAACCATCTTGTAGTATCCCAAATTTTGTGAATGCTCCTTCACACATCGAAAGGTGGCAAACCTGCATGTCCAATTCCAACAATGCCATACTATGCTGATCCAAAATAGACCAAATGCCATCATGATCAAATGTCTCACCTATTGATGAAATCGTGGTTGTTGCCAATTGATATTCTATCCATTTAGCCATGACAACTCTTGGAGCTCCATTGATGCCTTGAAGCACTGCCAATTTTGCCTTGGATTTCAACTCCATAGTGAACTTTCCAATAGGATGTAACCATTGCATGCCCAATACTATGCGTGCCTCTCCTAGTTTGTTGTTACATTGATTACCTTGGACTCCAATTGTTGCTTCCATGCTGCCCCAAGCTATTCTCTTCAACAATTGGTTTGGATCAGACCTTATGATTGCTGATAAGTAAGTGTAACAGTCATACATTGCCTTGAATCTCTTTCTAAACAATACTAAAGATATTAGGATTTTAGCAGTAATTGACCTCAATATGTGAACCCTTTTACATCTAACATTAAGCCAAGATAAATCCTCCATATCTGCAAATCTATGGCTGTTTACTGTAGATATTATCAGTCCAACACAAGAAACTAGGAAGAATATCATATCATGGCTGGAGCATTGCATTTTCTTACCCCATATTGGAATTGTAGTGGCTGGAAACCATCTTGTATCAGCGGCAAACACTTCACTAATGGCAATAAGTGAGAAATGCATTTTCACTGAGATGTCACAATCCTGTATGGCTGCAAATAAAAAGTTGGGCAAGCTGGAAATGAGGGGAACAACAGTTCTAAAATTGGAGACAGCTCCCACACTGATCCATGTCTCACCTAGACCCATGATATAGGAATCATTACATACCTTAGGCTGACAACATGCTGTAAATGTTCCAATATACCCTTCTTCAATCTTGTCTCCAATGTGGGACTTAGCTCCAAGGAGTGATCTATGAATCGTGAGCATTGATCCTTTACAACTTCGATAGAATGCACATCATATTCTATATGATTCCTTATGATCTTCCTTTTTATCCAAATGCGTGGGATAAAGAATTCACTAGAGATAGTAATATTAATCTTGTTAATGCCTTTATCCATTATGTGCCTCAAAAAATCACCCGGATCCCCTATGCAAAAACAATTTGGAACTTGAATCAAAGAATCTATATGCCTTATGTTGCAAGTAGTATCCTTCACCCTATCACCTTTTTTAGCATGTTGTCCATGATGACAAGATTCCTGTAAGGACATGGTATGGAGCAATGATAATGGGATATGACCATCATACTTTTGGCTGTAATCACAATGTTTATAAATGGTTGTTGATCTGAACATTTCAGCAAGCTGAAAATCAACATTAGTACCCTGTGAAGCACCCTTCTTATGTGCATGCGTTTCAACATAGTCATCCGGAAACTCAGCCTCATATGCTTCTTGACTTGACACATTCTTGTGTAGCATGGACTAAATTCCTGGTGGACTGATGAGTGTATTGAACCGGAACATCTTTCTCAGTTGGTCATTCATCAGGTTATGCTTTTTCCCCCTTGACTTCCCCACTATTTTGTTGATACATGCAATTGTTAGAAGTCAATAAAACATCTTCCACTATCAAAGAATCTTTACCTTCAACCTGCATGTTGGTTCCTTCCTGTTCTTGCTCAATGATGTCTTGGGGCTCTGAATTTGATTGTTCTTCTTGCTTCCTAATTTCTTTCTCTTTGCTCCTCATAATGGTAGATTTCTTTTCCTATTGATCACTAGAAGTAAGTCCCTCGATTATTAAATATGGTTTCAACTTCACTGCACACTGTTCAACAACATTTTTAGCTGGTCTATGTGCAACAAGTGAAGCTTCCTACTCAAAACCAGCCATTAATATAGATAATAAATGCTGGAAGATATCATCACTCTCATTCAGAACTAGAGTCATAGTTGTCTGCATTGAGGGTAATACATTTTTTGTATAATTTTTATTGACAACCACAAGGAAATGTTGAAACATTTCAATAATAAGATCAACACATTCATGATCCAACATCACAACATGTCCTGACCTTTGCCGTAGTTTATAGAATTGTGACCCTCCTAGCAAAAGGACTTTTGATGTCATCTAGACCTTGAAAACTTTCCATAATTTGCTGAAACATCTCCCTCATGGTTTTGCTGTTTAATGGAACTTTAGGCACTATTATTCTTGTAATTTCACTAATGCAAGTGATAACTACAAGTCTCACCTCTTTGTCCTGGTGTCTCAAAAGTTTGGGCTTAACCAAATAAATCATTAATGGAGTTACTGCCTATTGCATAGCCTTCAAATGTGACTGTTCTACCATGGATAAACAAATTTTCACTTCCTTAAAACTACTGAGTAAAACATCTTTCGACTGATGCAAAAACACACGTTTCATTCTTGCTTTGTAAAGCCTTGTTACCTAGTCATCCTTACTCATTAACCCCATGATTCACAGGCTATGCATCGGATAACATTTGCAAAAAAATTAAATCTTCGCAACATGTTGGCAAGATAAAAGGTCTGATACCATTGAAATATCCTTTTCAAGATAAAATAAGATTTCTGATTTTTATTGTCCTTAATTCTGAAAATTCATTCAAATACCATAACAACACATGCCATATTGAAAACCAACTCCTCACATGTTTCTCTATATTTCAGTTAATTGCATGCATAGAAAACATTTTGAAAACAATTATGGAAGATTCAAATAGAATAATAAAATTGGAATATTAGTTTTCCCTGATTTTTTACCCAAACCTTAACCTAGAACAAAATAAAGGTGAAATCTTTCCTTTAAACCCGAACTAGAATGCCCCGGAATTGTACGACAACATCAAAACCTAGTTGCAGTAGTACAATAGCCTTTAAAATGGTACAACCTTTAAAAACCAATGACCAGCTCAACAAAGTCAAACCCAAATTCATAAAAGTCAACATGCATGTACAACAAGCCTAAAAAGTCAATGGCCAGGTATAGCAGTGAATAGTGATGCCATGAATAGTGATGTGAGTAGTAACACCGTGAATAGTGACATCAAGCTAAAATGTCACTACGGGAGAATATTTTCATAAATTTTTGAATTATTGCAGCTCTGTACACAACCATAAATCAGTATTTTTGTACCAGTGTGATGGATTTTCTCTAAATCTGAACACTCAGGTGTAATCCCTGAATGGAATTACCAAATGGGTTTGAGGGTTTTCGTCCGCAAGCTTGTGCACATGAGAGTTTTCGTCTGCAAGCCTGTGCACATGAGGGTTTTCATCCTCTGTGTAAAATATTGAAGTTGCTGCACCAATTTGCAAAAACAAGGGTTTTGTAAAAGTGATCGAATGAATGAATCTTCACTTTTTTCCAATTAATTCTTTTAATAATCTCTTTTCATCCAAAATCTTAAAAGTAATATTACTTTTAATTGAATATTCACTTTTTCCCTCATAATTATTACTTACCATTTTGGCCATGTATTCAATATTTGTTTTTTGGCCCTTTCAATAATAATACACTAAGTGTTCCTTTTTTTTAAAGTTATAACTTAAAGTAGCTTTTTGGACAACTTAATTATTATAATATTATTTCTTTTTTTAAAATCCCCCTTTAGCCCACGGGAAATAAAAATAGGCTTCGGGTCTTTCGATTTAATTAATTTGAAAAATGGACATTACAAAAATATCTTCCTATATGCGAGATAAGTTGAACACAATGGGTTAGTATCTCACATGATAATAATGAAATGATTAGTCACCCATATGTAACCTCTAATCTTAACATTGAGGTAGGGTAAAGTTAAACCTTTAAGCCACAAGTTTCAGATTTAACACAATATATGTATCCTTGGGATATGAATGCACAATGTCGGATACTCAACCCTATTATACAACATTATATTATGGGTGTAGATACATAGCATGAGTTAGTAGTCACATATAATTAATACTGTTGTCATACCACTTTAGTGTACAATAACACCTAGTGGAAGCTTTGCACAAGTTAGCATATAGATTTCTAAATGGTATAGACCCAGTCAAGTCATACACTAATTATCTGGCAAAGATAGTGAAAAAATTGAAGGGTGGAGCTCTTTTATGAATCGAGCAATCCCACCTAGTATGAAGTTTGCAAAGAAATGAAATCGAATTAAATGTTAGACTACATTAATGGTAATGAGTGACAAAAATATGTCAATGGGATACAACTGACAGAAAGAGCAAAAGAATGAGGTTCATAATTTGAATTGAGTGCAAAGGGAGTTAGTTTCCATCTATGGGTTATAACATTGTGGGCATGGCTTTAAGGAGTATATTGCTTGTTTGGTCTTCTATTATTTATGATAATGTTTGTCAAAGTTGTTTGACGCCATTGTTGGTTGGGATCAGGCAAAAGGATGATGTAATAAGTCTGGTGGGACCTCATAATCTTATAATAATGTCACATCCCCAGTTTTGAAAACTCTATTCTGTTATTGAATTTTGTGATTGTTGAACATTTATTATATTGTTTGTGGCAAAGAGAATTGTGAAATTGGATTAATGTAGTAATTTTACTTGCTTATGATTTTTTTTTGGGGGAAGCACTGTAGCCATGTTTGGTTTATGAAACAATTGGAAGTGTTATGCTTTGTATTTTGTCTTACTCAATTTTATGGCTAATTATATCTTGTTACTAGAACAACAGATACTGTTGAGGTTTTTCTGATGTTTTCAGGTACATGCGGGATTGGAACATTTAGTACCATTGAACTCAATCCAAAACTGCATGGAACTTGCAACATTAACAAAATGCATTTCGGTATAATCGGTTTTGGTAATAGTTCATTTTAATACTTGCATTTTGCATTCGATCAAATAACTTGATAGGATTGGCTTTTGACAATCTATCGATGGAGTCAATAGCTCAAATAGTTGAAGGCTATCACGCTATCAATGTCAATTGATGTAATCAGTTGCCTTAAGGATGACACCACACAACATAGAGTATTGTTGTGTCTGTTTGTATCTTCACATGATGACGGGTTCACCACGAATTGGGACCCCAAGGATACAACACAAAGGTGAGAATGTGGTTTGAATGAAAGTTTGTCTACTATGATAGAAGCATTGGCATAGTATTTGATTAAAAACGTAATAACATAAGTTTAAGAACAAATCTGTTGAATGCCATAAAGGCATGAGCATTATTTGAGGTAATGTTGTGGCAATTATAATATATATGTTTAAAATAATAAGAGTGGACAAAGCCACTAAGCAAATTTAAACCTAGTCTTAGTTATAGAGGGCACCATGTCCCCCATGGCATTAGTTGAAGCCACCAAATCAAAGCATGGACTTTAGAAATGGCGGCATTGTTATTGGACTGGAACATGAAAGGCCATTTGGTTTATATGAAATTGGATTACGTTTTGAAATTGATTTTGGGTAACTCAACTCAACATGAGTTAGAGTCTGAGTTGGGTGAGTTAGGGTTTGTGAGTGGTTGGCTATTTTGATTTATGAAACTATCATTTTGAGGCATGGCCGACATGGCCCGATGAAGCCATGCAAGATTTTTGACCTGCTTGTGGATGAAAAAGGGGTAAGAAAACTTGAGCTGAGCATGATTGTTGGCATGATAGAAAAGAGATATGTCAAAAACGTGTTCATTCTTTGTGTTTTGATTGGTTGAAGGAGTTTTGACCGAGTTTCACTCTTTCGATCTAGATTTTGCATGCAAACACGTCTTCTAGTTTATTTATGAATTTTACAGTTCAGTTTTGTTTGGGAAAACTGAAGACTAATTCTTTGCTTTGAATGACACTTGTATGTCGTTAATGGAGGAAGAGAGAGTGCACAGACACGGGCGTATTTGGCCCATGGCTATGCTTGGAAAGGTGGTGGGTTCATGGCTGGTGTTTTGGGAAAATTTGGGAGCTCGTTTTGGCAGCTGGAAATTGCTATAGCAGGAGTCGGGATTGAACCCTCAAACCTTGGTATTACTACTCCTTTTTCAGGCAAATTCTTGTCTCATTAAAATATGTAATTTGTTTTGTTTACAAAGAAAAATGGAGTTGTTTTCATGGCTGTTGGGCTTGGGCCTCCATATGCATGATAAACGGGGTTTTTGTTCTGAGTTGACAAAAATGATTTTTCAGCATTCTGTGTCAACCTATGCTAGTGCTGAATAGGAAAAGAATGTTTATTCTTCTCTTTAGTCTCGAGCTTTTGATTTATTGTGGGAAATATAAAGGTGATGTTGTAGTCTCTTGGCTGGGCCTGCACTTTCTTGATGCATTGAAATTTACATGGCTGAGTTATTTGTGCCTGCATTTAGATTTAATGCATTGAAGTGTCCCTGGCTGGGTTATTTTGTTTCTATTATTGAATGGTATAAAAGGCAATAAGTGTAAAAGAGAGTTGTATTTAAGCTTGAATGTGAATGATCTAACCCGAGATTGTTGAGAAGTTTTGGAGAGGCTATTTCTCTTGAAATTCGGGATTGAGTAACCATTTTGGTTTGCATTAAAGTAAGAAGAAATGAAGTTATTTTATTTAGTAAACCTGGGAATGCATCAATGGAATTATTTGTATATCTGAGCTTGGATATTTCATTTTGACTATTAGAAATTGGTAGAATGAAAGTCATGGTCTAATATGGGTTTAAGTAGTACGCACGTGTACAAAGATGGTTGGAACACATTATTATTGTCTTTTTTAACCAACGTTATTCGTTTGCTGGTTTTGATTGGCGTTGGGCACCCGGGTGCGAACCCTATTCGGGTTTGCAGTTCGGTTTGCTGCCCCAACGCCCAGGGTTCGCCCCTGGGCACCTGGGTGTGTTGGGGCAACAAACCCACAGTCGTCGGTGGCAAAAAGCCACGAAAAAATATATTTTTTAATTTTTTTTTTTTTTTTTTTCGTTTTTCGCCAAAACCAATGCAACTAAACAATTAAAAATACCTTCCTCAACTCTAAAAGCCAAAAGCAAAAGCATACTTCAACACAAACGAGAAGAACAAAGTGACAAAAGGAAAAACACTTGGCTCTTATTTTTCTAATTTTCTCATTGCATACTTCAACTCCATTACTGCTGTAGGTTTTAATCTTCATCAAGCATCTTTCTAGTCATTTGCCTACGGTGATTGAGGAGCCATTTGCTGTCAAGATAAGTTTTATATTGTTTTATTTATTTATTTTTGTCATTTTTACAAGTTTCTAGCTGCTGCCCTAGGGGTTTTTCTTTTTTCTTTGTGGTCATTTTGTGTTTGTGTTTTAACTTGTAGTTATATATACTATTACTACAATGTCTCATAACACTTCCACCACCGGCCAAAGCCAACACAAAATCACCATTATGGAAATATATAACACTGATAGACCAAGTTTTAGGTGGTGGGGCCTATATTTGGAAATGCAATATTTGTGATTCTCTGTTCACAAGATCATATTTTAGGGTGAAAGCACATTTATGTTACATTCCTGAATGTGCAATCAAATTTTGCACGAGGAAGATTAACTCTCCATTGCCACGTTAAAAAATCCTTGAATTCATTGAGGAACACGAAGATGCAGATGCCGCACATGCCATGAGACTCGGTCACTTCTGGCAAAGAAAGGCAAGGGATCAGGGAAGCCACCTGTTTCCCCAAGTCCTATTGGCGGTTCCCCAGTTGTGCCCGTTGGAAGACATCCATTTTTGGGAACACCCTCTATGCAAAAAGAGGCTTCTCTTCCAAACAAAAGAACAAGAGGACCATTGGATAGGTCTTTACAAAATGAGAGCAGGGAGATTGCGGATCAGAAAAGTGCACGACGCATATATGCAAATGGGTTGTCTTTTAATGTGGTTTGATCGCCATATTGACAAGAAATGGTGAGAGCAATCAATGAGGCCCCAAAAGATTACGAAGGCCCAAGGTTTGAGAAAATCCACACCACTATATTGGCGAAGGAGAGAAAATATATTTAAGATTCTTTGAAGCCAATCCGAGATTCATGGACTGAAACAAGGGTCTTTATTGTTTTCGATGAATGGAAAGATGCAAGAAACAAGGATTTGATCAATGTGGTTGCAGTGTGCCCTAAAGGGGCAATGTTTTTGAAGGCCATTGATTGTGAGGGGTTTGTGAAGGATGCAGAGTTCATTGCCAACATCCTCATCGAATCCAATGAGGTGGTTGGACCTGAAAATGTGATGCAAGTTGTAACGGATAATGCCAAAAATTGCAAGGCCACAGGGATGTTGGTGAAGGCGAGATATGGACACATTTTTTGGACACCTTGTGTTGTCCACTCAATCAACCTCATGTTGTAAAAGATGGGGAAGCAAATTGACTTGATCAAACAAGTGTATGATGAAGCTGATCAGATTCAAATATTTGTCACCAACCATCAACACTCTCAAGCCATTTTCAGATCCTTCTCGACATTGGAGTTGTTGAAGGTATTTTTATTTTAGTATTTTTATTTTTGTTTTAAAATTTTAACTTTTTTATTTTTTAATCTAGTACTTGTATAACTATATTTTTAATTTTGTAATATGTTGCTTTGACTAGATTCGCTTCTCACACAATCGTCTTGAGATGACTTGTGAGAGTGTGACAAGCACTTAAACATATTGTCATTAGCAACTTGTGGGGTGTATGGAGGGAGGCGAGCAAAGAACGGGCTCAAAGAGTGAAAAACTTGATCCTAGATGATAATTGGTGGGCCCATCTAGATTATTTATTGAGATTCACTAAGCCCATCATGAGTATGATTTGTTTTGCTGACATAGATCAACCATGTTTGGGAGAAATATATGATGATATAGACTCAATGATTGAGAAGATAGAATTCATCATTAATGAAAAAGAGCAAGATCCTGAGGAATTTTTTTCAAACAAGTGCATTATATCCTTGTTGAGTGGTGGAACAAAATGACCACCCCGCTACATCTCCTTGCCTTTGGATTGACTCCTCGTTTCTATAGCACGAAGATCCTTTCTTTGCCGAGGAGGGTGCCACCATATAGGGATGTCGAAGTCGCTGAAGGGTACTACAAATTGACATTGTCTAGGATATTCCCTAATCCCAAAATAGAAGACATGGTTATGAGCAAGTTTGGGGCTTTCATACCTCCCAAGGTCATAGTCTTGGTGCTCTTCGGGACAAAGACAATAAGGATGGTCCTATGTGGTGGTACCTTCATGGCCAAGGATCATTGAATCTACAACCTCTTGAAATCAAGATCTTGTCACAGGTAAGTTTTGTATTTTTTAAGTTTTTAAGTTTTTCTTTTAAAAATTTTAAATTTATGTTTAAATTTGAATATAGGTTGCAAGTTCATCTTCTTTTGAGTGGAATTGGGGCACATATAGCTTCATTCACTCACAAAAGCGCAACAAGCTTGCTGCTGAAAAGGCCAAGGAGTTGGTCTACATACACTCCAATTTGCATCTTCTATCGCACAAGAACCCAGAGTACAAGGAGGGGATGTCAAAGCATTGGGATATAGATCCAGAGGATGTTGACTCGGATGCTTGCATTTCCCGCTTTTCATTAGATGACATTGGCAGTCCGTTGGGTTCGGCAACACATAACTTAGCTAGCGGGAGTGGCAATGTTGATAGTCCATGTGGTTCTACTTCTAATGAACCACAACATGATGATGATGTTGATGCTCTCGATGAAGAGCAATATGACTATGAAGATTGACCTTTAAAGTTTGATGTATCATGTAATTAATTACAGCCACATGATAATTATTGATATTTGATATTTTAATATATTTGATTTTATCATTTTTGTTTAATGGTTATACTTATCATTTATTTGTTTAGTGGTTAATGACAATGACACTAATTTCGTATGTATTACGCTATAATTTCTATTTTTTTTTATTTTTTTATATATTTTTTGAAAGGACCAACCCAATAATGAATGCAAGGAAAAACAAAATCACTGTACTGGCAAACTGGGCTCTTCGAACCCGCACCAGAACCAAAAACGAACCGGTAACTTAGTATTTAATTTCTTCTTTCGATGAAAGGGATTGAGAAGGAAGTACGATTGAGTAAGCAATAATAATTGCTTGAGTAATGAAATGTGGAATGTTTGTCTTTATTTGTAAATGTTGATAAGTGAACTGAGAAAGGATAAATTGTATGTGGTAAATTCTTGTTTATCTAGATGTTTGCTTTCTTGATTATGACATTGGTTATTTGAGATGGATTAACTTGAGTAGCAAAGCAAGATGGAAAGCATGAAGGGAGATTTAATGCATTTGATTTGCTGCTCTATCATGCTGTGCGTTCTTACTCAGTTGAGTGTTCTTTATATGGGCAACTACATGGTGAATGGTTAAGTTGTTCCTTGTAGATGTAGTCATCTGTAGGCACACACTTGGTCATTTGTATTGATTAAATATGGATGATAGAATTATAGCTTAAATGCTAAATTTCTAGTTGGCTTATTAATCATGCATTGAAGAATTGATTGTTGCAGTAAAGTTTATTAGATCTACGAACACTTAGATCATTAAAGCTTCTTTGCATTCACTTATTAGAGCATTAAATGCAATTGATTGTACATGTGAATTGAGTTCGAGTGTTCGTACCAATCACCATGGGATATTGATTCATCAAAATTGATGAATATTTGCCGAGTGATCTCTTGACATATTCTCATCAAGGTTGACGGATGTACTCGATATGAAGTAAAATGAGATGAGTTCTCCTTATATTTATTTAATTTTAATGACTGAATAACTACATTGGGCCCTGACCCCATGTTGCAGTGGCTATGTATGGCAGCTCATCTCATGGGCACAGGTTTAAAAATATTTTTGGTGGGGGCTCGTCGATGTGCCGATGTCAATAATGACCCCGAGTTAGATGGACTATAAGTGTAACTAGTTTGATTATGTATTGTTTGAGTGTTGATGACTTGCATATTTTTTTTCTATCAAAAGTAACTGAGAAGTTATTATCTGTGATGAAGCCAATGTATAACTGAATTTTGGTTTTCCTTTGAAGTGTATTTAATAACATTCATTTGAAGATGTGTTGTACTTGAATATAATGCATTGTATTTAAGTAGTGAGCTTGCGCTGTACTTCTCTATAGTTTGGATTGTTATTATTGTCTTATTTAATGAATACAATAAGAGGGTATATTGGATAATATTTGATTGTTATATTTGAAAGATTTGGTTTACTTTGGAAAAGATATGTAGTTTCCTTGTGTTTTGAAATTGAATTGATCTGTTAGGAGCATGGGCCAAGGATAGAATGGCTTTTATTTGAACGGAGTGCATATATATTAAGCGGGTTCTTAATAGTCTTTAACTTATTCTTAAAAGCTGCTATGAAGAAAGTGCGGTTTCATTCAATTTGATATTGATGGAAATTGGGCAATGGGAATGAAAGCAATCCTTAATGAAATAAGCTCTTATTTCATTGATGCTTAATTTGATATCAATCACGTGTTATTTTAAGGAACAAATGTACATCGCAAAAGAACTCAAGGAACAAACATTTCTTGAATATTATGATTGTCAATAGACTTAAAAGATTACATATGCACCACAAGATAACTTAAAATAAGTTATAAGCATTCATGCATAGGGGGCCTTAATGAGGGGTTATGTTCTTCGGGTTTAGCTAACAAGTAAAGCAAATATAATAGGGATCATTCACTTAAATAAGGCAAATGAAAAATACCCTAAACTAAACTGTGAAACAAAACTAATAGAGCGGGTCCCAGTGGGATCCCTATTTGAATCAAGAAATAAGTGACTATTTGAAAACTTGGCAATGGGTCTTATTGACCTTGACTCGATAAGTGTCGTGAAGCCATGGTAAAGAGAAGTATATAAAAGAATTAATGAATCCTTGGTAAACCAACTAATGTGAAATATTTGAACTCAAATATAAATATGAAAGCTTATCCAAGACGATTAATGTGATTTAGTTTTGACAAGCCTATAGACTCGTCTTATGGAACCAAGATGGAAGTATCGAGGATGCTTCATGTGAATTAATCACATTTAATACATGAGCTATTTAATGATGAGGTTAAACTCAATGGCAGAGGTAAATGTCTCCATGGGCCCCTTGGGAAAAACACAGTGATGTCATTCACTCTTGCCTTGATTTGACTTAAGTTTACCATCAGATTTTAAATCTAAGATGTTGAGGCTTAGCCCTCAATGAAGCATAAAAGAGCCAGAACATGGTGACAAGTAATAATATCAATTCCAAAGGATGACTACGGGATTAGTCATCCTTAGACTATGGGCTTAATCAACTTTAAACCATTGGCTTGGTCAAACAATTAGACTTTAATTAGTCGACATGAAGTTGACAAGTGTTGCAAGTCTAAACGCAATTGCAATGAACTAGTTACTGCAATAAAGTATGCAATTTAATTTCAACCAAATGATAATGTTAGCAAGTTTACCTTTGGTAACAGATGGAAAAACACTTAATTGAATGAGAGAAGCAAAAAAATTTGAGTCCCATTTTTGGATTCTCTACAAATAAATTTAGCGTCTAAAATGAAGCGCTCCTCAATTTCTACCTCTTGAGGAGTGAGAAACTTGCAAATCCTGTCCTCCCAATAAGTATGGTTGTTATGACATGACACATTTCTACCTTGGGGTTTTGGCCCATAGAGGCAGTATAATTGCTGTATTTTCATTGTATTGCTTATTTTTTAGATATACAAGGAATTCGAGGGTAGCTTCTTTTGGTCACCACAAATATTTACATGTACCTTATTTAAAATTCTGTCCCTGTACCTGTTTCAGTTACTCTGTGTTCCAACTTGTGAATGTGTGAAGAATCAGTCTGGCTATGCTTATTAAACAGCTATATAATCAATGTTAGGAGCTGTAACTTAAATGTAGGTAGATTTCTTCTTAAAACGGTGTCTCATTAACTTTTTATATTCTTTATTTTGAAAACAAATTGCTTGTGGTATAAATGGTATGCCTACATGGTGTGATATAAGTCACTCAATCAGGCTTTTTTGGTAGTTGTAAATGATAAATTTTAAGGTTTCTGTAGTCATTCTCAGAACTTTTGTTACCATAGTTGGAGATTAATTGATAATGTCACAAGTAATTGCAATTTTTTACACATACCTATTTATACTAAAAACCTGGTTAATGCTTATGAAAAATGTCCAGATGTCTAAAAATAAAATTTTCATTAAAATCAAAGTTTCATTTTGAGAAATTTTAGCCATTTTGTCAATTTCCAGATTGTTTCTTACCGATTATAATTTTCATAAGATTGGTCAGAACTTTAGCATGACTATTTTTCAACTTTTAGGCTATGCATGAATGTTAGAACTTAGAGTAATTAATGAGGCTTGATCTATTAGCAGGTGTGCATGTCTTTTGAAATTATCTCTCTGCTTATTTATCTCTAAAATAATTTGCAAAGTTATTTTTCAAATAATTCCGCCTTGTTGCCCTTCTATTATAAAAATCCAAGTCACTTTGAATAATGAGGTGATGCTGAGATTATATCTCAAAAGATAGGTTGCAAAATTATTTAAAATTCCATTCAGTATAGCTGGACAGTTTTCTAAAACCCTTTACATTTAGAGCCTGCTAGTTTGAGGCTTGAGTTTTATGTCAATGTATGGAAATTTTGACTAGTTTGTTGTGTCTATTCTAGAATGTTTCAAAATATTTGAACTTATGAAAGCAAAACTTCGTTGATTTTTACATTATTAAAAGTCACTAAATTTGTGCTTGGATCAGTCTAAGCGTTATTTTGTGAGAATGACAGGTAGTTGCATCTGGAGTAGATGAGAATACACTTAAGCGTGAAGGAGTATGTGCGGCTTCGTTACCGACTACAATGGTAAGATTTTCTCTTTTATCGTTTTCCATATGATTTCACATTTGTTTCCATATGAAAATAAAGAATTTTAGGTAAAATTTCTGAGTATCATGAGATTAATTGGTTTTAACTTGTACTTTTCATTCTCACAGTTCAACCTTAGAAGTCCAATACGTACAAAAGTTTTGGGTCTTATCTAGACTTTAAACTATATATGACCAAACCTAAATTGTTTTGTCATGATGCAATCATCTGATTGTATGGCTCCTAGCAGCCTACAACTTCTAAATTTGTATCTCCACTGAACTAAGTACATATCCAAGGACAGTAAACATAAAATGTAACCACGTTTGTCCTGGTATATGGAAAAGTTATTGTCCTAGATTGATCTTGGCCACTGTCTATTGCTTATTCAATGAGTCCAAAAAAACTCTTAAGTAGTTGGCCTATAAATGACATCCTGTTGATGGTAATAGGTACGTGTTTCATTTTAGGTCATTCCAGGTCAGTGGCCTACATACTGTATTGGGCCTAGAAATGGGTCTCTATATATACAAGCATCCAAATAGGTTAAAGGTAGAAGACCATTCTAGATCCAACACATAAACATGACAGTCTGCAAGAAGGTCTGTAGGTTGTAGGAAAGAGGCTGCTATTGGATAATGCAGTATATAATCTATACCGTAACTAAGGGGTGTGATGGGTCTAGTAATAGGTACCTACACATGCAACCTTGATTTAGAGAGAAGGGTAGAAAACTTTACTAGAACCAACATTAACTAGGTAATAAGCCAGGGCTATGATATTTAGGTCCAAGATTGTGATAAAGGTAAGGGTCTCTAAAAAATAAAGTAAAAGATAACAAGAATGTGCTATGGCATAAATGAAATGGAACATACAACATACATAATCAAACCCTGCCCAAAATAAAGGGGGCGGTGCAAAGGGATACTTACCTTGAGTAGCCTCGTTGACACATTAATCTCTCTCTTGGCTTTGAGCACTTCATGAGAGATGGTTGTAGGTGGAGTCAACAATGATAGAAGAAACTGTTGGGGACTCCAAAGACTTGATGTGCCTCATTGGTATAGGTCCTATTCTTGAATCTAAAAGGTCTTTATTGCAATTTGACTTCCTTCAGTTTGGTGAAAAACTTTATTCCATTTTTATTTTTCTTCCCCAAGGGGATTTGAGAGCACAAGCAAAGGAAAAGTAGTTGTTCAACCAAGAAATGACAAAAGTTATCGTATAAATAGGGGTACAAACTCCTAGGTCAAGTTTTGTTTTAGCCGATGACTTTGAATAAAACAAGGATAAACTAGTACGCCATGGGTCGGGCTTATGACGTTGGCCATAAGCAAACAAATTAGGACATGGTTAGAGGAAAAGGTCTAAGGTAGATGATATTAAGGTGGTAGATAGGTATGCACGACACATCTCTCATAGGCTGGCTCAAAATCAGCCCACCCAAATCCCAAATATGGGAGATTAATGTGCTAGTGAGTCCTAGACAAAATAAAATTTAGTAAGGTGAATTTGATGTGTATGCATATGCCTCGGGGAAGCTCATCACTTAGTGCATTGAGAAATGGTGCTTTGTTAAAAACATGTAAAAAATGAATAAAATGCTGAAAATGAAATATACGTACCTCGACATACATTTCCGTTGATTTGATGTATGCAAATGTCCTAGTCTGAGTGTGGTGGCTGCAACCAATGCTTATTTCATCATCAAAAGTTGTTTATGGTAACCCTAATGATGCAAAACTATATGGAATGATGCAATGCTAGTTTAAGTAGATGAGTCTAAGTTCAAGTAGTAACTTTCAAGGAAGTGGTGTTGAGACTTGTTTGGATAGCTACAAGGTAAAAGCTAGATTAGGTCCGAAAGGCCCAAAGATAAGCAGGGTGCTAGGCCGGGTCCAAATAGCCACGAGGTAAAGGTTGGATTAAGTCTGGAAGGCCTAAAGATAATAAGGGTGCTAGGACGGGTCTAGATAGCTATGAGGTAAAGTCTAGATTAGGTCTTAAAGGTCCAAGATAATATAAGGATAGACAAAATGCTAAGGACCCCAAACATGGCCGAGAGGAATCCTTGATGGATAAAGCATTGGTGGAAAAATAACCTTGAAAACCAAAGACGAAGTTGTATTCAAGTAGGTATGGCTTAAGGGGAAAGCCCAATTCATTCCCTCGGTCTTACAATCTCATGCCCAAGAGCTTCTAATCTTGAAAGAGAGATGATAGAGAATCTAAAGAATACGGAAGAGCCTTGGAAACAAGGTTTTCCGTCAAGGTAAAAAATGGGAGGGAGGGAAAAGAAGGCACCACCAAGGAGAAGATATGTTCTTTACCAAAAGCGAGACACAAAAATGAATTCCTCAAGACTAGGAGTTTTTGATACCTAGGTTTAGCACACATGATTAAGGTTACATTTGGGCTAACTAGTGAAATGGTAATTATGTCCCATGAAGGTTGTAAATGTCTATTTAAAAGTAAAGATGCCTACTCCCCACAACTATTCCTTTGTTCCTTGGGATCCCATGGAGACATCAACCACTATGAGGATTGTGTATTTGCATGAAAAGGCAGGGGGCACAAATGATAAATATGTGGGCTCTTACTCCAGCTTGCCTGCCTACCGCACTCCAACGTACCTCCAATTCTTACCAAGGCCAATTGTGAAGTTGCGCTTTCAACTAGAGTAGGGGGTGTGCCAAAGAGATAGATACGATCAATTCTTTTTTTGGTTGTGATTTTGGCTTTTGACTCTTATGATCTATGGCGTTTGACTTTGTTTCTTTCAAGATTATTTTATTTTTATTTTTTCTTGTCCTCTTCCATACATATGTTCCAACAATGGGTTTGTTGGTATAGAACTCTTAGAAGGCTTGCACCTAGCTGGGAGAGGGGAACCTAAGACCATGACACTTAGATACTGCTAGAGCTGTTCCTTATCAAAAGAGTGTGACTTTGATTCTGACCTTGGTGTGCCTAATAGGGAATATGATATGATAGTAAGATGAGTCAAAATGTATAAATGGATGATACAAACACTCAAACTTGAAACTTTGTCGATGGAAGGGAATTTGTGGGTGAGAGGCATGAAGATAAGAGTTAAGGCTACAATAATTTTGCTACTAGGAATATTACTGACATTGGGATGCAAGATGACACTCTCGATCATTGCTTCATCTATTTAAAACAAAATTAGCTATGGTTGGGAGCAAAAGCTGATGGTACTTGAGTGAAATAGGTAGCATAGGAAAGTAGGTAGAGCCAAGAGGCTTGCAAAGGGGTTAAATTATTAGGTCAAGGATGGGTAGGATCCAAGAAGCCTGTGAAGGGGCTAAGGTCTTTGGTTAAGGATGGGTAGAATCCAAGAGGCTAAGGTTGTAAGAGATAGCAAGGAACCAAGTGGCTAATATTGTTTGAGAGCTTTTAGGAAGATGCTAGAACATTGGAAGTGCTACTAACTTGATGTTAAATGCAATCATGCCAAGCTAATATGAGTGTTATAATGACATGCAAAATGTAAGTAGATATGCTAAGTTAAGAAACATATGTAGGAATGAATTATACAAATAGTTTTAACATGAGATGCAGACTAATCTACATGCCTAACTAAATACAACAAAATGTACCTTAAGCATAGTACAGTTTTACAAATTGAGCTTTAGTTGGTTTCACGAATATGTGTCATTTGTTTCTCTTGTAGCCAGTAAGTGCTAGGTCCAAGAATGTTCTTGAAAACATAGGGGCACCACCACTTTTGGGTGCATTTTCACTCCTTGCCATGGGTGTAGTCCAATTTGAGTACTAAATCTTCAATTTCAAAATTCTTGTTCTCGACTTTTTTTGTTATGTTGGTTAGCAAGGCATTTTTTTGTAGATTATATTGTATTGTAGCGGTTTCATGCATATTTCATCTTATAGGTCTAATGCATAAAGGTAGGTTTCATGAATCTCTTCTTTTGGTTTAATGCCATTTAAGGAAATTTATAGCGAAGGTAACTCAATTTCTAGTGGCAAAATGACTTTGGAGTTGTAGACTAAGGAGAAGAGTTGGCCCAGTGGCAGTGCTAATGCTAGTGCAATATGCCCACAGTGTAATGTAATGTTTGTGGTGCCAATTGGTGTGGGATTATTGAATGGTTTTCTATAGGATTTTGTTAAAGATTTTGTTTTTGGCTTTGGGTTACCCATTATACTGTGGGTGATAAGGAGTGTTGAACTTGTGCGTGATGTTGAGTTTGGCACTAAGGACTTTCCTGTCTTTGTTTTTAAAGTTTCCACCATTGTGTGAGTGGTGGCAAATCTAGAAATGTTTTGGTTAAGCACAAATTTGGAGATAGTAACTCCAGTTATGTTGGTAAGAGGCATAACTTCAACCCATTTGGTGAAGTACTCTGTTATTGTTATGATGATCGTGTGGTCATTTTGTGTTCTAGATAATTTATTGATGAGGTTTAGGCCCCACGTAGAGAATGGCCTCAAAGCTTGGAGTGTTTGAAGCTTGGCGGGAGGGGAGTGGATAAGATTGCCATGGTTTGCATTGCTTGGTGAATGATATGGAGTCTTGCTATAAAGTAGGCAAATAGTAACCCATATGTAGCAATTTGTAGATTGTAGAATGTCCGCTATGGTGTCCTCTCCAAATGCTCTGATGCACTTGCTCAAGAAATGGAGGGTCTCTCCTTCAGTAACACATCAAAGATGGGTATCGTCAAAGTTGCGGTAATAGAGGATGTTGTTTATCAAGATGTATTTGAAGGCATGTTTTCTAATTCTTGCATTTTCTCTATAGACAGCTTCGTGTGGATGATGTCTTTGTACCAAGGGATTTGTCTTATGATGATGGCTTCCATGGGGCAAATGAATGAATGAATCAATCTTGGGTGATGTAGTGCAAGAAGTTTTGCAATTTTTAGTGAATAACTTGTCATGTGGCACTTTGTGTGGGTGGAATAAAGAAGTTGATGAGGTGAGGGAACAAGAAATTGCATTTTGTTCTCTTTGTATTGCTTCGATAGTAAAAGATGCAAATTCTTTGGTCAAGCTAATTGCTAGTTTGTGGTATGATTTGAGATTGTTGATTTTTCATTGATATTCTTTGTTTAGTTGTCGACAAATTAGCCGTGAATTGCCTAATGCATGTAAATACGTGATATCCATGTCAAGCATTGCTTTCATGCCAAGGAATAGGACTTCATATTCGCCATATTGTTGGTGACATCAAAGTTTAGGCAAAATGCTAGGGGGAGCATTTTGTGAAGGGATATGTGGACACATCCTACCTTGACTCCTGTTAAGCATTTTGCTCCATAAAAATGTGTATTTGTGGAATATCTATAGTAATTTCATGTCATTCTTGCCTTCTTAGGTGGGTTATTTTCTTTCTATTGGCTAATTTCTATTTTGGCCACTTCAGTTATTTGGGCCTCAAGGTTAACTTTGTTGTTATGGAAGTGATCTCTTAGTGAGATTGCTTGTTTGGCACCGTCGACATTGAAAGACGAGAAAAATTTGAGAAAAGTGATTGTTGATGATGAATGGGTAAATTCCATGCTTTCCAAGGGATTATAAATATATTTTGTATTTGAAATATTGTGTAAAGAAATATGTTTTGAAAGGGAGCAAAGAAGGTCTTAGCAGTTTGCAAAATCTCTTGCCTATATTTGGAGAATGGTTGGAGATAAAGCTTGGATAGGTTTTGTTTATGCCTTCTTGGACATAGTAGAGAGAAAAATCCAAAGATTTCTTTGAGATGAATATGAACTCAAGGGGGGTGGGAAAAATGTGGACCATTGATGGAGAATGTTACATCACCCTTTACATGGAGTTACATTTTATTGACATCCAAAATTAGTAGAGGTAGACCATGATGAAGATGTTGAGATTAAGCCATGCTCATATGAGACAAATGGTCAGTTCTTGGAGATTATAGGTCAAACATAAATTGGGAGGTGAGCTTACCAATTTCAAGAATGGGACTTTGGTAGAATTCTAATGCTTTTTCTTCCAGGTTGCATTTACTTTTCCTGCAAATATTTGGTCAAAGGTTTAAGTGCTTCGGTGCGTGGAAGAAAGGGAAGCATGCATGCTTTAATTCATACTAGAAAAAGGAATAAAATATATGCTTAAAATTATTCAAATCTCGCGATTGTCCACAACAATTTATGATTTTCTTAGACATTAACTTGCAAACGGAGATGGCATTTCTCATCTTAGAAAAGCACGCTTTGCAGAACACAATGCAATTGAATATTTATATCATTTTAGCAATGATGTTAATGTGTTTTATTGGGACATTGTGACTTGTTTTAATACTGATTAGGAATTAGTTAATGTAGCAGGTTTTGATTAGAGGATTTTTAAATTTTCATTTGAGCAGCACTACGAATATATAACATTTTTTTATTGGCAAATTGAGGCCCATGCCCTTGGAAAGGTCAAAAAATACAGCGATAGAAAGACAATAGAGAAGAAGAGTGGGGTGGGATAGAAAGGAGAAAAAACAGAGAGAAGAAAAGAGAGAAAGCTAAAGGAGATAAGAGCAAAGGAGGATGAAGCCAAAAAACAAAACTTAAAGAGACCTCATAAGCCCGAGATCAGGCCAATCCAGATTTGGAGATCTTTATTGAATGCAACTTCATTGAGCTAGAAGAATTGCCTAGTTCCTTTCTTTTTTTTGACTTCTGTCCAACCTTGATCAACTGAAACTTGCAAGGACTCCTTAAGAAAGATGGGCCACTAAGGGGATTCGAAGCTAGAAAAAGAACCAACTTGGCATATTGTGTAAAGAACCCCCAACAACATGCTTGTGGAGATGGGGAGAAGAAGAGAACTTGGGGTTCACAAGAAGCCCCAACTACAAGCTCTTGAAATTGAGGAGAAGCCATGGATCCACTGAGAGGAAGGGATTTTTCTTTGCTCCCCCCAAGCCAACTGCTTTTTCAGCAGCCTTCTTTGGGCAGATAGAGGAAAGGTGCACATGTGAGAAACAAGCCCGACACCTAAAAACCATCTACTCAAAATAAAAATTTAGTTTCCAAACCCAGTCCTCAAGTTTAACCTAGATCTGATTAGGTAAACCTTTTGCAAAGGCAGTGAAGTCTCGCTGAGGTGTTTCATGTGAGCATAAATGAAACAAACCAATGGCATGATTGATAGAATAGAAGGTAAGAGGAGACTATAGATGGAGGGGGAGGTTCGGGAGTGTCACCCAGATAGGGGTAGAAGACATAATGTCCATTGAGGGGTCAAAGAATGAGCACCATGGCTTCAAACAGAGCCCAACACACCTTTAGAACCATGGACCAAATTTGAGGATTAAATATCTATTCTCAACTTCAACACATTCCATAATTAATTAACACCTTATCACAAGAATAATAATTGGTTTGGTTCGGGTTCGGGTTCAGTGGTATGACAACTATTTTTACCTTGGTATAGATGTACAAAAAATATATAAAAAATAAAAATACTAGAAATTATAGCCTAATATTTTATACTATGTTGTTCTATGTTATCTTTTTGAGTTTTTAGCAGCCTTTAGGGTTTGAAAGTGTGTTTATTTTCATTACTTTAGGTCTAATTGTGAAGAACAACAAAGGGAAAAGAAAGGCAAAAACATGTAGGTTCATCTTAGGTTTGTTTGGGATGGCCTGAGGTGAAATTGGGCTTGAATCGAAGCCATACTCAAACCCGGTACGGATTGGTCCCAAATCAGGGTAGGGGCGATTCAATAACTTAGGATAATTGTAGATCTCTCGAGAAAGCAACGATTTATAGGTGGAGGAAACCCACTTGTGGAGATCACCCAGCTTTGGCCAAAGATCATGGAACCAAAAGACAAGTCCATGCTATTTATAAAAGGCTTCTTTATCAACTTCTTTCCCAAGTTCAATAATAGAGATAAACTCTGAGAGGTCCACAGAAAAAGGTTGGATAGAGGCAGGCTGGAAGCTGACAGAAGGTGCTCAAGGGCACCTTTACAAAGGAGAACCTTGAGACTATGGCAGAAGTGCTGAATACAACTTGCTGCATGGATTTGTTGAGGAAGAAGGCAGAGATGGCTCAGACATAATTGATGAAGACATAAGAGGATTGGTCACAAAGGTCAACTTGAGTAGATCCCGAGTGGCAAAGACTGCGTGTTTCCATCCATTAAAAGAACTGAGCAGAAACACATGAGCCAAGGGAGAGGCGTTGGAGGAGCGGCTGGAAGGAAGTTGATTGTTGGAGGAGCTCATTGTAGCTTACAGAAAGATATTGTTACTCTAAATACTGTATCAAATTTTGACTTCTTGTGAACATTGAACAATATTTTTTTAGTATTTAAAGTAATTATGTTGTATACAATTTATTTATGTGATTGTGTATTGTTTCATAACTTGCATACTGTCAAATTTATTTTCCAAACCTCTTTGAATTTACCCCAACTTTTAAAACATTTTGTATAACTTTCCAAAATAATTATACTCGCTATACCTGCTTTAAAACCCCAAGTTGAAAAAAAACTGTGCTCGTGTTTGACTGGTTATTGTTTTTTTAGAGCTTGCTTCAACAAAAGCGATAGACTTCATTAGTGGTGTTTTTTTGTTCACACCTCTCTTACGAGTGTTTGATCCCTCCTAAAAATTACAAGCTTGATGCATGGTTGTTGAACCTCCACATTGAACCCATGAAAATTTACAATTTCCTAAGGATTCTTCCTCCTCATTTTGCATTCAAAATTTTGAAATGCTGAAATGACAGACTTCTTTTACAAACTTCCCATGGGTTCCTTTAGTGTCAAGTACAGGGGCCCCCGTTTGCTAACTCTTTTTGCTATTTACATAGATGGTATTTAGGGTTTCCTTAGTAACATAGTCATGTTGATGGTTGTTGTATATGACATCATGTTTTGATTGATATATATTTTTTTTGTTGATGATGTTTTTCTCTTTCACTTTGCCTATAGTTTGCAAAGACAACTTGATACCTTTCTTGTTTCAATGAGCTTCACCAATGACCCACATTAGAACTAAGGTCATGGTCTTCAACACTTGTAAAGATTCTCTTTCTAGGTTTGCATTACAACAAGATCCGTGGAGGTTACAATAATTTTCAGAACTATATTTCAGCTTGAATCTGCCTCATAATCACGCCTTGGCAAGGGATATTTTTTACTTTTTGTCAGGGGTGCTGCTGGTTTCAAGTACATTTCAAGATCCCTTCGAAGATGTGAACCTCTTCAGTGCTATCATTATCCTATGGTTTTGTATGGTTCAAAGGTTTGAGGTGTTAGTTTGGAACTCACCGAGTGCACTTGTATTGAGTGAGTGTAGATTCATGCGTTAATAGTTTATTTGTTGCAGACAAAAAATATCCTAGTGCATTATTCAAGTCGAGTTTTTTGGCCAGGTCCTTTACCAGGAGAGGTATCCATATTTATAATGTCCCCATTTCTGGATCACTTATGAATAGGTACTGAAGACCTTTAGTCTACTTTCCCCATAGACTAAGGGATCACTTTTAGGTTTTTATTATTTAATTATGATTGTGCGAATAGTGATTTTATCATTTATCCATATAAGGCAATTCTAATTGATTAATAGAATATTTTTTAAAAAGTGATTGTTACCACTATGGTGATTAAAAAGATAAATAATTATTGGATTATTGCTTGAAAGTAATTTTAATCACTATTTGTTATTAAGACAATTAATTTAATATTATTTTTGGAAAAAAAGAAATGTCTGCTTGGGAGATGAACAAATAAAATAAAAGATATTTTAAAAAGTCGGCAATGAGGTGTTATGAGGTATTTTACCTCTCCAAGGTGGTTCGTCCCCTTTGAAGGGTACAAATACAAAGTGGAGATCTTATTCTAGAGATGCTGAATATTATTTTGTGAATCTTCATGCTTGAAGAAATGATTGGGATGTATGCCCAATAATTGCTCCTACGGTCTTGAGTTGATTTATCAATAAAAATGTGTTTTTTGACACCACCTTACAAAGAAATATTTTGTTGCTTGCTTTAGGAGGGGCGATTTGCCTTGGTGATCTTTGGAGAGGGTTTTGAGGACAAATTGGGTGTCGAATTGCTCAAAACTAATTGCTAGAATTTATTGCTCGTTTTTTGAAGCGTGGTGTTGGGTTTTGTTAATGACTGGCAAGGTTTTCAAAGGTTATTTGATTTATTTATTTATTTGACAGAATTTTATGGTGAATTTGGCTTCGTAAAATGTTGATTTAGCCTTCATAAATAATTCATGATTTTTCTTAACTGTGGTGATTTGGTTAGGCAAGCTTGAAAGGTCCTTGAGGGTGCCCTAGACCCTAGTTTGTGAAGAATATTTCATTCTGATTTTATTTTAGCCTGTTGACCTAGAGCAACTTCACTTGGGAGGTTGTTTGGTCATTTTGGGTGCCCTAGAAAGGAGCTAGAATTATTCAGATAATTTTGGTATTTCTTCTATGATGATTGCAAGGGTTTGAGGAAGATTTGGAGAGAGAATAACTGCTATTTTTTGAGTAAAATTATATATTTTTCAACAAGCATTTATAAAAAAATTATCTTCATTCAAGTGGAAAAAATGTACACTTCCATTAATTTTCAGTTGCTCATATTTGCATATTTTGGGATGAATTGAGGTTGAATTGATTGCTGGAAATTGTCTATTTATCCCTTGTAGTTTGGCGCCAAGGGTTTGGTGAGATTGGGTGTGTGTTGAAGCTTCATTTTTCAGCTAGGGTCGGTTGATTTTTCAATTTTCAGAATTCAAAATCTATGTGCATAATATTGAGATTTTAGGAAAAACTTTTATTTGGTCTTTTAGCCCAAAAAGGGGACATTACAGTGTATTAAAACACTGATCTGGTGCACCTATGGGATCTTATATGTGCAGATTTAGATGCAAGCAGATAAAAATATTTTGTATTATCAGAGAAGAGGAAAAGCCATGGATGACCAAGGGTTTACTTGACAACGAGTTAAGTTTTTGCAGGGCTTGATCAAAGAAAGCCAGAATGATCTTCAACATACATTGGGTATGCAATTTGCAACTATGTTGAAGGCTACTGTAGCTCCAAGCAAGGGCCATTCATTCAATGGAGAAGGAAATTCGAGTGACAATGAGAAGGTTTCCACCAAACCTCCTCATAAATTATTCAAGGCTATTTTTTTGCAAAGAGAAGCAATGATTGAGATTGAGACACCAATGTGTGACCCATTTGATACATGCCAACAAGAGTATGCAGCCCTTAGTTTTGACACACAAGTATTCTTGTCTTTTCGTGATTTTTCTGAGATGAATGGGGCAAAATCAAGAGGACCAAGCATGCAACCTTGTAGAGATTTGCAACAAAGGTTGGGTAAGGTTTCTCTCTCTAATTTTGAGGGTACTGATAGACTTCTAGTGAGATCATGGTTGCAGAAAATTGGGGACCTATTTCTCACTCAACCCCATGTTTGAGGATGAGGCTCTCAAATTTGTCATGCTACACTTGGAGGATGTTGCTCATGAGTGGTGGTTTCATGGCATGATCACACAAGGCCATGAATCTATTACTACATTGGAAGAATTTAGCAAGAGGATAATGGAGAGGTTTGATAGAAGAGATCTAGAAGTCCATTTTCATGAGTTGGCACAACTCAAGCAAGATCATAATGTTGAAAGGTATATTGCTGATTTTCAAAAGATTTCCGTCATGGTACTGGATATTAGCGAAATAAGATTGGTTCTATTTATGGAGGGTTTGATAGAAGAGATCCAGAAGTCCATTTTCTTGAGTTGGCACAACTTAAGCAAGTTCATAATGTTGAAAGCTATGCTGCTGATTTTCAAAAGATTTCTGTCATGGTACCAGATATTAGTGAAAGAAGTTTGGTTCTCTTTATGGAGGGTTTGATCGAGCCTTTGACAGGTTTGGTAAAAGCTTTTGACCCCCTTTCTTTGCAAGATGCGATTACTAAAGCTTTGGATTTAGAATGTTCAGCTTACAAGGGCAATGTTTGGCCAAAAGAGCAGCCAAGGGCAGCTACTTTTTCGCTATCAAAAGTGGGAAATATAGGGCAGCCAAGGTCTGATTTTAGTGGGCCACCAAAGGCACCAAGTGGGCAGCACCTAATATGCCACCAAAGAAGCCTTTCGAGCCCCATGTTCCTCCACATAAGGTGCTACCCTATAGCAACAATATGAAGGATGCAAGAGATGAATTAATAAGGAAAGGTTTGTACTTCACTTACAAATATCCATGGACTAAAGGTCACCATTGTATGGGCAAAGGACAAATCCATTACATTGAGGTAATTGATGATGATTCAGATTTTGATATTATTGATACTAATGTTGAACAAAATGAAAATGATGTTAATGAGCATGTGCATGAGGAGGACACACAAGACTTAGGTAGCACACTTGCTTCTCTTTTAGGAGCTCCCGAGTATCATGCTTTTAGGGTGAAAGGCACATTGAGGGGACAAATGGTGACTACATTGGTTGATAGTGGAGCCACACATAACTTCATTGATGGAGTCTTGGTTAAGAAGATGGCATTGGAAACCACGGATTGCAAGGGTTTCAATGTGACTATGGCGGATGGGTTCACAATTTCTTGTTCCAAGAAGATTCCACAACTTCCACTCACTCTTGGGAAGCACAAGGTAATTGATGATCTTTTTGTTGTTGACGATGGGAACATTGATATTGTTTCGGGTGTTCAATGGTTACATTCATTAGGTGAATTCACCCAAAACTATAAAACCATGGAGATAAAATTCGTCAAAGAGGGCAACTGGTCCTCGAGGGTCTAACTAATGGTGCTCCACAAGAATTATCCATGAAAATGATGGAAAGGGATTTTAGGAGGGGCTAAATTGCATGGGTAGCAAGCTGCCTTTATTACAGTAAAATCAGAAAAACAAAACAATCCATACATGGTGAGTTACAAGCTATTCTTGATAAGCGTGTTCATATATTTGATGAGTTGCCTCATGGGTTACCACTGGATAGAGGTTTTGAGCATAATATTGAGTTGGAATTGGGTACCAAACCGGTCATTGTCACACCATATCGTCACCCAAGAGCTTTCAAAGAAAAATTTGAAAAGACCATTAAAGAATTGCTTGACATGGGGCACATAAGGCCTAGCTCAAGCCCCTTTGCTTCTTCAGTGGTGCTAATAAAGAAAAAAGGTGGCACTAGGAGGATGTGCATTGATTACAAGTTGTTGAATAAAAAGACCATCAAGAACAGGTATCCCACACCTAGAATTGATGAATTAATTGACGAGTTGCATGGTGCCATTTACTTTTCCAAAATTGACTTGAGATCCGGTTATCACCAAATCAAGGTAAAAGAAGAGGATGTTCATAAAATTGCTTTTAGATGTCATTTTGAGTATTTTGAGTTTTTGGTTATGCTTTTTGGATTGACTAATGCTCTTGCTACTTTCCAGTCATGTATGAACAACATATTTAGCAAATATCTAAGGAAGTTTGTGCTAGTTTTATTTGATGACATTCTTGTGTATAACAAAACTTTGGAGGAGCACTTGAGACACATGGATTTGGTTTTGGGCACTTTGGGGCAGCATTCTTTCTTTGCAAAGAAATCTAAGTGTGAGTTTGGACTAGCAGAAATTTTGTATTTGGCACATGTCATCATTGTACAAGGTATGCAAGTGGATAAACAAAACATTGCAGCCATCATGGATTGACCTATTCCCTCTACACTCACACAATGAAGAGGTTTTTGTAGTTGGTACAAGAGATTTGTGAGAGGTTTCTCACAACTTGCTGCCCCCTTGACTTATTTGACAAAGAAAGGGGCTTTTAAATGGCTCAAAACAGCCCAACTAGCATTTGAAAAACTCAAGGAGGTGATGTGTTCTTGTCCGGTACTTGCTATTCCAAATTTTTCTACTCCTTTTATAGTTGAATGTGATACTTTAAGTGAAGGAATATGGGCTGTCCTAATGTAGAATAAACACCCTATTGCTTTTGAGAGTAGAAAACTGAATGATTCGAAAAAGATGTATTCAATCAATAACAAGATGTTGGTGGTCATGCATGCTTTGAGTAAGTTTAGACAATATTTGGTTTGTGGAAAATTTATTGTATAATAGGATCACAACAGTTTGAGGTTCTTTCTTAATAAAAAAAAATTGAATGACAGGTAACAAAAGTGGGTGAGCAAGGTGCAAGCTTATGATTTCAATATTGAATGTGTGAAAGGTAAAAGCAATGTGGTAGTGGATGCTTTATCAAGGAGGCCTTGTTTGGAATTGCTTGAGGGCAAACAATTGTGGGAAGCGAGGACTGTAATGTCCCTATTTTCATATTACTTATGAACATGTACTGAAGACCTTTAGTCCACTTTCCCTATAGACTAAGGGATCACTTTTGGGGTTTTATTGTACTAATTAATTATGATTGTCCGAATAATGATTTTTATCATTTATCCATATAAGACAATTTTAATTGATCAATAAAATATTTTTAAAAAGTGGTTTTTACCACTATGGTAATTAAAATGATAAATAATTATTGGATTATTGCCTAAAAGTAATTTTAATTACTATTTGTTATTAAGGCAATTACTTAAATATTAATTTAAAAAAAAAAGAGGAATGTTGGCTTGGGAGATGAACAAAGAAAATAAAAGATATTTTAAAAAGTCGGCAAGGAGTTGTTATGAGGTATTTTACCCCTCCAAGGTGGTTCACGCCTCTTTGGAGGGTATAAATACAAGGTGGAGATCTTATTCTAGAGATGCTGAATATTATTTTGTGAATCTTCATGCTTAAAGAATGACTGGGATGTATGCCCAATAATTGATCCTGCAGTCTTAAGTTGATTTATCAATAAAAAGGTGTTTTTTGACACCACCTTATAAAGGAATATTTTGTTGCTTGCCTTAGGAGTGGGGCGATTTGTCTTGGTGATCTTTGGAGAGGGTTTTGAAGACAAATTGGGTGTCTAATTGCTCAAAACTAGTTGTCGGAATTTATGCTAATTTTCTGAAGTGTGTTGGGTTTTGTGAATGATTGGCAAGGTTTTCAAGGGTTATTTGATTGAAAAAATAAATAATAATTTTTTGAATTATTATTTATTAATTTGACATAATTTTATGGTGAATTTGGCTTTGTGAAATATTGATTTGGCCTTGATAAATAATTGATGATTTTTCCTAATTGTGGTGATTTGGTTAGGCAAGCTTGGAAGGTTCTTGAGGGTGCCCTAGACCCTAGTTTGTGAAGAATATTTAATCATAATTTTATTTCACTCTGTTGACCTAGGGCAACTTCACTTGGGAAGTTGTTTGGTCACTTTGGGTGCCCTAGAAAGGAGTTGGAATTATTCAGATAATTTTGGCATATTTCTATGATGATTGCAAGGGTTTGAAGAAGATTTTGGAGAGAAAACAGTTGCTATTTTTTTGAATAAAATCATATATTTTGTAGCAAGCATTTATCAGAAATTTATCGTCATTCAAGTGAAAAAAAGGTACAGTTTCATTAATTTTCTGTTGTTCCTTATATTTTAATAATTTGGGATGAATTAAGGTTGAATCGATTGCTAGAAATTGTCTATTTATCCCTTGGACTTTGGCGTCAAGGGTTTGGTGAGATTGGGTGTGTGTTGAAGCTTCATTTTTCAGCGAGGGTTGGTTGTTTTTTCAATTGTCAGAATTCATAATTTATGTGCATAATATTGGGATTTTAGTGAAAACCCTTATTTGGTCTTTTATCTCAAAAAGGGGATATTACAATATTTGGCCCTTTGTTCATTAGAAACAATTTCCTTTTGGGTATTACTAGGACGTTGTTGGTATCTTAAGGCATGTTTCCTCCTCCAATATTGGCATATTATTGATCATCTTCCTCCATTCAAGAACTCCTTAGATACTTACCTTCTTCCTTAAAAAGAAATCACTGACAAGTATTTTATGGAGGATATATACCAATTGGATGTTTAGGTCACTTGCACATATCCTCAACAGTCTCTCAACACAAAGTTGGTTTCTATGCTCCGCATTTCTTAAGGATTGTAAATGGCATCATCATTTAACTTTGAGTATCTCCAACATCATTGCCCACATGGCTTGGTGATTTCCATTGGTTGGCTTAGGGTATGCTCTTACCAATCGAGTTGTGACTGACCACCATATTCTACGGGACAATATGATCTACTCTCACTTCCCCTTTTAGGAGGTAGAGACGGAGGAGCATTTTATTTTTTAGGTTCCATATCTACTAGGAGATTGGAGGGAGATACCGTTGTCTATGCATAGAGTTGGGTGGATCTCTATTCACTTTATTTTGGTACGTGGATCAGAGGTGCTTGACTTGTTTTTAATCGGGAGGTTGTCATTCTCAGAAGGAGATCCTTATAATGATCCCTTGAGTTGTCACATTAATTACTTCCTTCTATCAACCCAATTTTGGTATTGGATATGGTAAGCCCTTTTTGGATATGTTTGATTCATGTTCATATCATGATAGATTAGTGAGACGTTGCTTCCATTTGATTATTGCTACTAGAACATCCCAATCTCAATCCAAGAGAAGTGTATTCATGTCATATTGACATTAAGAGTCTTCCCTTTGTCTATAGGCGGGGTCGCAAAGGTAGGTGTACATTACTGGTTTTTTCTCTATACTTATAGCTTCATTGACCTTTGATATTAGGAGAGGTTATAGAGTGTAGTTGACTTGCTTAGAATGTCCAATCTAGTGAGCCCGTTAGCTTTGGACATTCCCCTATGAGCATTATTGTATCTTGCATTGGCCACTTTGAAGATATAGATGATAATCTTGTTGGTTCCTCGTGTTCAAGCCTTAGTACAAACCATAGTCACAAGGTTCGGATTCGAGTTCGAGTTCGACAAGGATAAAATTCGATTCAAGTTCGCCAATAGATAAAATTCGAAAAAAAATTCGCCATTAAGTTCGACTTATATAAAAACATAAAAAATATTTAAAAAAAAAAGTCAAAAAGAAATCCAATAAAAATTACAAATAATTGTAAATAAATAAATAAAATAAAAAATAAAATCAATTTAATAAATAAAATAAAAATAAACATAAGAATTTCAAACTTGAATTACATTAAAAGATATCAAAATATTCATAGTTTAGAGCCTAAGCTCAAAATTGATATAGAACTTAAGTTTCAAACATTTGTAACATCAAACCCAACTTCAAAATCAAAACTAGCACTAGCACTAGCACCATCAATGAATCCTCCATCCATCTCATCAATACTATCTATATTTTTCTCAACTCCTTCAAAGGATGGTTCTCCAAGATGAAGATTGTCATCTTCTTTTGCAAGATTGTGCTCAAGCAATCTTAAATTGCTATGAGCAAACACAAGATCTGACAACTTTTTGGCCCCTAGTCGGTTTCTCTTATTAGTATGGCTCAAATCATGCGTGCTCCAATTTCTTTCACATGCAGAAGCACTGGCACATTGACTGTGGACATGCACGGCAAGCTTTTGTAACTCTGGAGTAGAAGAACCATACGTCTACCACCATAAATGGGGATCCATGCTAACAATGTCTTCTTGTGCCGCTTTAAACCACTCGGCTACTCTCCCCCAGTGTTGAGACCACTCGCGGGCACAATCTCATTTACTGACACTTTCTCTCACAAGGGCTCATCGGTGCATTGAATCTCACAGAGTGCATGCCTTAAGGGGTGCACTGGGAATGGGGTGGGATCGGCTTGTGGCACTTTGCGAGAGATATTCTCATACTATTCTATCACGCATACATCCCTTCATGCAACCTTCATACCTCCTATGATGTCTCCTTGAAATCTTGAAACCCTAAAATATGGCTAAGTTTGAAACCCTGAAACCCTGGAATCTGACTAACTCTGAAATATGATAGGATCCTCCAAAACCTAGAATTTGCATTATAGCTCCTAGCGGTCTGAAACCCCTCTCAAACACCCTGAAAGTATATAAATAAAATATAACTTAAAGTATAAGAAACTAGATGTCTTTATTTATATACTGTTGGGTCCGAACATGAAATTCGCCGAACAGGGCGAACTTAAACGAATTTTTAGTGAATGGCATTAAGTTCGCCGAATTCCGAATTTATAGGTAAAAATTCGGCGAACCTTGTGACTATGGTACAAACATATGACATTGCTGGTTGACTATCATGATTCCCTACTTTTGTCTTCATTAGTCTCATATTTCCTTGAGGGGTCCTACCTCGCAAGACTATTTGTACTTAGCTTTTCTAATTTAGGCTTTAATTGTTTTTGTTTTACCCTGATATTTTGTCTACGTTTCTTTATTGCTTTGTGCTTTGTTATTTTTTGAAATCTAGAGTTTCTTTATCCAAGTAGTTCTTTGTTAAAACTAAATGTACACTCAGTCCCATTGGCTGTCTTTTGGTCAATTGTGGACATTAAAATAAGTTCTTTCTTTACCTCTATCTTTGCAGTATTTTTATCTATTTGTTCATTTTTCATTTGATATTATATTTATTTCTTGATTTGCAAGAAATCTATTTCCATTTATGGAATTAAACTTTTCTTGTCAATTAAGTTGTCTCTTGAGATTTTGGTGAACTTCTGCACGGAGCCCAACAAACTTCTCTTCTACACTTAATGTAATTCTAACAATATTTTTTGTGTTTCCTATATTACAAGTTACTGGTTTGATTTGCAAGTTTTCTATTTTATGCTTCATGTTTGTGCTCAATAAGCGATAATAAACTGTTCAAGTGCTCATGTTCCGAAATTAATTTCTGCTTTTATCATGGAGGAAACCTGACTAACAGCATTTCATAATCATTATCATCTTTCTTATGGAGAGAAGACGATGAATTTATTTTTTGGTTGGTTTATTTTGTTTATACAGGGTGTGGTGGCTGGTCTTTTGGTTCAAAATACTCTGAAGTACTTGCTACATTTTGGTCAAGTTTCCAAGTACTTGGTAAAGCTTTTTAATACCATCAGATTGTTCTTTGGATTTTTAATTATTTAATATGTTTTAAGGTTCGACAAAAAATATAGAGATGCAATAGATTGGTGTGATTGATAATTATGCTAAATAATTTAAGTGTACACATTTGTGTTTAATTTTTTGGCAGTTTTATTGGGTTGCAACCTATATTGGTATGTCGTTGTAATGCAAACATGCATACTGCAGGTTTGAAATACTTAAGACAAATTATAATGTGTTTGTCCCATTGACCTATTTTGGTTCTTCATGGGCATTAATATAATTTCTTTCCTTCTTTATTTATTTGATTTGGCGTATGTTTTTCATTTACTATATAGTATGCCACATTTTTCTTGTGCCTTCTTCCACTCTTGGGAATAAAATGTTAGAAATGACGATGATAATATCTATTATATCAACCATATTGGGAAACCCTAACACAAATAAATTAAAAATCTTCATTGTTTCCATAGCATATATTGTTAAATAAATTTATCATAATGAATTTTTTGCTTTCATCGCAAGTAAAGTATTTCTGTGTGCTTGAAGTAAATTCATATGCTTGCCAATCTCTCTACTGGAGCATATCAGTATATCCAGTAAAAAGCCTGCTAGCAAAATTCTCCTTTTGAGGTTATAAGCTAGTATCTAAATGTAGGGTCTGCAATTATTCCCATAACATAAAAACAACTAGTCACACATGTTATGATTGAATTTAATGAAACTATCAAAGAATACTGTAGTTGATTGCTTTGTTAACTCTTCATGTAAGAGCTCAAATGTAGGTCTATTCAAGTATGTATGAACTGTATGCTTTTGAGAATTCTTAATACAACTGTTTTATGTTTTCCTTCAAAAGCTTAAACTGAGGGTTAGAAATCTATCCGCTAATCTTATTCCTTCATTCAAAAGCCCAAAATGAATTTTTGGAATCTTAGGCTGGAGGAAATCTCTTTTCTGATACCGTAGAACTTGGGTTATTGTTCTGTAGTTAGTGAGCTTAATGGTTTGCAATATCATCTTGAAGTGAAATGGTGCCCAAGTTGCTCAAACAGTTTGTAAAAGATTGCAATACATTACCATTTTAGATCCATTGTTCATTTTGTTTCTCTCCAATGTTCACAGTCCAGGCTACAGACTACATGTGTAGACACATGCTACCAGTTTTCTCTCTATGTCTAGAGGTTCATCAGTCGCAAATGTTCGGAGAGTTACTTGAAAGAGTATGTCATCCTTCAACATGGTCCTTTAAGCTCAGGGCATTCTTTTGAGTATATCATCTGATTGTGTGTTGGATCTTCGGTAGTAATAAATGAAGATGGTGAGATTCTATTCCGGACTTTAATACAAACTAGATGCTTGTTCGTCATCAGCCTCTTTTCTTGAATCTATTTGCAGTTTGTTTTTGCATGGAACCTTACTTTCTAAGGATTGTTTTTTTTGTGTGTTTGTACATACTGTTTGTCTAGGGTTAGCTCCATGCATATTAGGTTCTATTGTTTCCTAGGTTTAGTTCTAATCACTTTTATTTTTGTGTTGGAGTCACTCTATGCTCTCCTTATTTGCAATTGAAACTTTTACTTTTGAGTGTGTCTGACCTCTTTGGTCAATTGTGGAGACCAATATAATTTTTTTCTTTCTTTGTAGTTTAGGCTTGTGTATTTCTTCTCTTTAGTTATGATAACTATAGCTAATATCTTTTCACTTGTTGGGATATTTTACATCCGCTGAGATTTGATGCTTCCATTGAGCTAAAACTTTTCTCGGTAATGCCAAGAGCAAAATTATCATAATGGTTCTTGTCAAATTGGCTAATGGAAGATTTTTTTTTTTTTTTTTAGATTCTAGGAGTTGATAGGCTCAGGGTTGAAATTTATAGTCATACAAACACATTAGGATCTCAATATTTTGCAAATTGTGATGATGGAATTACGATTTATAATCTTATACCAATGAATTAAACGTTGACATCACAAAGAAGAAAAGAAGGAAAGAAAGAAATTAATTATATTATTGTCCATGAATGAGCAATAGTAGGTCAATGGGACTTGAGAATACATCTAATCAGAATAGATAGTGTTAGGTTAATAGGACATTATGCAGTTGCAATTAGGGTATCTCTGAAGAGATGCCTTAGACCACACAACCTTCAGAATTACAGAGAGGAATAACGGAATAAAATGTACTAACAAAACAACAATGTTCTTTATTAGATTTCAATGGTTGGAAATACAACTTGCACACACAATGATAAGAAGACAACAATCTAGAAAGAGATGCGTTACAACACCAGATCCTCAAATATTTACGGCTAACTCGCGGTCTTTGCAAGTATAGCTCTCTTTTAGAATACTCCCTTTGATCTCTATCCTTGAGTTCACTGGCTAGATGCCTTAGGCGTAGGGGCATGCTTATATAGGCACAAGATCCACTATTTACAATAATTCTCTCAACAACTCGCTACATTCATTAAATATTTGTAACACATCACCATGCGCCATAAACATTGAATGTTCAATACAATTCCAATCCACAATAACACATCTCAAGACATGTGCATCTAGAACAAATTGTACAGAGATTGCAACCTCACAAGGATAAGTCACAATGATTTGCAAGCAAACGATGCATAGAAGACTCCTTGCGCAATGATCCTCATATTCGCATTGCTGCGCACTAACCTCCTTCATATGATATTGCACGATTTACAAGCAAATCTATGCAATAAAACCCTTTGGTAGCACAAGACTCCAAGCCCTCTCCTTTGCTTGGAACTGAACAATGAATTGCATAATATTTCTCAAGTGACAGCAAGTTGTGCGCTCCAACATGGCTATGCAAAATAAGATATGTGCACAAAAGGATGTGCAACAACACTAAAAAGGATTTGTGTGTTTGCAAAGATGTCGCAAAAACAATGCAAAGAACTTACACGCAACAATACTTGTTCTCAAAGAACTTAGATTATATTTTGATCTCAATGTTCTTTTTGGTTGATGTAGGCTTACAAGTGAACTTGAATGATCCTATATCATATACCCCAGGTAACAAATGAAACATGAGCTCTTGCTCATGCATGTCTTCTGAGAGCTTTGCTATTTGTTTTCCTTGTTTTGTAGCTTTTGATGCACTTATCCATGTTGCATCATCAATTTCTCAGCCCTTCCATTTTACCAAATATTCTTTATACTCTCTGTTGTGCATCTGCTTGCTAATTTTAGAATCAATCTCCGTTTCTACTTGCTCGCACACTTTCTTAGGCAGCTGTGCTTTTCAATCACAGAATTTGCATTTGTGGTTTCACTACTCTACCCGTCATGATACATATATAAATCTGCTACATAAAAAATAGGCGATATGTCTATCCCTTAAGGTAAGTCTATCTCATATGCATTTGTAGCAAACTTTCACAACATTTTATATGGTCCAATTTTCTTCCATTTTAAACTGTTCATAAGCTCCCTTTGGAAATATTTCTTTTCTCAAGTGGACTAAGACTAAGTCTCCCACTTGATATTCCACTTCTCTTCTATTGACATCTGCACGTTGCTTGTATTGTGTAATGCTCCATTCTAACTGTTCACGCACTTGCTGATGCAATTCTCTCATATATTATGCAATATCTTTTTCTTCAACACCTTTCTTTTGCTCATCTCTGATGTAACGCAATTCTGCTACTATTTTTGGACATGACCTGTACACAATCTGAAACGGTGTCCTTCTAGAACTCCTATTAACTAAATTGTTATAAGCAAACTCAACCTGTTCTAGAATTTAATCCCACATTCCCGGCTTTCCTTCAATCATACCTTGCAATAGATTACAAGACTTCTGTTGACTACCTCTGTCTATCCTTCCATTTGAGGATGACATGTGAAACTGACTATAGTTTGGTATTTGGCGCCTTCCATAATGTCCTTCAGAAATGTCTAACAATTTCCACATCTTTGTATGATACTATGTAGCACGAAAATCCATGCAATCATACAAGTTCCCTGAGAAACAAGTTAGGAATGTGTGTTGCATCACTAGTCTTCTTGCAAGCAACAAAATTTTCTGTCTTTGAAAATCAATCCACAATTACAAATGTGGAATCATATCCTCATTATGTTGTAGGAAATCCTAGAACAAAAGCCATGTTAATATCTTCCCATGGTCTCTTTGGAATTGGCAATGGTTGATACAACCATGCATTTTGAATTTTCCCCTTTGCCAATAGACAAATTCTACATTCTTGCACATACTTGCGCACATCCACACTCATTCGCGGCCGTGCATATGTTTTGTCATAGCCAAAATGACTTGCTAAACATCCACTATGCTTCTCCTTAATCATTTTTTTGTGCATTGAACCTTTAGGTCTGCACAATTGCGCTTCTTGGAATAATGATCCTTGCATGAGATAATCTCACCATGGTGTGTTATTGGCACCCAATGGTTTTGTGCATGCTTTCCATGCATCTTTGAAATCTTCATCTTCTTCATACATCTTTTTCATATAAGAAATCCTATGACTTCTACTCGCTTCTTGTTCACCAAGAGGAGTCTTCTACTCAACACAAGTGCAATTCTATTTGACTTACCACATTGGTGATTCAATAAAAATGAGTAACTTTGGAGAAACTCAACACACTGCATATGCCTTTGGTTCAACTTACCCTGGTTGTTTATGAATTGCAGTGCTTGATGGTCGGTATTCAACACAAATTCCTTGGGCAACAAATAATGGCTCCACTTCTTGAGTGCGTGCACTATGGCATAGAACTCTTGACATATACTGAATATTTTTTCATTGCATCATTCAGTTTCTCACTGAAGTAAGCTATAGGCCTACTTTTTCGACTCATCATTGCTCCTAGTGTTGCACCACTCGCATTGCAATCTACTTGAAATATTTTACTTAAATCTAGTAACGGCAACATGGATTGCACAATTACCTTCTTCGACTAATGGAAACTATTTTATGCTTCTACGCTTATACAAATTCTTTTCTATCTTTGCACATCACCTCGATGCTCATTGTGCACGTCTTATTGAAATTCTTGATGAAGTTCTTGTAAAAACTTGTAAAGCCATGAAAGCTTCGTGCTTCAAATGTGCTCCTAGGTGACAACCACTAAAGTATAGGGTGTACCTTTTTTGGATCCATCTCCAAACCTTCTCGGGATATTACAAAACCCAAGCATATTAACTCCTCCTTCATGAAGCTAGATTTCTTCAAATTTACCAACAACTTTTCATCTTGCAACCGTGCGGCAACACTTGTCCCAAATGCATTAAGTGTTCTTCCTTTGTTCTGCTGAAAATCAATATGTCATCCAGATATATTGTGACAAACTTACCCAAAAATGGTTTTAGGACTTGATTCATGAGTGCATTACTTAGTACAAATGTCATGACTAACCAGTCATACAATCCTTCCTGCATTTTGAATGCAGTCTTCCAGTCATCATCTTCCCTCATGTATTGTTTGTGATTTGGTGATATCCACTCTTCAAGTCAATCTTTGTGAAGTATTGTGCTCCACTTGAGCAATCCATCAAATCATCCATGTGCGACAATGGAAATTTGTACTTAATTGTAATCTTGTTGATGGCTTTGGAATCAATAGACATGCTCCATTCACCTCCTTTCTTAGGTGCTAACACTGTTGGAACTGCACATGGTTTCAAACTTTCTCCTATCATCCTTTTGTTGAAAAGCACCTGATCTTGTCTTTGCAACTCTAAATTCTCATTAGGCTTCAACCTATATGATGCTTTGTTCGGTAAACTTTATCCTAGAATCAAATCCATTCAATGACATACTTGGCATGGGCAGTAACCCATATGCTAGATTGTTTGAAACATCTGAAAACTCACTTGACAAGTCCTTCACTTCACGCAAAAGTGCTTCCTCTGTTGTGTTTGCGCTTACAACTTGTGTGGGACTTTATATCAATGCATAACATGCACACTCCTTAACTTCTTTTAGAAATTGTTTTCCTAAAATCATCACATCTCTTAGACCTTTGTCCACTTTTTCACACCTATACTTCAAAGGATTTAAAATGTATTCCCTTCCATCCTTCACCAAAGTGTAGTTGTTTTCGCGGCCATCATGCTGCTCCTTGTCAAATTGCCAACGTCTTCCAAGTAACACATGGCATACGTCCATGGGTATTATGTTGCACATGATTTCATCCTTGTATGTGCCAATCTTGAATCTTACTAGACATTGCTCATTCACCAGACTCTGATGTTCCTTCAACAACCAAGACACTGTATAGGAATTTGGATGCACAATCCTCTTCGGACCAAGCTTTTCATCCATCTCTTGCAAAACCAAATTATCTATACTGCTACTATCAACAATGAATATGCAACACTTATTGTCAGATCTGCAAATGGTTCTGAATAGATTCTTCCTCTGCACAGGGCTATTCTCTTCTTTTGCTAGTTTCAACAACACCCTCTTCATCATGAGAGCTTCTCGTTTTTCTGGTTCTTTGCCTTGATATACAAACACAACACTTTCCTCATCCATTTGTGCAATATGCGCATTTGCATAATTTCATCTATTACCTTCATTATGCACATATGGACACTCAAATGCTATGCCCAGTTTCACCACATTTTCATTATGTATCCATGAATCCTCCTCCTTTACCTCGTCCATAGGATCCTTCGCCTCTGGTAGGATTTCCTCTGCCTCTTTGCGCACTAGTATCAACGTGATAAGAAGTATTGGCTTCTCCTTCTAGTGCAAATTAATCTCTACCACTGCTTCCTTGTCCTCATGCGCACTTAAACTTTCCTTTGCACTGTGCCTTATTGTTTGTGGGACAATTTCTCCTTCACCTTCAACATGCACTGATAGGATTTTTCAACAGATTGCAACTGTATCATACCAAACTCATCTTGAATGGAAATGTGCAAGCTATTTATGTACTTAGAGATCTTATTGGTGTCATCTTGAACATGACCCGCCTTGATGGTGAGTATATACAACTCCTTAGGGAAATGCGCAAGCCATTTATGTACCTAGAGATCTTATTGGTGTCATCTTGAACATGACCTGCCTTGATGGCGAGTCTATAGAACTCCTTAGTGTAATCGTTCACACTCATCTCTCTTTGTCACAAATTTTGCAACTTCTTGAACAAAGATAATTGGTAATCAAAAGGTACAGATTTAGCATTCAACTTTGCAACCAGTTTATCCCAATTCTTGATCTGGTCTATACCTCTACAAACTCTTTTTGTCGACACATGCTTCCACCATAAGGATGCGTAACCCTTCAACTTGGTGCATGCAAATTTAACTTTCTTGGGATCTTCCATACTCTCAAAGTCAAAGTATTTTTCTAACTCAGTGATCCAATCAATGAGTTCTTTAGGACTCAGACTCCTTGAATAACAAGGAGGGTCTAACTTCGGCCTACTAGTCATCCTCGCAACTGTGTGTAGGAATCTATCTTTAGGTTCATTGACCTCTTCTTTTGCATCATGGTTCTTAGGCGCTTCTTTTGCAACTTCATTGTCACTTTCATCATCCACCACCTTAATGCCTCGACATTGCACGTTCTCCATAGCCTCTAGACGGGCTTGCATATCACTCATCAATCATGCCAAGTTTGCAAATCTTGGCATTGTAGGCTCTCTTGCATCAAAAGCTACTCTATGTGCCATTTCCTCCAAATCAAAGAAAAATCACTACACCTTCTACCTAACACTTGCTAGAAGATGTCTTCACCATTTTCTAACCACACGCAAATGTGGAAAACATACTCTTATCTAGGCACTTCCCTACTAGGAAGAAACCTTACTTTGATACCAAATGACATAGCTGCAGTTATGGGTCTCAATGAAGAGATGCCTTAGACCATACAAACCTTTAGAATGTCATGCTAGAATAATGCAATAAAATGTACCAACAAAACAATAGTGTTTTTTTATTGGATTTCAATGGCTGGAAATACAGCTTGCACAAGCAATGACAACAACAAAACTATCTTGAATGAGATGTGTTACAACATCATATCCTCAAATATTTGTCTACTAACTTATGGTCTTTGCAAGTATAACTATCTCTTAGTATACTCGTAGTCACTATGATCAATATCTTGAAGTTTGTTGACTAGCTGACTCTGGCATAGGGGCATGCTTATATAGGCACAAGGCTCACCTACTTATGATAATACTCTTAACAACCTCTACACTCGTTAAATATTTGTTACACATCATCATGTGCTTATAATCCCAATGCACTATAATAGATCACAAGAAAATGTGCACCTAGAACAAACTGTGTAGAGATTGCAACCTCACAAGGCCAAGTTGCAATGATTTGCAAACAAACAATGTATAGAAGGCTGCTTGTGCAATGATCCTCATATTTGCATTGATACACACAAACCTCCTTCATACGATATTCCAAGCTTCACAAGCAAAGCTGCGCAATAGAACCCTTCGGTAGCTCAAGACTCCAAAACCTCTCCTTTGCATGAAACTGAACAAGGACTTGTGCAATGTTTCACAAGTGACAACAAGCAACAAGTTGCACACGCAAACATGGCTGCGTGGAAGAACAACATGAGCGTAGAAAAGGTTGTGCAAAAACACTAAAAGGGATTTGTGCATGCACAAAAGCATTGCAAAAACAATGCAAAGAACTTGTGCGCAACAAGATTTACACACAAAAGAACTTAGCTTATTTTCTAATCTAAATGTTTTTTTTGGGGTTGATGTAGAATTACAAGATCAAAAACTAAATAAAAAAAAGCTCTGAAGTAATAAAACTAAATGAAGGGGTAAACCCAAAGTAGTAAAGCACAAACCAATGTGGTTAAGGTACCAATATAAGTAGCCATGTGATGGGAACAAGACCCTCCAAAAGGGCATGATATGATGAATGTTGCAGAGACTGGAAGCTAATTCCATCACACATTTGTCTTGGCACGAGCAAAAGAAATCATCGATGCCATTGTCTATCATTGTGAAAGGGCCAATAGAGATTTGATAATGCTCATCAGGGAGTGTCCAGGGTGGAGGGGGCGAGGCTTGGTAATCATAGGAAAAAGGAAAGCATACCCTCTAGAATATTTCCTAACATCCAAGGTCAAAACAACTCTAGTAGCAATGAAGAAACTTGCAATGCATGCCTCCTCTTGTAGTTCTCAAAGTGGTTGAGGGGCATACCCAAGATGTAGAGGAGCAGATCCAAGATACTGATAGAGAATTTGTTGGGGCACCCTAGTAGTACCGTGCAAAAAAGAGTGTTGCCTTATTGACTGACCCCCTCTCTTTGTAAGGCAATAAAATCCAAAGGGTACTTATTGCCGTCAATCTCAGTGATGGGCTAAAAGAAAGAGGTGATCATCTTGGGCTTTCTAGTGTCGCCTATAGGGATTGTGTTGAAGTGTGACAACCTCTCAAAGAATAGGGATTAAGCATCATTGATTCGTGCATTGAAAGATAGTGGATAAGGAGTCGCCCTAGTCTTTGTAAAGATAATGGTATCTCTCCCATATCTCATAATAAATGGGGCATCTGAAAATGAAATGCTTCTTGGCCTCCATCTCCTAGAGGGAACAAAGACGACATCCATTCTCCATGTGGAATAAGGTGATCAATCTCAACTCACGACTTGTAGGAGCACAACCTCTACTAGACGAGTGGAAACCTCAAGCTGTGTGACCAATTGCGATGGAGATAATTAGGCTGACTAAAGACACCATCCACCACTTGTAAGAAATGCTCAGTGTAGAAGGTAAGCTTGGGCTTGAACCGCTGAAGAGGGGAGGTCCAAGTGACTTGAACATACTACCTGTAGATATCCTCTTTGATAACACTAATGACGACATTCTTTAAGGAAAGAAGTCGACGAGGGGTGCCCATGGAGTATCTAAAAAATAGTTAGTCTATAACTAGAGATGCCAATGGACTAGAGGAGTCAACTAGTCACAAAGTACCAACAACGACATCTAGTGGGGGCCAAGGATGCAATCATCTCTGAAGATCAAAGGGATAAGTATGGATACCTCTCACGACCTGAAGCTAAATCCTCCATGGTTTCGAGTCCTTGAATGTAGAAAGTAAACTTGAATATAGTCTCAACGCGAAGAGGTTTGATGGCAAACTCATCTCTGATGATGTATTGGGGAACAAGCCGTTTGCAATGGATCAAATGTTGGATCATGAGAGTTCGGATCCTCTCAACATGAACCCAATCAATGAACCCCAAACTAGGTCCCAAAACCTCAGACCCTTATAGAACGATAGGCTTGATGATTGTATCGAAGAGGCGCATCTTCGAAGGGATATCTTGGAAGTGGATCTGGAAACATTGGCGCTCCAAAATAGAAAGGGAGGCTTATCCCTTGCAAAGCAACGATCGAGAGGCAAGCTTCATACTAAAAGACAATCCAGAGAGTTGGACCCTCAATTAAGTGTAGGTCAATGTCATCTCCAAAGGTTTCCCTTTGCAAAGGAACTGGAACCATGAAAGAGAACCTTTAGAGGTGTTGAATATCATGACCTTAATTTTTTAAGGTTGACCACCAGTTGTTGAAGCTCTCAGAAATGAGCAACAACATCAAGTTGTCTTTGTAAACTATTGACAAAGTGAGAGAGAACATCATCATCAACAAAAAGACGTATGGTTATCACCACATCATGTAAATGGAAACCATCATCAGCATGGGTATGCTATCAAAGAAAATCTTGTAGCTCATCAATGTATATGCTAAAGAGGGTCGGTGAGAGAAGGCATCCCTGTTTGACCCCAGTGGTACTCTTCACACATCTAGAAAGACTGTGAGAAGTACAAAATTGTTTAGCAATTGTCTCATAGAGCCTCCAGGTGACGGTAATGAGATAATTTGGACTGTTGACATCACACAATTTCTAGAAAAGTAGATGTCTTGGAATCAAGTCAAAGGCCTTCCTGAAGTATACAAAACAACAAAATACTTTGGAAGACCGATGATGAGCCTCCTCAATAATAAGTCGGAGTGTAAAGATGTGGTCAATGGTCTAGTATTCTCTCTTAAAGCTGGCTTGCCCCCTTGCTCTAAGATTACCTCTCTCCAACTTTTCATAAAGCATCATTTTTAACACTGTGGCATAAATTTTAGCAAACGAATGCCAAATCATAATGGTCGTGTAGTTACTAGGTTTGGATCCATCCCCAAACCTATGATTGGGATGGATTATTTTTTGGGGCCAATAACTATGAAAGCACGACCATGCAACCTCATTAAAGAGCTTTTCCAATGGGGAGCCAATGAAATCCATACCATATTTGAGGAACTCAGCGTGGAGGCCCTCAAAATCCGTTGCTTTGCTTTTACATAAATTCCAAGTAGCGCTTCTAACTAGACTTGTAGAGAATACAATAGAAGATGGTGTTGGAGTGGACACAATGACAATAGGTTGGTCTAGGATGTTGTAAAGAGAAGTGGGATAGGAGACCTAGGCCTAGGGGTTGATGTCTAAAGCGAGGGTTTTTCTTGAAAGGAGAGTGCATCAAAATCTATTAAGGGAATGGTGGAGGGAAGCAAAGAGAGAGAGAGTTGTTGAGACATAAGAAACTCATGTTTCTTCTATCAAAAAAGACAATGATAATCTCTATGGTTGGCGGGTATGGAGGGAGGGTCATGAGTTAGGGCAAAACAAAGTCTTGGATCTAGGGATTTACAGTCATCATCGTACCTTTGTTTCATAGGGAAAGACCCTTGGGGAGGAGGTGAGTTAGAGTAGTGCATGGTGTAGGGAGAAGAGTCAAGGCTTGCATCCTAAAGGGTATTAGATAAAAGCTCATACATGGATTTTGTGGTGGGAAGAGGAAGGGAATTTTAGTTGGACATAAGTTGGGAAAGTCAGGCAACATAGTCAATGGTGTACTCATAATTAAAGTGGACTGTGGTGTGGCGAGTGTTTGGGACTTGGGGTCACGGTGATAGCGGTGGAGTAAGAGTGAGAAGCAACATGGAGAGTGAAAGTCAAGGCAACATGGACAAGAGGGAGCTGATGGGAAATAAGGTAATCCATATGTGCGGGATGAGGGATCTGTAAGTGACAACATAATCCACTACACTTGATTACCGTGCCTCGGCCAATCCCCTCCCCCTTCGCTCCATTTACAGAAGGTACCTCCCATACATTGTGACCGAAGTATACCTATCTGTAGATTCTCTTTGTATACCAAATTCCTACGAATCCAACTCTTCAAGGATTAACTACTTGTGTGCAAGTTGATAAATAGGTGTTTGGTTGGTCCCTATACGGGCATTGAAGTGCACTGAGAGAAAAACATTGCCCACTAAGGAATAATGGGAAATATTTGGATAAAAGTCAAGGTATGGGTCTCCATCAATGTGCACAATGAAGTGTGATGAAGCAGGGGGTGTAGCATTTTGCAATGGAAACCTCGCAAATAGGAGGTGGGCCCCTATGAACATGCAACAACATGTATTTGGAATGGACATTAGAAGCTACCAACGATACTTTAGACTTTAGGTTGTCACGAATGATGCAAGGCACTCCACCTGAACTACAGACACCACCCTATGTATGGGTCTCATGCCAACAGGTTGAGACCAAAAGCAACTTGTGGCTGGGGCAGTGCCCACATTGGGCTCTCATTGGTCTCAGAAAGGAAGATCAGATCTCACAATGCATTAACATCCTGGAAGGTACTCGAAGAAGATCACACACTACCGTTATAGTTCCAACTAACTGATGGAGATGCCATTATCACTATTTGAGACCCTCGTGTGCCATCGTTTAGATGGTAAAGCACATGACCACCTTAGGTGTGGGGAAGCATGAGTCACAGTGCTACAGTCCTGAATAACCACCCATCTTTTTTCTTTCCTAGCAGAGACAACAAAGGCCCGAGCCTTTTGAAGCTCCTTTACTTGGATTCTAGTGAGATCAGCATCTAAGTGGACTTTATTTATTGGGGAGGGAAAATACTTCCCTTTTATATTTGATAGCTTCTAAACAATCGTCTAGTGATTGGAACCTGATAATAAGAGTGTCATCGGGAGTTATCCATGCTTGGTCAAGGCCGATGCCAATCAGAACAATTGCTTTTTTAATTGGAAGATGTTGATAATATAACATGTATCCTTCTATAAAATTTGCGTCTACATTGCATCATCAATTTGTGTTATCATACTCAAAGCACACCCACAAGATTCCTTCCAATAAATCAAAAAACTAGTGGTATAACCATTCCATTACCTTGATAGATATTAAATTACTACACTTTATTCTAAATTACCCCGGAATGATAGATTGTCCATTGGTGGGGCTGCAGGGTTTTGAAGATTTAAGTGGTGTTTATCTCCAAGAAAATATATATCAAGGATCCAAATGAAGGACTGCTGCAATCCTACGACATCTTCGTCCTCAATGTCAACCTAGTAGATCTGAACTTGCGAAAAGCAAAATATACCTCTACAGTCATCTAAAATTTTGTTAGAATGGTTAAACAAAGACAGCAGTGTCCATAATTTTGTTAGATAAGTTTAAGTTTGCCCTATCAGTAATTGTTCATGGTATTGGTTTGTGACTATAATTGTTTTTTTCCACTTTCCAAGTGAATGCAGGAGGGATACACTGTGGTTTAAAGTTATTATTAATTAAATATACTATTTGATTTTTTGTATAGACAAATAATAGATTGGATTCGATTTTCGCACCCAATCTTTTTTGAACCTAAATTGCAAATTATGTTGTGTGCACTTTCATTAATAAAAGCCTAAATGTTTAGCATGGATGTCTTGTAAGGAATGTTCATGGTATTGGTTCGTGACTCTAATTGTTTTTTCCACTTTCGAAGTGAATTAATTCAGGGTTACAATGCTCTTAAGGATTATTTTCCAACCATGGAGATGTTACCAAATCCCCAATGTTTTAATTCAGCTTGTCGAGAGCGTCAGGTATGTCCTTGGTTGTTTAGTTGGAAGAATTGTTTATGGTCCACTAAATCTGTGTAATTAATAAATGGTTTGTTCTTATTTCCTTGGAAGAACAAGAGACTAATCGTTAATGAATATTTTCAAGAAAAATATAGCCATGCAAATTTGTGTTGCGCTGCAGCAAGAATACATCAAGATAAAGCCAGCAAGAGATGCTGAAGCAATGGCTAGGGAAGAAGCAAAGGCAGCTGCTGCATATAATCTTCCAGTCCATGATGATAATGAATGGAATATAAGGTAGGTGTTTGTAAGATCCCTGCACTTCCCCTCCCTTTTTGAGTTTACTGATGAACAAGTGGATCTACATTAGGAGGGCTATTTTATTCCAAACAAAACCAATTTACCTAAGAGATACCTTCAAGTTCAAAAAATTCAAGACGGGCTGAAGAATGAATGTGGTGCTCAAAAAATTGCACTGAATCTTTAATCTTTGAAATCCAAAAACAAGAAAATTTTAGTTTTTTGAGAAAGGCAACAAGATGACTTTATAATAATGCTTTTTTGATATGGTTTTTTATGGGATTTACAATAAAGCTTGTATATTCATACTTTTAATTTTAGTGATCTGCTGCTCTTTACTTTTTCAATGTCACTGGTGAACCAATTTGCCCACAAACATACAGAAATTTTGCTTTCAACTATATTGTGTTTCAGTTAGAAAACAATATTTAAGAGAATACAATTTCTGGGGCTGAATTGGTTTATTTCTGAATATTTTCTCTTCTGTCTCTTTGGTTGCCTTTGAAAGTGAGTCTCTCCTCCAGAAATAGGGATCTATGGGGCTTTCAATGAAAGCCATTTCTCTGCAACATAACATACGGTTCTTGGGAAGCCTGTGATAACCATCAAATTGTAAAACCCTCCCACCTACCCCCCCTGCTCCATGCCCTTCTGCTATCCAAACTAGCAACTCTATCCTTCCATTACTATTAGATCTGCTCAAGCTACCGATGCAATCTGATCTGGCCTTTCACTTCCTCCTCTAAGGAGGCCATGGCCTCCTCAATGACACTGATTTTTTTGCAATATAATCTCACATGAATCCTTTCTGATCTGCAAAAAACATTTCCACCAATTCCTGCAATACCATGCCCAATCATCCATCACTAGGGCATAGTTTTGTTCGAAACAGGACAATGGCGTTATCTCAAGTTTGAACATCTCGCTCACTTGACCCCACCACCTCCCGCTCATCCAATCCGACCGCCTCACACTACCCCTCCTCCCCACCTCAGTCTCATTCTCTATGGATGAAATGGAAAATTGCCTTTGGTTTCTCAAAGAAAAGGCAATGATATGTTATTTCATGGGGTTTTTCCTGGCTCAAAAACATTGAGACAATGGGTATAAGAGAATTTTGGAAGCCCACAGGATCAGTAGACATTCTCATGATGCCTAAAGGGTACTTTATGGTAGTCTTCTCTTCAAAGCATGGATGGGAACAAGTTTTCTAGGCAGGCCCATGGTTCATGATGATGGCAAGACTCTATGAAAATTGGTCTCTTGCATTTAATCCCACCGAAGATCTTGTTGGGTGAATATTTTGTCAGTCAGCTATTTGATTGAGCAAAATAGGTCTTATCATCCACAACAAAGGAGATTGGTCGGCCCAGTGTGCAGGTTTACTGCATTAGAGGTGGACAAATCTCTCCTCTCATCAAGGGGAGGTTCCCTATAAATATGCAGGGCCATATACTATATATATAAGCTGAAAATAACACTCAGGGGTAGGATAAGCCATCCATCTCTCTTTTTTCAGAGATGATGTTAACAAACAGAGGAGAAAATCTTGGTGAAAACACTGAAGGCACTTCTCTTCTTTCAGAAGTGTTCTTGCAGGAAACAACAGGAGTTCTTTCAGGCAGGATAAGTAACTGGTAATAGAGTACAGAGTAACCAACAATTTAAGATGTAGCACAAAGTCTCCACCTTGACTGCCCAAGAGTGAAACACGAAGAACAATGGGGGCACAAAGTTGTCCCAAGGTTCTTTACAAGAAAGAAACTAAAAACACACTGAAAACAATTATGTCAGCACGAAGTCTGAAAGTAACTGGTTTTAGGGCACCTTCCTTATCACTTCCACTAGCTTTGCTTGTTAAATTGCATAAACAAAAATACATTTAGGAAATAAACATGAGAATAATCTCCTAGAATGATACAAGCTATAACAGCACAAAGTCTGAAAGTAACTTGCTTTCTGATTCAAACAAAGAAATATGATAAACAATCTGAGCTCAAAGTCTCAGTGATGCCTTTCAATTTGGGCAGAGTTTTGCTTTTGGTAACGGCAAGATCCCCTTTCAAATGATACAAGAGATTACATTATATATAGGCCTAAGGGAAGCTTGGCACTTTTTCCCATGGAGCGACCCATGCTGTGCATTAATGCTTTGGATGCATTTTTGGTTCTGTTAGGGAGGGCCATGCTGGAGCAGGGCGGCTGCCTTAACTGTGGCGTGTTGATTCATCTCCAATGTCTTCTCCTGAGCCCGAGTCACTCATTCTATCACCTACTATCCGCACAGCTGTCCATGTTGCCTTTACGCCAAAGGGGACAAACAGGCTGCGCTTTCAATGTTTGCAGGCCTAAATACCTACCTGGTGGACTGTTCCACCTACTAGAAATAACTCCTGCTGATATTTCCCTCTTTGTCTCTTCTTCCTTTTAGCCCTGGCCTTAGGGTCTTTGAATGCATTCGGGTCCGCGTTCTAAGCCTGCAAAGATCAACAGACACTTTATTGCCGCAAATTTGACATCCGCGGGTCTTTCATCTTTTGAAGGTTAACGGCTAGTCAGTCGTCCTAAATTTGATGTTTGCGGGCCTGTCATTCTCCTTAGCAATTCCTTCGTGTTTTTCTCGTTTGCTATGGCCGCTTTCTGCTGTGACACAGGCGAGGATACGTGGTAGCATCCGTAGCTTTGAAATAAGCTTATCGGAATAAGCTTTGAAACTTGCTAGAAACCTGAAGCGCGGATGCAAATACTTGTCGCACTCTGCTTGTTTACAAAGGACATGTGGCACGTTCCGCTGTTTTGAAACTTATTAGACACTGTGTCTCGGCATACAACATTTGGTGGTTTTCGCTGCACTTTGAGGCTTGATCCTTTATTTCCTTCGGACAATTTGTCCGAAGGAAATCTTTCCTTGGCTCTGTGTCTTTGACACGTGGCACATTTTCGTTGCTCTGAGACTTATTTGAGACTAGGACCCACAATATTCCTTGCCTGAGTAGCTTCAAAAGGGGAACACAGATGCCGACACTTGGTGGCTTCCGCCGAGTTAGTATGGGACACGTGGCGTGTTCCGCTTAACTCATAGAAGCTTTTGATACCTTTGAGGGTCCCGCGGAAGATGACACGTGGCAGCTTCCGCTGGGGCTTCCAAAAACACTACAGAAACATTCGGGACTCATTTGGATTCACGCGGACGATGACACGTGGCACGTTCTGTTTGTTCCTGCGACTTACCCGAGGCCCGCCACAGTCTTTAATTGATAATGAAACCAAAGGAAGATGCAGCGACTATTGACACTTGACAGCCTCCGCCGAGCTTCATTAGGGACACATGCCGACTTTCGCTGTTTTTAGAAACAAGGTATAAAGGGGCTCGACAAACGACACTTGGCAGCGTTCGTTGGATCTTGAGAGAAGCTTAGGAGAAACTTGAATTTGACGTCCGCGGGGATGTCACTGGTTGCTTGGCGCTTCTTCCCTGTAGAGTCCGTAGTTTTAAGCCCGTTGAGTCTGTAGATTTCCTCCCGCGAAGTCCGTAGAAACTGAGAAGCTTGAAAAACGAGGAATTTGAATGTTCAGGACACATTTTGAAAAGGGAAGAGACAATTTTGGATCTGTGCAGGATCAAAATAGTCCATAGGTTGTCCCAAAAATGAGTAACATTTTTCGGGGACAACAGATCTTCCCACAATTATTACTGTTTGGGTACTCCTCCCTATTTTTCTAAGCAAACATTGGCAAAAAGTCTTGAAAAAAATACATAATGCCATAGGGGGAGTACATAGCATGATATAGATTCACTTGAAATCTTTGAGTTCTAAAGTATGCAAGGATCTTTATTAATCTTGATCTGATAAACCTCTTTTTGACGGAGTGATTCTGGATATAGGTGGGAGTCAAATGGGAACAATGCATTGATTATGAGAACATCTCATTTAGATGCAGACTTTGCCATGAACATGGCCATCTAGGTAGGGAATTCTTGTCATGTTCCCCTTTTCAACATGATTCGTGAAGACCCTTGGCTTGTTTCCCAAAAAGCTAAGTGACAACAAGGGTTTCATGTCAAACAGTGACATGGATAGAGCTAGGCTTGAGAGGTGGTCTCGAGCACAAGAGCAGATGAAGTGATGAATGAATTTCTTCAAACAGTGAAGGATATGAAGGGAGACAGAGCACAGGTTGTGATGAGCAGCACCTTGGGCATAGGCGTAGGACCTACGCCAAGACCTAATGGACCTAGGGTCTTCCAAAAGGAGGAAACTTCGTTTGGAAGGAAGGAACAACCCTATCATAGATCAGATTTGATGGCAACATATTGGGAATACATGATGTACCCCACCATTCAGAAAAGGGATGAGTTTCAATGGTTTCGTAACTTGGAAAAAAGGTAGAGGAGGATCCAACACGGGGTGGGACAGCCATGTAGGCTTACATGATGAGATGGGGAAGGTTACCCTATCCACATTTAATGGTTCTCCACATAATTCAGCCAAGACTTGGATTAGCAAGGTGGATACCTACTTTTCATTGCATCATATGAGGGAAAATGAAGCTTTGAAGTTGATCATATTACACTTGGAAAGGGGCTGCCCATGAGTGGTGACACCATGGGTTAATAACCCTAGGGCATGACCTTATCAAGACTTATGAGGAATTTAGCATAAAGATCATTGATAGATTTGATAATTCAGCCAAGACTTGGATTAGCAAGGTGGATACCTACTTTTCATTGCATCATATGAGGGAAAATGAAGCTTTGAAGTTGATCATATTACACTTGGAAAGGGGCTGCCCATGAGTGGTGACACCATGGGTTAATAACCCTAGGGCATGACCTTATCAAGACTTATGAGGAATTTAGCATAAAGATCATTGATAGATTTGATAGGGCATATTTGGAGTTACACATCTGAGACTTGGCACACCTACAACAAGGACACTCTGTGGAAGAGTATGTTGCAGAATTTTAGAGGATATTAGCTTTGGTGATGGACATTTCAGAAAATAGACTCATGGATTTGTTCATTGAAGGGTTAGCTAAACCCTTCAATGGTTGGTCAAAGCTTTTGACCCCTTCCCTCCAAATGGCCATCGAATGCGCCTTAGACCTTGAGCTTGCAGCACCTATAGTGCAAGATCTATTCCTTGAAAGGTAGAAAAACAACATTTCACATACTATGGGGCAGCGGGCAGGAGGAATTTCAAAGCAATCTAGGATGGCAAGCTCTAAGCTTGAAAAATCAGACCTTCTTGAGCATGAAAAGGGGAGTTTCCAGCAAGGGGAAAGGCATTCAAAGGAGCTGCAAACAAATGACAGCAACATAGAAAAGTTAAAAACAGTAGTCCACGGTAGAAGGGAAGGAGCAAAGAGGATAGAGGCAGCCTTTTGTGGAAAGGAGCAGGCCATAGGCAAAGGAGAAAGCAAGATGGGGGGCACCTTGGCCATCCTATTCGGAATTCCAAATTACCACTCCTTTAAGGTAAGAGGAGTCTTGCAAGGTAAGAAGGTCACCATACTCATTGATGGTGGGGCTACACATAACTTTGTTGATAAGAAGTTGGTTTCAGGGTGTGGGCTACAAACTACATCTTTTGAGGGGTTCAATGTGACTTTGGGGGATGGATTCTCTCACCCTTGCCATCACAAGGTTCCAGAATTGAAACTGACTATGGGGAAGCATGAAGTGCAAGGAGACTTCCATGTGATTGACATAGGGGAAACCGATGTGGTGTTGAGTGTACAATGGCTGCACTCCCTTTGAGAATACACTCAAAATCTTCAAACGATGAAGCTTAAATTCAAAACAATAGGTAAAGAAATAGTCATTCATGGGTTGAGCAATGGAGCACCTATGGTGGTGACCTCCAAGAGGATGGAAAGAGCTTTCAACAAAGGGCAGGTTGTGTGGGCAGCCAAATGTTTTGTGAAAGACATGAATCCTGATCTAGGACAACAACCCCTTCATAAGGATGTTCAATTTCTTCTTGACAAGCATGCCAAGATTTTTGGTGACATTCCTCATGGGCTGCCCTCGGATAGAGGGTTTGAACACATAATTGAGTTGGAACAAGGTACCAAAGCGGTGATCACTACACCCTACTGTCACCCAAGGATTTACAAGGAAGAGATAAAGAAATCCATACATGAGCTCCTGGATATGGACCACATAAGGCCTAGTTCCAGCCCCTTTACATCTTCGGTTGTGCTTGTAAAGAAGAAAGATGGAACCATGAGAATGTGCATTAACTATCGGTTGTTGAATAAGAAGACAATCAAGAATAGGTACCCAATACGTATGATTGATGAGCTTATATATGAGCTCTATGGATTGGTTTACTTCTCCAAGATTGATTTGAAAACCAGGTACCACCAAATCAGAGTTAGAAAGGAAGATGTGCAAAAGACAGCCTTTAGATGTCATTATGGGCACTATGAATTTTTGGTTATGCCTTTCGGATTAACCAATGCTCCTGCCACATTCCAATCTTGCATGAACCATATTTTTAAACAATACTTGAGGAAATTTGTCTTGGTCTTTTTTGATGACGTTCTAGTGTATAGCAAAACATGGGAGGAGCATTCGTAGCACTTGGATATAGTTTTGGGAGTGTTGGAACAACAAATATTTTTTGCAAAAAAATTAAAATGTGAATTTTCCACTTTTGAAAATTTATATTTGGGACGTGATCAACACCCAAGGGGTCCATGTGGACCAAAAAAAATACAAGCTATCTTGGATTGGCCACCCCCTACTAATCTGAAACAGTTGAAAGGCTTTATCGGGTTATGTAGCTACTACTGAAAGTTTGTAAAGGGTTTTTCCTAGCTTGCTGCCCCCCTCATGGATTTGACAAAGAAAGGTGCATTCATCTAGTCCAAAACAACCTTGGGAACATCTGAAAAACTCCAAGAAATCATGAGTTCGTGCTCGGTGCTTGCTTTTCTAGATTTCACTATTCCATTTGTATTGGAATATGATGCTTCGGGGGAAGGCACAAGGGCTGTCCTAATGCAAAAGGGGCACCCGATTGCATTTGAAAGCAGGAAGCTCAAAGATATTGAGTAGTTCTCAATTTATGACCAGGAAATGTTGGCCATCATGCATGTATTGACTAAATTCCATCAATACTTGATTTGTGGAAAGTTTGTTGTGAAAACTGACCACAATAATTTGAAATATTTCCTTACACAAACTGATTTGAGGAATATACATAAAAAATGGGTAAGCAAGTTGCAATCTTATAATTTTGACATAATGTGAAAGGGAAAAATAATGTGGTGGCTGATGCGTTGTCTAGGAAGGCTATTTTGTGTGCAATAAGCAAAATTACAGTGGATTGGAAGGCTGTCATAACCGCTGAGTATGTTAAGGAAAAGATGAATGATGAGAGGTATGTGATTGTGGATGGATTGATTTTGTACAAAAACAAAATTCTTTTGACACCTAAATCCAAGCTTAAGGCACAAATAACAAGAGTTGTTCATGATTCCCCAATGGCAGGACATTCAGGGTATTTTAAGACTTACAAAGAGGTAAGAAAAAGATTCTTTTGGAAGGGCTTAAAGAGAGAGGCACTTCAATATGTTAGGGAATGCCTTGTTTGTTAACATGATAAGAGAAAACACACATTTCTAGTTGGTCTTCTGCAACTTCTACCTATTCCCCACCAAAAATGGGAGAGCATTCCCATGGATTTCATCACGGGGCTGCTCATGGCACAAAGTATGAATTCTATGTTTGTGGTGGTGGATTGACTAACCAAATTTACTCATTTCTTTGCTCTTCCAACCCATTACAATGCTCCTATGGTGGGTGATCTTTTTTTCAGAGAAGTCTTCAAACTTAACGGTTTGCCTGGAAATATTGTAAGTGATAGGGACAATAGGTTCATGAGCCTCTTTTGGCAAGAGCTTTTCAATTTAGTGGGCATCGAGTTGTCTCCAAGCACTAACTATCTCCAAGCACTAACTACCACCCCCAAACGGATGGGCAAACGGAAATTGTGAACAAGTGGGTGGAAGGATATCTACAAAATTGTTTTTCAGGGCAGCAAAAGGTGTGGAATAAGTGGATGTATATGGTGGAGTTTTGCTACAACATGACATACCATATGTCAATAGGTATGTCCCGCTTCAAGGCATTGTATGTATATGAAGCTTTTTCCTTCCTAGAATTGATTTAGAGTGACAATAGAGTGCCCGGGGCTGCTGATTTAGTACAACAAAGCATGGAAATTTTAGAACCGCTCAAAAAGAACCTACAACAAGCTCAAAACTAGCAGAAGGCATATGCAGATCAGCACCGAACAAAAAGGCATTTAGAGGTAGGTGACATGGTTTTTCTAAGGTTTCAGCTCTATAGGCAATCATCTATCAGGGAAAGTGGGGCAGAAAGGTTGAAACCATGGTTCTATGGTCCCTACAAAATCCTAAGGAAGGTGGGGGAAGTGGCTTATGAGTTGGAGCTCCCGGAAAGTAGCAAGATCCATAATGTTTTTCATGTGTCTTGCCTCAAAGGGCACTTGGGCAGCACATCACTTCATCCATGGAGTTGCCACCCCTTGATGAGGAAGGTAAGTTGGTCTTGATTCTGGATTCTGTTGTGGAGACTAGAGAAAGGAGACTTACAAACCAAGTCATCACCAAATACTTGGTACGTTGGAAAGACTTGGCTTTCGAAGATGCTACTTGCGAAGGGGCAGCCATCCTCCAACATGCTAGCTTGAAATTGCTTGAGGACAATCAATTATGAGAAGGGAGGACTGTCATGTCCCCCTTTTCAACATGATTTGTGAAGACCTAAGTTGCCGATACGGATATGGGTACGAGTATCGGATACGGGGATACGTCGATTTTTTTTTTGTGGTTTGGATACGGCTGGATACGGCCGTACAAAAATATATATAAAAAATAAAAAATATAAAAATATAGCCATATAAGCAAAATTAACCACATAATATGCATAGAGGAAACAAAATAACTTCAAATAAGTTATATAACCACAAAATATTTAAAATTTAAAATTTAATAATTATACTTTATAAGTCTATATTTAAAATTTTAAACTAATTAATAATTTAAAATTAAAATTTAATACTTAATATATATTATATCTCTAAAGACTAAAATTTAAAAACAAACATATTTTAAATTTTTAACGTAATGATAAAAATTAAAAAATTAAAAGAAATAAATAAAAATTAAAAAAACTAAACTATATAAGAAAAATTTAGTTTATAATTTAATAAATTTATAAAATATTAAAACCCTAGGGCCTAGGGAGTTTGTCAGTTTAGGAATTAAAAAAAAATGAAATTTAAAAATGGAAAACCTTATGCCCAACAGGTAGGGCGGTAGCTGACAGGGAGTGCGCAGTTGCGTAGGTGCGCAGTCACGCAAGTGCAGGCGCAGTCGCGGGTCTTGCGGACGCAGTCGCGGAGGCGTGGAGGCAGTTGCGGAGGCACGGACGCGGTCGCATTAGGGTTTTCGCTTTTTTGTTATAAAGTGAAAAAAATTAAAATGCTTGTTTATTCGGCCGATCCGCGGGGGATACGGCCAGGGTACGGCATGCCCCGTGCGGATACGGCCGGATACGTCCATGGACGTATCCGACCGTATCCGCAGGGGGCACGCCGTACCCTGGCTGTATCCCTTGCGGATCGACTGCGTACCATACCGTACCGGCGTATCCCTACTCTCCCAGGGCCTGCGAGGGGCGTATCCGGTAACGTAGGTGAAGACCCTTAGCTTGGCTTGTTTCCCAAAAAGCTAAGGGACGAAGTGAGAGAAAAGGGAAACATGGAGTTTTAATTGCCTTTCATCAAAAAGGTACTTTATGATTCTAATTTTCACTTAAGGAGATATTTGAGGGTCATGGGCACTTAAGTGACCAAGTGAAAGATTATAAGAGAAGGGCATTTTTATATGTAAATTACTTTCCCTCCCTTTTGGACGCCACCCTTTGGGGAAGACTAGAAAGGTAAAAGGGGGTATCTTGTGGAAAGGTTCATGATAATTGATTTCTTTGAGTCTAAGTACGAAAAAACTTGGCTTTCTCCTTGAGGGCGAAATTCATTCAATGTGGTTTGGACCAAGGATGGAAACCCTTGATTTCAGACTTATGACAACTTCACAAAGAGGTTATATTGTGCATCATTGGCAGAAAAAAGGTGTTTTAAACACCATATTTGCATCTACAGGTGAGACAAATAGCATTGGAGGCTGGGCAAGTTGGTTTGAGGCTGTTTTTAGGGCAGCAAACCCTCCAAAAGTGCAGTGAATTACCTACAGGGGCAGCGAACCCTCATCTACGGTGGGCGAATGGCTTTTGAGGCTCTTTTGGGCCTTTTCAGGAGTGTGGAACAGCCACACGAATATTCTGAATTTTCTTAATATTTTCCAGTCAAACATTATTAAAAATCAGATTTTCTGACTGAATGCATTGGCAGTATTTTTTGGATGTTTTCTACAATATTTTGGAATCATTGAATATTATTTTTGTGCCATTTGTGGGCACCTACAGCAATAAATAATATTATTTTCAATTAACTAGTGTTTGAATAAATTCTGAAAATTGATTATTTCACTAGGGTTTGTTGGATAACCCCTTTGTTTAAGCTTTCAGCCCTAAAAGGAATATTTCAATTCCTCTCATGTTTCACTTGGTCAGAAACAATAATAGGTGAGATCTGCCAACAAAAGAGCTAGAAAAGATGATAACAGCAATCAACCAACTCTAGATTTGAAAGCATATAAGCCGCAACAAAAACAACAAAACAAACAAGAGTCAGAAGCATCAAAAGAGGAAATCAAATTCCAAAAAGCATATGTATGAAAAGGGAAGTGATTGCCACATAAATCAGAACAATGCTCCCAAACAAATCCTTTTGTTGTACTTGCAGATCTGGACACAAACCAAACGGATTGTGCCCTAAGAACTGAATCTATCTCCACCCCAACTAAGCCACTGTGTCTTGAGCAAACCTACATTTCCTCTCAATTGACAAACACTTAAAATGCAAAGGCATTCACATCAAAAGCTAGCCTGTCCACCTCCCATTCCAGAAATCGAAAGAACTTGGTTAAACAGCTTCCCCACTCGGATCTTCTCCCCAAAAACCTCTTATTTGGGTAGCAAAAACAGAAAGCACACACTTTTAAAAAGAAATTCCACATTGTAGTCTATCTGTAGCAAAGACAGAGCAACACAAATGGATTCCTTTGGATCATAGGACATCCCACAAAGGTCCTCAACTCACGGGGTGATCACCCCTCCAACAATCAAGTTATGTAATGCGGATTCTCTCATGGAACATCAGAGGGACAGGCAGCTCCAATAAACACTGCTTTTTCAAAAATTAAATCAAGTCCAAAGAAATAGACATGGCTGTACTCCAAGAAATATGCAGATTTGGATCAGCACAAGATCTTAAACCTTTAGGGATATGGTGTTCCAAGCATCTGATCAGCAACAAGGAGACCTGAACGTTGATCTAATGGGATCCATCAAGGTATGCTCTACAATCTTCTCAATGTTTCACTTGGGGTGTACATGCTATCTTTTTTTCCGTTGAATTACAAATCCAATAGGGAATTGTAAATATTTACATCCCTCCCAGCGGCAATAATAGAATAATTGTGTTAGAACAGCTAATCCAATGAGTAGCCTCCACAAATCTTGTAAATCTGATCTTGATTGGTGATTTTAATTCCATCAAAACACTGAATGAATAGAAAGAGGACACTACATTTAACAACTGAACAACAACTGTGCTGTCAAATCTGGCCCTTAATACTTCAATTGTAGATCTGGAATTCTCACTAGGAATGCACACACGTTGTAACAGAAGAAAAGGGTTGAATATATTGTTGAAAAGTTAATGAGCATCTATTTCTAACCAGTGGATTCAAGCAGTATACTAATTAAGGCTTGAGTTTCCGATTCCACCTTATCAGATTGGTGACCATCAATCTCTTGATTATTAGAGCTCCAAGAAAGTTGAAAATACCATAATTTCGTTTTGAGAAATTATGGAATTCCCATCCCAATGTGCACAATCATATTGCTGAATGGTGGCTCCAAGAAATCCGTGTAAGAGGTTTTAAAATGTATCAATTCATGGAGAAGTTGAAATTTCTTAAAGAATCAAATCTAAACAAAGGATTTGACACAAAAAAGAGTTTGCCATCATATTTCAAAAAGCAGATTACTTAAAGCTCTGGCTAGAAATGGTCCAAAAGGAGATACAGGCTGTAGGTTTTTCAGTGGGAAATGTTGACAGGAACAGTACCTCTATCACACCTTCAGTATACTGCATAACCCAACAAGATGTCGAAATATATTGGTGGCAACTCTCAAGAGAGACCTGGATCAAATTTGGGGACTTTAATTCTAAATTGTTCCACAAATCAGCCCAAACCAGGCAATGTATCCATGTAGTCCACCAAATTCAACTTGGTGATGGCACATATCTCACCAGCCATAAGGACATCTTGGAACAGGATACAAAACACTATCATCAAATCTTGAATGAGGATGCCCATGAGACAGAACCGTCACTTTCCTAGCAATAAATTTTGCAACACATCCCAATTAAAGTTATAGATATAGATAATCTACTCTTCTCGTGACTAATCACTAAAGAGGAACTCAATTTTTTTGGTTAAATATAACAGTGGATTCGTTGTCATTGGCAGAGGAATCAAGATAAGATAAAGATAAGGATAAATATATTAATGTCCGACAAATGGCCATCAAAGTAGGTCAAAGGGACTGTTGAGTACAAAGGTACCAATACAAAGCAGGAAAACCCTGAGGTTTCCTAAAAAGAGCACAAAGCAGAAATAAATAGAAGAAAAGCAGTACAAAGTAGACCTAACCAATGACCCCAAACACAACGGGGAGGTGGAGATGTACAAGAAGAGAAAGATCCAGGAGAAGCAATGAGAAAGGTCCATCAACGATTTATTTCAACCATAGAATGCTTAGGAATCTCAATGCAACAAAATTGGTTCCCATTCAAAAAACATATTGCGTGGATCATCTGGATCAGTACAAACCCGTCACCATATGCAATATAGCTTACAAAATACTCTCTGAAGTAATAGCTTCAAGGATTAAACCTCTTATTCAGAAGCTCATCTCTCCATCACAATCAACTTTTTATCCTCATAGACAAATTGAGGATAATGCAATAGCTGTAAAGAAATCCTGCACTCTCTCTACACACACACACACACACACACGAAGAATGGGTATACTAGTAGAACTAGACATCTTAAAATCCTGTGACAGATGTAACTAGGAATCATTAGAGAAGATTCCGTTTGCCTTTGGTTTTAGTACACAGACAATAACATGGATTGTGTGTTGCATTTGCATCCTGTTGTTCTTTATTGCCCTGAATGGTGATTTGGGGTGTCCCTTCCTCTCTTAGCGAGGATTCTGCCAAGGACACCCTCTGAGCATTTATGTTTAACTACTAATGGGAGAGATACCATGCAGGGCTGTTGTGTATGAAAGGCAAATTGGAACACTCCATGGTCTACAAGCAATTTACAAAGGAATCAGATACACGAGCATTCACTTTTCAGATGACACCCTCCTATCAACATTCATTATCACTATCAGGAAATCACTAGTTGGAATCAGTTCATAAATTTCAGCTGGCCTCTCGATAAAAACTCAATCCCATGAAATCTTGTGTCATTTTTGTCAATGTTCTTGCGGCAAAAAAGCAGAAAATTCTCAATATTCTCCAGCTCCAAGAAGACAACCTTCCTCTGAAGCAATTAGGCTTTCTATTGCATCAGAAAAAGAAAACAGGTCTGTGGGATGGTACCATCTGGCAAATGCAAAAGAAATTATCCACTGGACACATCGATGGCTCTCATTTGCAGGGAAAATACAACTGATAAAATCAGTCTTACATGTCTGTTGCATCAGAAAAAGAAAACAGGTCTGTGGGATAGTACCATCTGGCAAATGCAAAATAAATTATCTACTGGACACATCAATGGCTCTCATTTGCTAGAAAAATGCAACTGATAAAGACAGTCTTACATGTTGTCACGGTTTCTCTACTGAAATTCCTTCCTTTACCCACCCAAACTGCAGATTCCCTATTAAAAATTCAACGAATTTTCATGTGGATAGGAGTATATGATAACTACAAATTCCCATTGGTATCTTGGGAAAAAAAGTGCAGGACAAGAAAGCTTTAACATCAGGAATTTACAGCTCTTCAGCCAAGCCCTTGAAATGCAGGATGCTTGGAGACTATGGCAGGATCCTCCAGCTCTATGAAGCACAACCATCAAAGAAAAATACGAACTCAGCACTAGAAAACAAAATTTCCAGTCCAAATTGGCATCCATCCCTTCTGGAACAACTAAAATTCTAAAACAAAGATTGTCAGATTTAAGTGCTAACCTTTCTTGGAAAATAGGAAATGGACACCACATTAAAATGTGGGAAGATATCTAGGTTGTCTCACCTACAACTGAATTTGATCCAAGATACACTACAAGAATAAGGGTTCATCAACATCAATGACTATTGCCACATTGTCATGTCCCCTTTTTCAAATAAAAAGAAAGAATAATTTAATAATAACGCTTGAAGTGTTCCCTAGCATACTTTTAAGTTCTAACTTAAAAAGGGGACATCAAAACCTTGTTATTAATTGAATGGGGCCAAAAGTGTATTAATTAAAAGCCCAAGTGGAAAATAGAAAATAAAAGTAATTATTAATTAATTTTGAAATAATTATTAATTACTTTTGGATCAAATGTAGAAATTAGAATTAAAAGTAATTTTAATTTACTTTTAGGGTTTTGGGTGAAAAAGTAATTATAAGAGGATGGAAAAAGGAAAAAGTATGATGATTCAATTTATTTTTATCATTCAACTTTCAAATTTATTGTGAAGCTACCGTACTTTTCCACAGAGGATGAAAACCCTCGATTGGAATCTGGTTGAGGAAGAAAGCTTTCACACACAAGTGGTGATTCTATCCGGGGATCACGTTTGTGCTTTCATATTCAAGAGAAAGGTCAATTGTAGGAGTTTTGCATCAGAACAGGTACATGGTTTAGTGCCATACCTTGAAACCCTAGTTGCTGCAATTTAAGGGTAATGTCTAGGAGAAAGTACAGATCGGTACGGACAGTTAAGAGGCAGATTTTGACTGTTTATACCTCCCAAGGATAGGCCTACCACTGCAGACCCTGAATGTGGTGTATTTGGGGAAATCGCTGAAACAACAAGCAAAATTGATAGTGTTCTATTCTGAACGGGCCGTACAGTTAGGGTTTGGGGGACGTGGAGCAGTTTGCTGGGATTTAACTCCATTTTAGGCATAAGCGCTGGCAATCCAGCTTGCTGCAAGTTGATTGTACAGAGCGTATAGGTCTGCATGTTAGTTGGTGGACTTTCCTGCTGTATGTTACACCCCACAGGGCTGGGCATTGCTATTTTGAGGTAGACCATTGCTGTTTTCAAAGTACAGACTCGTGGTTTGTGGAATTTCTCAAAAGGACATCTTTCACACACTACTGCTGTACCTTCACTCCAAAGGCAGTCGTATTGTCACTTATTTACCAGTAAGAACCCAACTTGACCTTTATTTACCCTTTCAGTTTAGGGTTTATTCTGATTTTAATAAGCATTTGTTTTACCAATAATTGGTACTACTTCACCTTTCAGAGTTGGTTCTGATTAGGGTTTTATTCAATGCTGGACTGAATATTGACTGTTTCGGTTGGGTTACAAGGATATTAAATTGGGTTGAATTCAATATTTGCTGACTGTGCATAGGAACTATATAGAATTCCATCTTTGATTGTTAGAAGCTAGTATTTGTTAAGTGGATCATTTCACACATAGAAGCTACCAACCAACTTATCTAGGTTATAGGAAAAATACTACGTTGTTGATACTTATACAGGTATGAGAATCGGATACGTGGATACGGGGAATTTTTTTGGGGGCTTGGATATGTTGTTTTGATACAACCATACAAAAATATATATAAAAAATAAAAAATTAGTCATATAAGCAAAATTAACCACATAATATGCATAAAGGAAACAAAATAAGTCTAATAACCACAAAACATACTCATAATTCAATACCCAATATCATAATATTCAATAGTCTAATTTAGATTAGTTTTATAACAAGTACATAGTGCAATTGTGTGAGCAAAGAGGTAAAGCTTTATAGAAGGATTTAATATATGAGAAGGATCAAAATCACAAGTTACAAACGATCAGACCTCGAGCAAACAACGACAATTTGAATGCGCAGGAGGAAAACATCATGATTTAAAAACCAAATTGATACCCATAGACCAAAAAGCTTGATGCTAGAGCAACATTTGCAGACAATAGATTCATGATTTACGAACTTAAATAGAAAACAAATTAAAAATAAATAAAAATAAATTGAATTAAAAAAAAAATTTAAAAGATTATAAAAATAAAAATCATATTAATAACAAAAAAAATAAAAAACAAATCACATTAAAAAACACTTAAACAATTTATAAAAATAAAAGTAAAATACAAATCATATTAAAAGCAAAATAAAAACAAAATAAAAAATAAATAAAAACGATCTAAAAAAACAAAAATACAAAATGTAAACACTGAAATCTAAAACAAAATAAAAGCTTATAACAAAAAAACAAATCCTATCTCCTGCTCGTCCTCTTCTCCATCCCCATGGTCACGAAGCTCCTCATCCTTGAACGTGAACAACGAAAGCAAATGGTGGATGGGCAATGACGCAATAGACACGATGAAAACAAGCAGGGTACGTAGGTGAATTAATTGGATGATAGCAGAGCAAAATTGAAAATAAAATTAAAAAATTGCATTTTTTCTGCCCCTGCGAGTACGCCCAGATAAGTTCCTGCCCCTGCGAGTACACTCGGATATGTCCATGGAGGTATCCGGGCGTACCCTTAGGGGCATGGGCGTACCCTTCCTGTTTCCTCCCATATCCCCTGCCATATTGTATCATACCTGGGGGTCTGGTACAACATATTTGGTAATGTAGGAAAAATAAATCAGCAAATCCAGGCCACCCACATGGACTTACCCAGGCATACCCACAGGGGCATGGGTATACCATGCCCATTCCCCCCCTGGTATCGTATCCCCAGACGTATCGTATTGTACCCAGGGGTCTGCTAAAATATATCTGGTAATGTAAGAAAAATAAATAAGCAAATTCAGGCCACCCACAAGTGGTTCAAATACTCCTTGACTCAACAACAACATCCTTTTAGGGAGCAGTCCATAGGACACTTAATTTAAACAGTATAATCAATAAGGTAATGCACGGTCAAATTTGCATATCATACATTAGAATATAGGAAATGGGCAGCCATTTGGGCCTTGTATATGTGGCCAAAGATTAAAATATTTTTACTGTTATTGCAACATGACAATATCTTCACCTTGGACAACCTTCAAAAGAAAGGTAGGATTGGGTGTACTCTGTTCAAATTGTTACTGCAATGCAGCTTTGCCAAACAGGGCTGGTCAAACATAGCTCCTCTCCTCTTCAGGTGTAAAAACTTGGACATGTGATTCATAACCGACACTAGAAAGTAATGGAAGTCCCTCCTTTAGATATGAAGTTTTTGAATTACATAGCCGAGGAAGCCCTGAGATAAACACTCTAGTGTATATGGAAAGAACCCAATTTCTACACTCTCTCAAATAAAAAACAGAAAGAAGCTTAGGTGGAGCACTCTTATCAAGACTCATTTTATTAGTTTCATAAGGCCAAATGTGGAATATTCTATTCCACTATGGATTCAGATTTTTTACAGTTCCCTCCAAACATTGGGTCCCACCCCCAGCTGAGCAATTTAAATTATATTTTGATGGGGCCTCCAAGAAAACCCAAACAAAGCAAGCATTGGGAGTTTCATAAGAAAATCAACGGGGGACTTACTATTACTTAGAATAGGTTGACACTCAATTAAACAATGTACCTGAATTGTTGGATCTCTACATTGGTATTCATCTAGAATAGAAGATGTTTTTTTTGGGTTGCAAATAGAAGGTGACTCACAAACATTTAGTCACTCAATCAATAATAAATGGAATCTGGGCACAAGACCCTCGAGAGTCTCTCACTTGAGATTTGATAATTTAACTCAGCAAGTTCTTCCACTTCTACACCACCTGATTGAGGTAAGTCTTTGCCTCAGGAAAAAACATCATAATGGCATAGCCATTGAACTAGCTAACTCTGCCCTCACACATTTAAATGATAATATCGATAATGAGAAAATGAGACCCTGCGAGGAGGGAGCAAGTCTCCTGTATTGGTTGAGGAGAAAGTAAATGCTGAATACTATGGATTAATATACGGATGTGTTTATATGATTTAAATGCTGAGGAGGTGTCTCAAAGAAGAAGATGCATCATTCTTCTTCATTTTAAGCCTCAAATGTTCAAATCTGCCTTTTTTGCAGAAAAAGGTGTGAAGTAATTATTTGAAATCAGCCTTTGTTAGAGGTAGCATTGAAATCTGTAAAGGTGTGTTATTTTCTGCAAATTATGTACCGTATGGATGTTGTTTCCTGATTGAGGCATTGAAGAAAGATGTGCTATTTGTAGAAAGGCACGTTTGCTGCAAAAATGCATGATTTTGTTGGGTTGGGGGTGTTGAATATTCACAGTATGGTGTTTGATTAAAGCTGGCCATCCTAATATTTGTCGGGTGTTAAAGTTATTAATTAGCTATTAGTTAACCATTAACTTATGATTGGTTATCAAACTTCCCAAATGCTGCAACTTCTTATGTTCTTAATAAAAAGATGGACACACAAGTGTGTGAGTGTGCTTTGTTGCTTCCAGTTTTCCCTTCATTCTTTCAACATTCATATTTTCTAACATTGGTATTAGAGCCAATCGTTCAAGGAAGCCTTAGGTATTTATGGATAAAATTGTTTGAGGAAACCCTAGGAGAAGGGTACGAATAGAAAGATGCAAGCATTCGAGGAAGCTCCAGTTGGGTATGAACGGAAAAGAGAACTAGACGTTCGGGGAAGCCCTAGGAAGATTGTTGGGGTTTAAATGATGAAATTTGCAGAGATTTTAATAAAAAAATAGAAGGCTAATCGTGTTCATTGTAGAAGAATAGACGAACCAGGAATAGACCTAGGAGCAAAACAATAGCACAAAAGTTGTGTGGATTATGGCAACTGGAAGATGCTAAAGGAACCTTCTAGAACATGTTGTAGACCAAGGGAAAGACCCAAAACATGAGTTGTAGAGGACGCCATGACATTTTTTGAAGGATTAGAGCGATGATGACATTGTAAGGGTATGGGAAACTAATAAATGGTAGAATCGTGACTTTCAGGACAACTCATGCATTAGGGCATGACAAAGACGATTTCCTCTGTTTTTTGTTGTGTAGAGATTGTGATGTAGTCAACGAGGACAAAAAACCCCCTGTGAAGATTGTGATGTAGCCACGAAAATGCGATTTACAGTGGTAAAAAATTTCAATTTGCATGCTTGGAGGATTTATAGAGGTAATTAGACTTGTATTAGACCTCCAAACTTGTACGTAGGAGTTTTGGATCGAAATTCCCAGTTTGCACAAGTGGAGGATTTGCAGAGGTGATTTGATTTGTATCGGCCTTGTATTTTTTGATTTTCGAGTCAAAGTTTAGACCTATACACTGACTTTGCATTTATTTTTTGTCATTGATTTTTGGGTTAGAACTGTTCATTTCCCTATTGCATTGATTTCTTAGTCTGAGGACCAGTTTCATGGGTCAAGTGGCAAATATCCATAACATAGTTCTCTTGGATGCACAAAAGTTAATTGGGCATAATTATAATGTTTTGGAGTCATAAGATTTTAACAATTGCAAAATATTGCGATTGTAATAAAATCATTCTCGGCACTAAAGCAAAACCTGTTACTAATTGTGTTGATTATGACAAACGTCATAAGGAGGCCTTGTTATTGAAGTTGTCTGTGTTAGATTGATATGATTCCTGAGGTCTAGAATGCCACTAAGGCAAGTGAGCTTTGGACTAGTTTGTAAAATAAGTATCAAACTTCGGAGAAAACCCATGTTTTGTATCTAAAAAATTTGCTATTTTTCACAAAGATAGCTGAGGATGAGTCCTTATCAGAACATCTTCCTTGGATGAAAGATCTTCGAGACTAGTTAGAAGTCATTAACAAAAAGGTGGATGATGACGGCATGGTGGCTTTTGTTTTGAACAGCTTGACACCCCCAATATGAAGCTTTCGTGGAGGCTTTACACTTGATGGCTGAAAGCTAGACCTTGACATTTGATTAGGCTAGTTCTTATTTGATGCAGAAGGAACGTAGACAGACACAGGGAGATGAGTCTAGTTCTGGATAAGCAAAGAGTGCATTTGTGGCTAAGTCAAAGGGGAAGTGGAAAGGTATCCTTGTTGATTCATCTTCTAAGTACCGGGTGAAGTGATTTTACAGTCAAAAGGTTGGGCAACTCAAAATGGATTGCCAAAAGTGATAGTATGCACGTTCCCAACAAAGTAGTTAGGCAACAAATGTGGTAGTAGTTGAATATGAACAGGATTCTGAGGAAGAGTATACCCTGATGGCATTATACTTGAACAATAGTGCTACAATTTAATGGTTCATTGATTCCATGTATCCAAACATTTCACTTGTTGTAAGCACTGGTGTGCCAAATTTATTGCAACTACAAACTTCTTTGATTCAATTTTATTAGCTAACGGTTAGTCATATGTAGTAGAGGGAATATGAGATATTTACACATTGTGCATGGTTTTGAGTAATGCTAGAAAAATCAAAGGAATGCTATGTATGTTCCTAGCATAAATAAAAATCTTGTCTGTTAGTCAATTAAAAGAAAATTCTGACATTGTTGTACACTTCTCTAGGAAACAGTGTATTGTGTCTAATGTAAATCAGGTAGAGTAATTTCCCTATATATTGGGCAAGGTGGCTTGTATAGGTTTGTTGACCCTGCCACAGTCAACATAAATGCACGTGGAGGGAGTCTCCATCATATATGATGTGTCGGAGGATGAAATTCCTCATAGGCTTGTTGACCTTGATCTAGTCATCTTACATGCACTAGTTGTGGAGGGAATATCCACTACAAACGATGTGTAGGAGTTTGCAGTTCCTTAGTCAATTGCATGGGTAGTTGTGCAGGAGGATGAAATGCCTAAACCAAATGCACTAGCTTAGAGGACTTGAAACAAGGTTGTTCATTCAACAAAGCATGGTCATTTTTTTTTTTCTCATTTCTGACCTTTGTATGGTACATGAATAGTTAGTTAAACAACCCATTGGATGGAAATGTGTGAGCAAAATTGGTACTTTGAAAAAGTACACAACTCATCTTGTTGTGAAAGGCTTTTCCCAACAAGAGGAGATTAGGAGATGGTTTCTTCTTATCCTGCATAATTGGTTTTTGCTCCTATTGTGAAGATGGTCACACTTTGGTTGCCTCTCCATAGAAACCCAGTTTGGTTTCTTGAATGGAGGTTTGGACAAGGAGGTCTACATGGCGCAGCCTGAAGGTTTTTAGGTGACTAATAGTGATCATTTGGTTTGCAGGTTGATTAAGTCCCTGTTTGAACTTAAGCAGACTCAGGCTCCACGAGCTTGGTATATTTTATTTGATCAACATCTCCCCAATTCTAGATTTAGAGCTATGGAGGTTGAGCTGAAGTTATCAGCCAATGACGATTCATCATTGGTCAAGGGTGTAATAGATGTCTTTCATTCTGTTGGTAAGTCCTTGTTTATAATAATTACTATTAGTCCCTTGAATGAGTCTACTATTAGGGATTATTTTTCTGATTAACATTGTCAGTATAGTTGAACCTACTAATGAGGCTCGGTTCTTAGATCTAGATATTGTGCTTGCTTCCTCTTATTTTGACATCGAAGCTGATGATTAGCTCGGCTTTAGAGACGGCGATGGCTCAAACATGTTTAACTATTAGTTTGACAAAGGATTGGCACTACATGATGGTAATGGTCCTTATTGATTTTCTTAGATTGTATGAAGCTATGGAGATTGAGATATCGCCTCTTGTTGATAGTACAGGGAAGATGACTCATGTTATGCACTTGAATAGTAAGTTGAAAACTCAAAAGGGAGGCTTATAGATTATTCCCTTTAAGTTGAAAACCAGAAAGGGAGCTGTATTTATAGATAGCTATTGGTTCGTTATATATAGATCCAATCCCCCCCTATATATCTATCTACCATAGTTGAGTTTAGATATATGGGGCAGTTTAATGGAGACTAGTTATGAAAATCACGAAATGATATGATTGAGTTGTGCTTTTTTCTATATAGCTTCTAGGTTGGTTTGAGGTGATTCAGATTACTTCCCTTCGAGGAGAGGTTATATATAGAAGTTCTCCACTCTTAGCTGATAAGGGGGAACATTAAGTCAATTTCTGAGTTGCAGTTTGTTGATTTGCATATGATTCTGGACCTAATATTGAAACAGTTTGTGGACATGTTTTTATGTTTGATTGGATACGGTTTGTGGTGATATTCTAAAGTTGTGCACCTACATATATCCTAAATTGTCAGTTTGGAGAAGAGTGTTTTTCAATTTAATTGAAACATACATGACGTATGGTTTCTTTTTCTATATTGTAAGAATGTTTACAAAAGACTATACGTCCAATGATGAAACAACCAAGTAGCTAGCCAACAAAGCCAAAATACAAATCACAGTACCAACCAACTAGAACATTATTACAATATAAAAAACCACTAAAAAAGCGGCACGAGAAACAACATAGACAAAAACAACAACAAAACAAAAGAGAACATGTTCTCAAGCACCACAACATCAACCATTAGAAATATTAATCAAACAACCCACACTGTGAACAAGTCCTTTAAGATCAATCTCAGCATCTCAGGTCCCAACTGCTTAGAAGATGAACCCAACTGATTATCAAAGTGGGTGAAGTATTCAACCTATGCAAGCAACCTTTTCATGCTGGAGTTTTGAATAAACCCCACCAACTCGTCTCTTTCAGCAACACTGCCTTTGTCAATGACCTTCTGAAGCTTACATACCAACTCATTACAATTATCTTGAATCACTTTGCCCATAGTCGACTGCACAACCCTACCGTAGTCACTAGGTCCCTTATTCAATCTCTCAAGTCCCTTACCCATGTTGGTTCCTAGTTGTACACAGCTTGCACTCAACCTTGCACACTTTGAGAAAAGGACAAATAAAGATGAAAAACTCACAAATATATTGTTATAGTCAGGGAAGGATTTAGCATCGGGATGGATTGAATGCAGACAGTGACTGGAAGACACCGACAGAGGGTATGGTTAGCTCCCTGCTACATCTAGCTCTACCCGAACCAAGGTGAGAGGCCTGAGGGGTAGCTTTCTCACATGGAAGGATACTGCAATTCAATCTCCACGGGGATTATTGGCACACAAGAAACACAAATCTGACTAGAACATAATCAAACTTGCTCACTCCACTCGGTAAAAGTTGTTACACGGAATGAACAAATGGTCTAGGCCAGACAAACTACGAAAGACATATAAATATGATTGCAACCTCCATTTTAAAGAAATTTTCAACAACATAGAGAAATGGAAGGCTGCAATGCTGAGATTTGAAGCACAAAACACAGATACATTTTAGATATGCAATATTTAAGCATCTACAGGCAAATAACACTTTGAATATGCAATAGGGTGTATTATTTGTAGGGTAGGATAGGGTGGGATGAGTTAGGTCAATATAAAGAGTGGTGTGGTGGTGTGGTTTTTCAAATAGTAGGGTCTCCTTCAACAGGAAATGAAATCATTCATTTGCAAAGATGTTGAAAGACTGAAATACAAGCTAAGGAAACTAACATGAATAAGTTGCATCCATTGGTGCCAATATAATGCAAATATTCAAATGATTCTTGAAACCCTAAAGCACACACTGCAAGTAGAATTTCTAATGCTTTCTCCTATCAAATCCATAAACCCAAGGTGCCCTTAAAAGGTTATCAACAACATATCCCCAAATCACAGTGCATAAAGGAAATTTCAACTTAGATCTATGCCCAAAACAATTGCCACCATTGATAAGCATAAAACTAAATACCCAATAAGCAGAGCATGAAGAATATTTCATTGCATTTCATTGATAAAATACAACAGAAAATCATAGCCATTTTCTATTAACTTGCAAACAAATCTTACATACATCATTGTTTCAAAATGCTACCATGAGGAAAAACATGGTGAGTTTGCTCTTTTAACAGGGGAGACATATACAATGCTCTCAGAGCTTGCTAATGGTTGTACAATTGCAACCACCATAGCAAGAGAGACAAAATACACACACAACAAGGATCCTGAAATTTGAAAGAGCCTAAAATCTAGAAAGAAAAACAACCAACAACAACATTTGAAAAGAGAACAAGCCCTCTTTTTATACAAGTCTTTCACCCAAAATATTCTGGGAATATGCTTCAGCTGGAAGATGCCCTTTGTCATGCCTGGAAGCTCCTGCTTTATAAGAAAATCATTTTGGTAACTGCCTATCCTTGTCATGATGAAGATTCGAAATAAACCCTTGATTTACTTGGCTGGAAATGCGCTGCACTTGGGCTTGAGGGAGAATATACCCTTGGGAGCAAAACAAACTTCTTCTCTTTATGTATAACTGCTTGGCCATGTTCTCTCGTGAATTATTTACAAATCTGGAATCTTCTGGACAGCTGCCCTTCCTCTTGTGCACGCCAAAGAAAGCCCCTTGCCTTGTCATGATTGCATTGGAAAACTCCAGCTGTGATAGAAGCAAAGAAGGATCCATGGCCCTTTGGAAAATATGCTTGGAATGGCCGACCTTGGCCTCACAAAACCTGTAAGATATTTTTCCTCCAAGGAGGTCTTCGACACAAGTAAAATAAAAAAAAGGGCAATACTTAGCTTTGTTTTAGCTTTTTGCCTTAATGCCGAACTTTCCCGTGCCTTCCACATTTCAATTTTTCCTTTGACCTTTTTAGGGTTGTCGTCAAACTTTATAATGCTTAAGTGCATTATGTTACCCCTTTTAAAAGCTTGGCTTCGTCATTTGACCCTCGACGTGGATTGTATTAATAACGTGGCTCTCTTCTACTTAAAAGCTCGAGCTTTGAAATTTTATTACAAACTTAACTTCCTCTTGGACATGTTATACATTTTGGAATGAGCATAAATACTGACGTGGCATCTTGAATGCTTATGTGGCCTTGTTTTTCCACATCAACCTCTGATTTTCTTTGAAACTTTGCTACTTCCCTTTTGGACCATCTCTCTTTTGATTGCATGTTGACTAGCAAGTGGTGGACATTGGCTTGAATTGAAGGCTCCAAGCACAAATGTTCCAAACAAAAAGTTTGACACAAAAAGCCTGAACAAAAAGTCCATCGACCAAATCCTTTGAAGCAAGGAAAACTCATAACAAAATGTCCGACTAAAGATTCTGAACAAAAGTTCCGAACAAAGAGTCCGATTTTGCAAGAAGTCCGACTTGCAAAAAATCCCATGTGCAAAAAGTCAGACTTACAAAATTTTCAAAAAATCAAACTTGAGAATTTTCGAACAAAAAGTCTAAAAATCCAAACTTAAGAATTTTTGACCACAAAGACTGAGCAAAAAGTTTGAATAAAAGTTCTGAACAGAAAGTCCGACTTGCAAAAAGTCCGATTTTGCAAAAAATTCGACTTGCAAAAAATTCGATTTTGCAAAAATTCTGACTTGCAAAAATTCCGAAAAATTGAACTTGAGAATTTTCCAACAAAAACTTAAGAATTTTTCCAAAAAACTAAAAAATTTGAAAAGTCGAACTTGTATTTTTTTACTTGTTTTTTCACCATATATTCTCGTGGACCTTTTCACCTCAACTGCTAATTGCATTAATGCAAACTTGCATTTAACTTTATAAATTCTACCGCTTCAAAGCCTTTTAGAAGATGGAAAACATCATACTCAGCATTGCTTGATCTTTCCGCCTTGATTTTTATCACAGACCCTGCAATCTTATTAAAATATGAAAACATTAAGCATTCGCTGGGACTGAGATTACACAAGGTTTTCACGAGGCAAATGCTGGATTTTTAACTCGGGTGAGCATTTGCAAATAGGAGGTAACAATTAGATATTCATGCACTAATATTTTAGAAAAGGGCTCAAATTGCTCAGTGCAATTTTGAGCACTAACACTAGTTCTCAACTGGAGATGGACACCCTCTGTGGGTGTGCGAAGAACCCCAAAAAACAAGGCCAAGTGTGTAATGTCCTCGATTTTCGACCAAGAATAAATAAATAAAATTAATTATTTATAAAATTGTCCACAAAAATTAAATCAAAAGGATTATTTTTAATTAATTTAATTAAAAGTGACTTAAATAAAATAATTAACTATTATAAAGTCACTTTTTGAAAATAAAACATTAAAATCACTTTTAAAAAATAAAAGAAAAATTATAAAGTGACATTATAAGGGAAAAGGGGAAAAGTAAATTAAAAAATAAAATATTTATTCCCCAAAAGTGGACGACCACTTATGGAAGGGAAAAAATTCATTAAAAGTCACATAAAGTGATTTGGAGTCCAAAAGCGGTGAAAAGGGCATTATAAAAAGTTTCTCTATCCCTTCCAAGGCTCGTTATGTTGATTTGGTAAACTTGAGATTTCTATATTTTCAGCTGTTCATGACAGGTGCAGCCATTTCTGAGGATGAAAACCCTTGGAAATAAGTGGATTGGACGAAAACCCAACTCCACATTGAGAGGTGGATCCATCTAGGGTTCATCATTGAACATATTTGCATGTTTATGGTGAATTTGGAGCTACAAGGTGGAGTTTAATTGCAGATTTCTCATACAAACTTGGTAGCTAGGGTTTGAAGACTTGTTGGAAATGTTATGCAAGCAATAATCTCAAATGGGTCTTCATATTTTCAGGAGATATTGAAAGAATAAGGCAACTAGAGTTTATGGCATCATTTTGGCATCAATTTGACTAGGGTTTTGAGGAGAAATATTTGCAGATCTGATTTATCTTGGTGTTAGGGTTTGGAAACCCTTATTTGGTGATGATATTGCTGATTGAAGACATTCAAAATTTTATATGAATTTTCCCTAACTAGGCGATTGGTTTGGAGCATTTTGGGGGTATTTTGATGAGGGTTTTAGAGCCATATATGTAGGGATCTATTTTATAAAATTAATTCAAGGGCAGTCATGGCATAAATCAGTTTTTACAGTGAGTTTCAGATCTGCACTTCTTACTTCAGTCATTTCAGTCTTTGGAGGTCATATGCGAACCCCATCATTGCATAATTGGAGCCTCTATCATCATATTGGTCCGGATATGTCATTTCCAATGTTATTGTAATCTGAAATATAATGTATTAGCCCTAATTTGCATTGTTATCAGACCTGTTATAGTGGCAATAAAATCATTTTGAAGGGTTGAATGTTCATTATTTGTTTATGCAAGTTATTAGTATTGGTATATGATTTGGCATTGCTAATCATTCAAAAACAAACAAAACAAACACATATACGCTCAGAAATCAGAACTCAGTCACCTTGCATGCTAAGTGTTTGACAAAATGTCAAACCATCAAAACTGAAAAACACAGGGCATATGGACAAGGGGTTCTTACAAAGTGCCAGTCCATTGGGCCACAGAGTCAATACTTCATCAGTTTTATAGAAAATATCCATGGAAACTCAATTGGACAAAAGACAGACCAACAAAAATAGATCAAGAGGATCTGAGAACAAATGCACGACACAAAAACACCAAAAGGAACTGCACAAACAAAGCCCTGACACAAAGGGGCAACAAAACAATGAAACTATACACTATCAATACTTTAGACAGCCACAGACTCAGTCAAGGAAGTGTTTCAGAGGTTTGCCATTAAATGACAACTCTAGTATCTCACCATCTAGGTCTTTCAAGAAGAAAGTGTGTTCTCCAATTCTGCAGTCAATGGAATAAGGGCCCATCTACAAGGCATCAAATTTGCCATGCTTGCCTTTCCCTTCACACATGTTTCAAAGTAAAACCAGATCATCTACTTGAAAAGTTCTCGGAGCAACTTTCTATCGAATATTCTCTTGAGTCTTTCCTTGAACTTGAGGTGTCTTTCATGCGTTTGTCTTCTAGTTTCACCAAGCTCAACAATCTGGTTCATTCTACCTTCATAGTGGTTGATTTCATCATTTTCATTTAGTTGTTCACCCTTCTTGTTTGCTTCCAAAGTTCATCTAATGATTTTGAGCAAGTTCTTGTTACTAGATTTTGCTTGCCCTTTCTCTTGATGGTTGTAATTGGAAGCATAAATTAATTTGATCCCGTACTCTTCACACAATGCGATCAAAGGTTTAGCTTTGAAACTCATGGCATTATCAACAATTACCTTAACATGCAAACCAAATCTACAAATAATCTGATTCAACAAAAAGTTCATAACCACCTGGTGTGTAGCCCTTTTTGTAGGGACCACCTCAACCCATTTTGTGAAGTAGTCAGTTGCAACCAATATCCATCTATGTCCAGCACTTGACGAATCAGTGATTTCCCCAACGAAACCCATTCCCCATTTTCTAAATGGGCCTTCAATTGTCACAGGCTGCAAGAGAAGAGAACCAAAAGCTTTCAACCTTCCATCAAAGCGCTAACATTTCTCTCATTTTCTGACTTTTTGAGCAACATCCTTGAATAGTGACGGCCACGAATAACCAGCTCACAGAATTTTATGCGCTGTGACTTTAGGTGCAAAGTGACCACCACATACTCCACTATGGAAGTCTTCAATCAGATTTGCAGTTTGTTCCTCTACTAGGCATTTTAGGAGAACCACATTTGGATTCTCCCATGCCAATCCACTTTCAGTCAAGAGATATTTCTGGGAAACAAGTTTGAGAGTTCTCCTTTGGTTTTTATCCAAGTCAGGGGGACAATTCAGATTTTGTAAGTAATAAACAATGTCTTTATACCACAGAGATATTTTAATCTATTTAAAGAATCATCAATATTAAAAACAACAGTGTTTACCTCAAAAGCTTGCAAATTTGTCTCAACCATGAGCTTGGCTAGACCCATCTCTCTCACTAACTTGGTGGTCTAAATATCCATGTCATACTCTTGCAACTTTTTAACCCACCTGCATCTCTTGCTTGATGCTTCAATTTGAGTCAAGATGTCCTTCACCATTGTATGCGGGACATATGCAACAATCTTCGAACTTAGAATATAAGGTCTAAAAGTCTTAATAGCCTACAAGAGAGCGAAAACTTATTTTTCCATGATGGTGTAATTTAGTTCAGAAATTACACCTCAGATCCTTGCATAGCTTTGCTAAAGAAAGCTATGGGCTGCTCATGATCATCATCATTCTTTTGCAAGAGAATAACAACCATGGTACTATGTGATGCAAAAGAGAATATTTGAAGTGCTTTAGTGTAATCAAGGTTGGCCAAGATAGGAGCAAACTTCAAAGCTCCTTTGATGTCATTGAATGCTTGCGTGGCCTTCTCCTCCCACTTGATGCTCTGGTCTTTCTTCAACATAGAAGTAATAGATAGAGTAATATCTGCAAAATTAGACACAAACTTTTTGACGAAGTTAATTTGCCCAAAAAAGGATTGAATTCCCTTCTTGGATTGTGGGATAGGCACTTTGTCAATGGCTTCTACTCGCTCAGGGTCAATCATGACACCATTCTTAGACACTATATGCCCCAATGACTTAGCCTTTTGTACTCCAAAGTGACACTTCTTAGGATTAAGTGAAATGCCAAACTCTCTGCATCTAATGAACACTTTCTCTAGATGCCCCAGATGTTCCTCTCTATTCTTGGAGTACACGGTAATATCATCCTAATACACAGCTATAAACTTATTAATTGCCCCTGTAAAAGCAACATCCATAGCTCGTTGAAATGTTGCACCGGCATTCATTAATCTGAAAGGCATCCTCATATAAATATACGTGTCCTAAGGCGTTGTAAATGCAGTCTTTGGTCTCTCGGATTCCTTCACCACAACCTGGTTATACATTGAGAAACCATCTAAAGTGGACAACATTTATGAGCAAGTAACGCTTTGCAGCAGGTTAACCATATTGGGCAAGGGGTAATTATCTTTTAAAGAAGCTTTATGCAAATTCCAGAAATCCATGCACAAGCGGATGTCACCATTTTTCTCTCTCATAAGGACTAAGTTCGCCACCCAAGACGAATACCTAATGGGCTGAATAATCCCACCATCCCTTAGCTTCTTTAACTCATTCCGCATTCCTTGTAGCCTTGTTTTCCCTCTTTATTGGCCATAACTCCTTTTATCAGATCAATCATGAAAGTAAAACCATTTCTGGATACCCATTCAACTTGGAATAAGATAGGCAAACAATCTTGGTACTTCTTTAGCAGCGGCATTAAATTTGTTTCTTTAAGCCCTGTTGCACTTAGGTGAGTACGCAGCCAAACTTTTTTGGGATTCTCATGAGAACCCAAATTACACTCAATCACATCTTTTGAGATAAATGAGTCTCTAGTTTTAATTCGGTCCGCTCCATCAAAAGATGCTTCTAAACTCACCAATCCCCTAGGGAGATTGTTTGTCTTCAGCTGAACTATATCCCTCCCAAACAAGGTTTCTTTTACATCACAACCCTGAACCATGGATTCCAAGTTTATCAGCTGATCTTGAAACTTAGCTTCACAATTTAGAAACCTTTTGATCTAATCATTCATAAAAAACTTGCCAATGATGAACATTGTCTGGGATTGAAGGTCTAACAAGCACCTCACCTGATACTAAAAAACTACATGAACCTTCATATTTGAAATACTCAAACTGAGTGTCTTTTGACCCTGCAAGTCTGTCAGCTTATTCGTTGAAACTTCTACCATGATAATAGATATTGAAAGCATCAAAGAATTCTAACAAATCCCATACAACATTCCTATACTGTTTCAACCTTTTATTTTTGGTGGCATAAACATTTCTACCCTGCTTAACCACTAGCTCCGAATCACCCTTTACAATCAAGCTTGTGATTCCATGTTCATGGGCAATTCTTAAACCAAGCAAGAGTGCTTCATACTCAATAGTATTATTTGTGCACTCAAACGATTGGCTTGAAAGCAAACTTGAAAGATTTCCTATTAGGGGCATGATAGATAACCCTAACTCTATTTTCAAGATTGGAGCAAGCCCTATCAAAGTTTACCAAACAACACTTTCGTTGCACAAACCCAGCATCAAGAATCGCTGGTTGTTCAACAACATCTACTTTATCATGAAGAACTACCCAACTCCACATTCCGTGTACAATACTTCATTGAGAGCCATTTCAGAATTCGAGTACATGCAACAAATCATTCATTCTTTCTTTATGAAATTTGACCATCTTACATTTCAAAGGGATGGTGGCGTAAACAACCGTTTGCACACTTCCACCCATGCTGGCAGCTCCATTCTTCGTACCAATCAACTCCCATTGAGTGCGGTGCAATCCACAACTCTTCACATCCATATTCTTTCTTTTACTTTGATGAACTTTTCAACTGCACTCTTCAACCCTTTCACTTGTCCAACAACTAGAATTCCTCTCGTTAATGAATAGTTTAACACTTGCTTTTCAAAGGCTGATGTAACTTTCACCCAATTTGAGCTCAAGACAAAACACCCATGCTGTATCAAAGTTTTGCAAGAATTTACTCTGGAATGAAACATGTAGCTGTGACCATTAGCCCATTTAACAGGGTCCTCAACAATCTGTAAAGCAGATCCTATTCAGCTGACTTTATACCAATAGTCGCCAAATAAACCTTGAAGCTGGTTCAATTTGATGCTATTGTAGATGCATCTACATACATCCAAAGACGTATACCTAATGGGCTGAATAATCAAACCATCCCTAGCTTCTTTAACTCATTCCGCATCTTGGTGGTCAAGATGGGGTTAATAGGTCTTTACTTCTGCCCAAAAGCCTTGCTATCAATGCAGGGATAACATGCTGAAACAAATCCTCTCTATACGCTTTCAACTTGGAATAAGACGAGGCAAACAATCTTGGTACTTCTTTAGCAAAAGGCATATAAATTTGTTTTTTTGCTGCACTTCGGTGAGTACGCAGCCAAACTTTTAAGATATTCTCGTGGAACCCAAATTACACTCATAATCACATCTTTTGAGATCCAAATGAGTCTCTAGTTTTAATTCGGTCCGCTCCATCAAAAGATGCTTCTAAACTCACCAATCCCCTAGGGAGAGTGTTTGTCTTAGTGAACTAAAACAAGGTTTCTTTTACATCACAACCTTGAACCATGGATTCCAAGTTTATGAGCTGATGTTTGAAACTCTTTCACAATTTAGATGATTTTGATCTAATCATCATCGAAAAAACTTGCCCATGATGGACATTGTTTGGGATTGAAGGTCTAACAAGCCCTCCACCTGATACTGAAGTGAAGGTTCATATTTGAAATATCAAAGAAAGAGCACTTAACCCTGCAAGTCTGTGAGCTTTTTCGATGAAACTTCTACCATGATAATAGATATTGAAAGCATCAAAGAATTCTAACAAATCCCATACAACATTCCTATACTGTTTCAACCTTTTATTTTTGGTGGCATAAGCATTTCTACCCTACTTAACCACTAGCTCCGAATCACCCTTTACAATCAAGCTTGTGATTCCATGTTCATGGGCAATTCTTAAACCAAGCAAGAGTGCTTCATACTCAATAGTATTATTTGTGCACTCAAACGACTGGCTTGAAAGAAAACTTGAAAGATTTCCTATTAGGGGCATGATAGATAACCCGGCTCTATTTTCAAGATGGAGCAAGCCCTATCAAAAGACATTTACCAAACAACACTTTCGTTGCCAAACCCAGCATCAAGAATCGCTGGTTGTTGCAACATCTACATTTTCAGAAGCTACCCAACTCCACATCCGTGTACAATACTTCATTGAGAGCACATTTTGGATCTTCGAGTACATGCAACATCTTCGGCTCTTTATGAAGTTTGACCATCTTACCCTTCAAAGGGATGGTGGCGTAAGACAAGTCCGACTTTGCACATTGACCCATGCTGGCAGCCCATTTTCGTAACAACAAAATATCCCCATTTAGGCTCTGGCGGGCAATCCACAACTACCACATCCATATTCAAGAATTTACCTGGATGACCTGTCAACTGCACTACCAACACTTTAACTTGTCCAACAACTAGAACCTCTCGTGAATCGATAGTATAGCACTTGCCAAAGGCTGATGTAATTTTACACTTTGAGCTCATTAACGGACACCCAGGGGTATCACATTGCAAGAAGCTCTGGAATCAAACATGTAGCTGTTTAAAATTGAGTCCCATTAGTCAACAGGGTCTTGTAAAGCAGATCCAGTATTCATCATGACTTTGGTATCAGATGCATTGTGCAAAAAGGTCAGCTCATCATTCAACAACCTCATCTGATTCCTCTTCATCATCCAGGGGTGTTTGGGGTAAAGTCATTCAATTTGCATGTGTACTCTCACCAAATTCCAAATATTCAAATGCCCTCTTCCTATGTTTAGGGATTTGCAATAACTTAACAAGTGGCACGGTGATTTTCAGTTGGCTCAACACTTGGGCCATATCACACACGCTATACTGAGGTAGGGGCGTATTTGGAGGAAGGGTGACAACACCTTCAGCTAGAATACAACTATTTAAAGTCAAGGGTGGAACAGGTTGGGATGTATGAATATTTTTTACAACAGTGTTCAAGGGTGGGTTATTTCTAACATCACTCACACCGTTAGGAATACTAGACAACAAAGGTACTCTATTCTTGGCTGGAACACCTCTTTGTTTGACAATTTGGGAAACAAGTGCCAAACTTGGAAGAATTAGGGACTGCTCTAGTTTTTTTAACTTCCTTATTTGCATTCCCTGCCCTTGGATTGCCAAGGGTAGTGTCTTGAGGAGTATCACCTTGTTGCCTACTCCTCTTAGACTATGCTCTTTCTCTTGGGCAACTGCTGCATTAATTAGCAGTTGTCTGTCCTCAACTGAAGCAATTCTCCCATCATATTTCTTAATCATCATGGAGCGTAAGAATTCGAAACCATGATTGGGCAATTCATGTGCTTGTGTCTTGTTATCACAAACAACTTCGAGAGTTGGGACACATACCTTTGTATTGCACTCTAAAACTGATCCACAATGGTAGGACTCAATAATTCCCCCACCCTCGGCGCTTTCACCCTCTCAACCAATGTTTATCATACACCTCTCAATCGCTTGCTAGCCCCTTCACTTCCCTCCACCAAAAAATGCAAAATCATCTCCACTCCCACCAAGGAGGCTACCAACCTTAAAGACACCCTAACCCTCTCCCTGGATGACTCAATAGGCCAATGCAACAGAGAACTTGGGGTTTTTTTGGATAAACTCGAGAATGTTGGGATGGCCATGTCGGATCTTATTGCTGATTGGAATCACTTGAAAGCGGTAACCGTGAGACACAAAAATGACTTGGATGTGGTGCTAAAGATGGAAGACACTCTGCTGGAAAGGAAGATTGAACCAGTGGAGATATATGAGGAATCCCCTGCTAACCATACCACTTTTCGTCATAAAGGGACCCCAAGTTCAATTCAGGAAAAGATCATCGTCACCTCAGATGAAGGTCCCTCGGAGCGTGCTAGGGGCAGAATTAAAAATATGGTTCTACTGAAGGAAAACTAATCAGGAGACTGAGCAGGAGCAGGATACTACTTAGGATAATACTAGCTTTGAGGAGCTTTCTAGTTCTAGCTAATACTCTGGTTGTGGAATCTTTTTGAGTTTTTGGTTTTAGCTCTGATCGTCTATCTATTTGTTTTTGGTTTTTGGTTTGTTTATGCTTGGCTGAAGGGCTTCTCTGAACTGCTACTGATCTTCGGCTTTTTTCATTATGTATTGTCTTTATTTGAACTAGTGGTTGTAGAAATCATGTAAAACCTGCTTTATTCACCCTATTTAATAAAAAGCATATATATATATAATATATATTATATATATATATATATATATATAATATAATATTTTGTTATTTTTTTTAAAACAATAATCATTTATTTTTATTTGTTTATTTGTTTTAATAAAAAACAAAGCTTGGGCGGCGACATGTGCAGTCGTCACTCCCTCCATGGAGTGGGCGACTCGCTGCACAACCGTTGCCCATCCCCTTAACAAAGATTTGGGGCCATTGACTGTGCCGCCGCCCCCCCTACACATGGGTGGGTGGGCAATGACTTGGCTGACCCACCCCACCACAATTTATTTTATTTTTTATTATATATATATATATATATATTATTAATAATTAACATTTAAAAAAATTGTGCAAGGGTAAATTACAAGGATACCAGAGAGGAGAGGTTGCCAATGTTTCAAGATCTAGGCATGGAGATCCTGAAGTTTTGCCCAGTAGTCGGTGAATCTCCAGATGAGACTCTTTGCTGAAAAGTATTCCTCCGATTTGAGCACCTACCTAGTTTCTTCATCAAAAATCACCATTGGATCTGGAGATGCAGGGATGAGGGGTTTGGGCTCTGCTATAGGGATAGTTCCATGGGAGACTGCATCAGCAAAAGAGTTAGGCTTGTGTCTAGCAGGCTCAACATCAACTCATTGCCATAACGTCCTAGCCCCTAGAGGATACGCTGGGGGATCTAGTATGAACAGGGGAAGGGGCGATGTGGGTTGGGAAGCGTCCATAGGGTTGGAAGCAGAGCCATTAGGTCGCCACCCATTTTTTGGTTGTTTGGGTAATGGATGGGAGGTAGGAGGCAAAGAGGCAGGGGCATCTGAAAGGGGTGCAAGCTCCTATGAACATAACAAAGAGTCGTTCCAGGGTTTGCAAGAGGATCTAAACCAAAGTCGAGTGGGAGGGTAGGAGGATCTAAACCAAAGTTTTTTTATTATTGTTTTTTGAAATATTGGGGACAAGGCCAAGATTCTAAACCATTCGTGGACCCTAAATCCCCACCCCTTGGTCCTCAAAATATGGTCCCCTAACTTCAATCCCCTCAATGAACCTCTGCATATCAAACCCATCTGGGTTCGGCTACCCCATCTCCCTCTGCATTTATGGACTGAATCGAGCTTGAAGGCTATAGGTAGAACTTTGGGTGAATTTTTGCAAATGCACCTAGACATCGATCGCTTCTCCCTCATTACCTTTGCTAGGATTTTGGTGAACATTGATACTTCCAAGAATCTCCTTGAGAAAATCACTTTGCAAGTCGGTGACCACTCCTAATCCCAACCCCTTTACTATGAAGCTTTGTCGTTTTGCTGCTGCAACTGCTTTTGCACTAGACACTTGACAAACAACTGCGACCTTAGAAAATAGAGTCTTCTTGGTGGAAAGACTTTATTCCAAAAAACCTTATGGTTTTGGCCGCTGGCAAAGAATGGGATTCTTTTGAAGGCGAGGACTCCAACTCTACTTTGGAAGACACTGCTACCCCTGCTGCAAATGAGGACCTGAAAAGTCCTCGCTCTGAAGAACTCCAGAAAGCACTAATTGCTTTAAGGAAGGTTGCACCCACGCATGTCTCTTCCTCCATTCTAGCTGTCTTTGAGGTGGAGATGCTTAATCTTGTTACACACCGGGCCGAATCTACCAAAGGAACAACTACTGAAGACTAATCCCAGCCCCGTATTCCAACTGTGATCTCTCTAGCCCAATTGGCTGAAAACAAGGGTTGACGGAAGTTCAAAAAAAGAAAAAAGGCAGAAAACCAGTGTCTCAACCCTCCGGTATGTCTCTCCACTCAGGGGGACCCTATGCAGAAAGTCAGAAGTCTAATAGTTATGGGGTTAAGCTCGCTTGATAAGTTTGGCGGAAACTTTGCTAAAGTTTCTTGGGAAGTATGTTTGTGTCTCAATTGACTGTTGGCGGAAGTTTTAGTTGTCCGCTTTATTGCCGTTGGTAGAGGCGCCCCATTAGCGCTTTATTGTTTCATCTTTTACTCCATTGTACAAAGCTACGGGGCTTTTCAAAACCCATTAATTCACCTATCAAATAAAAAAACATTTAAAAAAATACAGTTAACAAATAAATTGTTAGTTTATGATTAATATCATACCATTTATTTATTATTATTAAATTTTATTTAGCTAATTAAATTCTGTTAAAATAAACTTTCCTCTCTTCATCCTCTTCAGATATGAGGACCAGAGATGCCTGGCTCTATACATGCAGGAGGCCCTCAGGCTTCGTGACCACATGATTCGGGGCCACACTAGACCACAGTCTATCCAGCGGATTACTTCTTTCTTCGTTGTGCTACCTTCGGGGAGAGGCACTAAGCGTCAGTCAACACCAGCACGACCTCACACTCCAGATCAATACGGATCCGAGGGACCATTCACAACCCCTAGGGATCTTATCAGCATAGCCATTCTAGTTCCAGCTCCAGGAGTCAGACTAGATCCACTAGATCGTTGCAGCGTGCTACTCCCTCCAAACGGCAGCAAACGGGACAAACCAGACACTGCACCTCCTCCTCCATTGGGTATCCATCTATTTTGAGCTTTTTCTCAACGGCCTCGGATGTTAGGAGAGTTGGGTCCACTCCTTGATGGACCTCTCTTCCTGGTTCTCTCATTTTGTATTTTCCCACCTCTCTGTTTGGCTGGGGTCGTTGGCTGCGAGTTGTTCTTTGCCTCTTTCCTTTTTGGCTACTTCCACTCTTTGTTGTATTATTGCTCTTTCAGCTTTGTTTTCTCATTGGGAAACCGTTTGGTCTTCCCGCTTTGCTCTGACACTCTTGTACTCTGCAGTCACTTTGACCTATTTTTGTGGTCATTTGTCAGAGATTAATATATTTATCTTATCTCCTTTTAGTAAACATCACAAATTATATATATTTATTTCTTTATATATACATATTATATATAATTTTATTCTTATTCATATATCAATCTTTATATATATATATATATATGTAATATCTTATTTGTTAGTTTATTAAATAATCGTTATATACATATTTGTAATAATATAAATTTTATTAATGTTTTTTTAAACTTTATTTTACCTTTTTAACTTCCAAAACTACTTTCAAGATAGAGGAAAGAAGGAAAATATTTCCATTTCTAAAAAAAGAGTAATATTCTGATTTCTTTTACCACATATATATAGATCTACAATAAATAATTTTCACTTTTCAACTTTTAACTTCATGACTCAATGAGAGGAAAAAGGAGAGAGAGAATGAAAGGTGAAAAAAATTAAGTATTTTTGTCATAACCAAACTTTCTTGCAATACTTGAGTGGATAAAAAGATTTTTTTTTACTATTCATCCAAATAAAATACTTTCCACATTCTTTTTTGTGAAATAAATGATTAAAAAAAATAACAATTTCTCTTTTTAAAACAAATTATCAAGACAAGGGAGGGAAGGCAAAGTGGAAGGGAGAGAAGGCAATTATTCTATGAATCAAACTAGATAGACAATCATTTCTCATAAGAATGGATAGACAAATATTTTCCATATTTTAATATAGATTGATTTTCTTTGACATCATATCAAATTCCATTAAATTTTATCAAGAGAGAGGGAGAAGGGAGAGCTTAAACAAACAAACACAACCAAGGCATTCAAACTAGTTTATATTTCTATATATATACTTTATTTATTTATTTATTTAGAGGAAGAAAAAGAGAGATTTTAGGCATAAAGATATTTACTAATCTAACTTCTCCCTTATCATTATTTGATTAATTTACATAAGATGCACTAAAAGAAGGCCTACCTCTCATCCTCCATTTAACACGCATGACACATGCTCTCAAAACTCCATGAAGATCTTCTCTCAAGCTTCCAACAAGCTCCTCCTATGCTCCTCCTTCCAATCTCTCCGAAACACCACCAAAAGAATGAACCTCCCAAAAAACAAGACTGTGTGAATAAAAAGGAAATTGTAAGTTTTTTATCCAAATTATTTTCCACCAACCCAATAAATGAGATGGTACTTTTCTTACAAGAGTCATCTCATGCCGTACAAGCCCATGTGGGCTTACTTATCCAAGGCACCTACTTAGTACAAAGTCAAAGGGTCCTTTACACTCAACAATAACTTCTCTTACATTGTCCAAAATTACACTCTACAAACACATGCACTACCCTAGCCTAGGGCCTAACTAATAGTTTGTCTAGCCTTCCTAGAGAAGCTAGACACAAGTTGCTAATAAAACCCATTATAAAATTCCTCATGATTTATGCAGATTTAAATATTTATTGAATTAGGATTTAAATTAAAAAAAAGATTGTTCTAATTGCATTTTAACAAGTAAAGCTTTTGAAATAAGGGAGGGAACAACATTTGAATTCTTATACATTTGAAGACTCTTCAAGATAGGCAAACACACGATGACAACAAGGACATAAAGGTTCAAACATAGGGGGTATTGCATACTCTCCCCCTTATAAAAGCATCATCCTTAGTGCGCCAAACCAACTCAAGGTGTTGATTAACTACACATACCAAGTTACAAATAGTGCAACATAAACCATCATAGATACAAGAGTTATCACTTATGTTTTCAATTTTCAAAGATTCGATTATAAATTATTAATGTCCTTATGCTTGTTAAATTATTCTTGAGGATTTATCTTTTAAAATTTAAGACTTATCAACATCTTTTATTATTATTATGAAATTGATTTTCTTACAAATAAGAAGGTTTTTAAGTTAATAGTTAACATTAATCTCCTTAAGGCATAACATAGTGTCAAACTGTCATATTACCACACTGTCATATTCTCATCCAAATCTATCTCAACCAACTGAAACCCAAAGACATTCTACCATTGTATAACTCTGATACGTAGCATGTGTAATTAATATACTATTTTGTTTTGGTGACATAATGACTAGGCTATGTGTCATGCCATGGTGAGAGTGCACTTACTGAAATTGGTACCATTCTATGTCCAATCTATACTGAGCAACACTAAGCAACTTTGACCAATACTGATGAATAATGATAACCACTATTTGTCACAAACCAACTGATATCACAAAATATTGATGTCAAAACATCTCAAAGAGCATGTGAACAAGTATCAATCATTTGAAAGGTCATACAAAACAAATTGTGTGTCATTTCATGGTGAACATACAAGGTAAAGACTACGTACCAAATCGTGGCAGAGCCACATAGAAGAATACTGAGCAATGTTGAACGATAATATCAACTGCCATCTGAATAGAGCAATATCAATGTTGAAATAACCAAGCAATCACTGTGATCTGCAAATAACCTCTTGATACATCTCAATAAATTATGAAACATAAGCTATAGCCAAATCATGTATAAGATCATATAATCTCCTTAGACCTTCCAAGAAGGATTCTACTTAGACCTCCCAAAAACAGGGTAACAAGTGTTTTAGCTAAATTCTGTATGAAACCACCACGTCTGGTGGGTGGGAGGATGGCTCAAGATTTGACCTTGTAAGCTAGCTCATCACACTCTCTAGCTATATTCTAAGCTACTTCTCCCCCATACACGCAATAGTCGTACAATGTTCACATCATGACATTCACGAAACCAACATTCAATAAAAGAAGTAAAAACGTCACTAAAAACTTAACATAATAATTAAATAAAATGCCAAATGGCCTTAAAGAGATATTTCAAAATAAATACTAAATATAACAAATCATCTCAATAATGTATTAAAGTGAGATTCAAATGGTCACAATTTTAAAAAAATTGAAATTCCAATCAAATTAATTCAAATTCACCGAAATATCTGTATAAAAGAAAATTTAGATTCAAGAGAATAAAGTGTTGGTTTCAGAAAACAAATGAAAATGAAAACCAAATTAAAATAAAATAGAGCACAACAATCTTGCAAAAAGTTCACATTATAGCACCATGTGGCTAAAAAACCACCCGAGGGGAGAAGGAATAATATGAGCCTCGATTACCTCCCAGAGGTAAGAGAAAAGTATCACTTTCTCCATATGTCTACAAAAGGTTCACAAGGCTGTATCAGGTATAAATCACAAAGGTTATTCTTTTGACAACCACCAAGGGGTGGGTGAAGGAACACATCATTTATAAAGTGACCATTATGTGCGAAGAACCCGTGGTGCCTAAGACACTCATGGTGCACAAACCAGTAATAATCATGCGGCAACCTCATGCGAAGGGGAAAAGTGGGTTTTTAGCTTACGAGAAGATCCACTTCCTAGCCCGTGACCCGGTCCAAATCAATATAAGCATAGTTCTACTCCACCCTTGAACCCCATATTTGCATCAGTACCCAAATACTAGAGTAACGATGCAAGATTACACAACACAACACATCACTACATGATAACAATTTTCACTTATACATTATATGCTTACATGAACAAAAGTTACTTTAGACCACATTTTCATAATACGAGTTGCACACAAGGTACTTCACAAACATATTCACATTCACAAGAGAACAATTGGGCTTAGCAACACAATATCATACTGGTACCGTGACATACACACTCTATGATCGCATAACAATGTTGTTTACATAGAAATGATCCATTGTTTTCGAGGTTTGTTACAGATACAATGATGTGGGGGTTTACACAATATGTTACAATTACACATGTATATAATAACTACAAAAGTCAAGGGGGCACATGTTTGGTTTGATATATCGGTTCACAATCACAACCACAATACAATTACATAATTTTATTGGAGATACACAAGGATATAAATAGTCTCATCGGTCTAACTAATGTACATATGTCATCCTAGATGATATTACTGATAACCATCTATCACTGCTATTTTCAAAAAAGGAACAATAAGTAGACATTCCACACTTAGCACTCAATGCTACAATATTATGTCATAGAAATATACATGTTTCTATGTCTGATAACTTATGAATCATAACTGTTGTAGTACCTCTGTATGGATAAGTCTCATGAATCATTCTTGATCAAACTAGAAGTACATAATCTTTTTTCCGTTTGTTGAGAAAAATAATTGAAACAACCAACTGAGTTCACAGTGCTGAACCCATGCTTTGATACCAAAATTGTCATGCCCAAAATTTTTGTCGCAAAACTCATGTTTTTTTTTGTTATCTTATTTCAATGTTATTTATTTATTCACTATGGTTGCTTAATATTTAATTGTTGTGATTTGGTCCAATCACAATTGAAGTGTAACACAATTACTTCAAGATTTATTTAATATTTTTGCCTGTCACCACGAGATCTTTCTAAGATTAGTATACAAATGTAAGTGGTTAAGATCAATGCGATTTAAGAAATCAATAAGTAATATCCTGATTAATGAAGTGGGACAGATCATATTTTTTATTTGATAGGTTAAAAACAGTGTTTGAAAGGCCTCATAGCCTTATACAAAACAAATAACTACAAATAAAACATTAACGCTCTGATGGGACGCCTCTGCTAGTGGCAATTAAACGGGCGGAAGAGCATTACACAAAAAGAACTTCCACCAAAGAACAAAAAGAAATAGAATAACTCACCAAGAAACTTCTACGAAGTTTCCATCAAACTTATCCTCGGGGCTTGACCCCTTTTTTGCTGATTTTTAGAATATTATCATAGGGTCCCCCAAAACGGAGAGACATATAGGAATGCTGAGTCGTTGCTTTTCTTCGTTTCTTCTTCTTTTGAACCATGGACCATCCTTCCTTGTTCTTAGCCTGAAGCGCTGGTGAGGCTTCTTTGAATGGGACGCAGGGCTGGGATTTGTCTTCCACTGTTGACCCTGGATTATAATCTGCCCTAAAAGAATCCAAAACTGGAGACTTCTCTGAGGGATAGGCTGGAATTGACACAACCTTTCTTGGAGAGATTAAATCAACCAACAGTTCTTCAGAGTGTGAAGGGCTTTTGGAATCCTTGTTTGAAGCAGGGGAAGCAGGGACTTCAGAAGAAGAGGCAGAATCCTCGTTGTCAGTAGCCCACTCTTCATCTGCAGCCAACATCGTGAGGTTTTTGGGGATAAAATCTTTTCACTAGGAAGAATCCTCCTTTCTTCTGAGGAGGTTGCAGTTTTTGGTCAAATGCCCTGTGTCAAAACAACTACGGCAACGAAATAGTAAACCTTCATAGTCAATAGCTTGAGACTAGGTGTGGTCTCCAACTTGTAGGGTGATTTTTCTGGAAGGTTCTTGGAGGTACCAAAATTCACCAAGATTTCGGCAAATGTGGTGAGGGAGAGGTATCAGTGTCTGGCTGCAGTTGCAGAAACTCACCCAAAGATCTACCAATAGCCTCCAGACTAGAATCAGTCCAAAACTGCAACGAGAGGTTGGGCAGGTGAACCCATATAAGTTTTATATGCAAAGGGTCAGTGAGGGGATTGAAAGTAGGGGACCATTGTTTCAAGACCAATGGGTGGTGATTCAAGCTCCAAAATTGGCTTTGAATCTTTTCCCTATCCTCAATATTACAAAAAATAATAATAAAGAAGCTTTTAACACAAGGGTAAATGTCAAGACTACCTGAGAGAAGGGGTTTCCAATGCTTCGTGATCCAACCGTTAAGATTTTGGAGTTTTGGCCAGATAGCTACAAATCTGTAGATGATACCCTTGGTAGAAAAGTATTCCTCCTTTTTAAGGACAACCTTGGATTCCTCTTTATCAAAAATCACCACTAGGTCAATAGAAGCAAGGGTGAGAGGTTTGGGATCCAATCTAGGAGTTGGGCGAGAGACAACATCGATGAAAGAGGTAGGTCTGCATTCCAATCTGACCTCTGCCTCCATCGCCATGACATCCCAACTGGGTTGGACGCAGCTGCAAGGGTTTGAAGTTGCATGCCCTGCAGAAGTCTTTTTTCCAACGAACGGAGCAGATCCATGTTGCAGGTGATTAGGGGTTGTTGGCAATATCGACGACTTGAGCATGGATGGAGCAACGACCCTTCCCAGCAGATCCGTCGTTGCAGTTCATGTGTCGTTTGAAATGGCGCTGGGTGGGAGACCTGACGGAGCAAGAGTGGGAGTGCGAGACATCATGATTATATTTCACCAGGGCGATTCATATTAGATTAGTAAGCCAACCATGCCAAGGAAAAATTAATATTATTTTCACTTCTGATAAATCACATTATTAAGGAGTACTGAATTATAATTTCTTGATTTAAAAGATCATAAATTTATTCACACATAACCCAATCAACAACTTAAGGGAAACGAAATGAGCCAAAATAACAATCACTTAACACAAGATTACCACTTTAAGGCTTAGTAAGGGAAAGTCTTTATTGAAACATGTCACAGTCTTATTCTCAAGACACACAAGGTAAAGAGGGTTACTAAAATACAAACCAAACTTAATGTGAAAGGGGTTGACAACATCCACACGAAGATCAAGTTCAAATTTTGTTTAACTGATATAACGTATTAAGTAACCCAAACAACAACATGTAACCCCAACACAAAGGATGACGACAACCCTAATCTAGCTTAAGAACCTAGACTTGATGCCCCGACTGCAACTTGAGTAGCTTACATATCCACTCCATGGAATCAAGGTCTTATGTAGTTCTCCTTTCACTTGTTATGGCCTCCTATACGGGACACCATCACCAAAGGGGTTGGCAATCTAAGCCAACAAGGGATCTAAAACAAACTACTAAGCTCTCGTTGCCTACCTAAAGAAATGAGACATCCAAATGACAATAATCTCAAACTGTAAATGCCACAAGGTGTGTGTGCTTACCCAAGCACTCCCACATGATGACACAAATGAAAGTCAAGCATGACAAGAAACTTATTTTCTTGTTATAGCAAGGTCAATGTCTTAATAATATCTGACTTATGCTACTTAGAGAAGGTCTATCTCCTAAGCGGGTCACTAATGGTGTCCAAAATTAAGATGGAATAAAACAAGCTCAAATACCAATGATTAATGAGAGTCACTATCCTGCAATAGCTAAACAACTAATTAAACCATGCGGGCGGATGGAACTAGCAAGAAACCGATGCGTGAAGAATATTGCTAAAATATTTATGATAAACCAAGTGCTTTAAGGTTAGATGTTTAAGCATGTGTTTCAAAGCTACCTACATATTTGCGTTGATTGCATCACACACATAATCAGGGCCAACTATAATTCATTCGTTTCTAACTAGTGTTGGTTTAGATGTGAAGACAATCATTCTTCACCAATCAACTAAACGACTAAGCATAACATCATTACCCTTTGCAGGTAACATTGCATCCACTAGTTGGCTGAAGCGCATCTAGGCACTACTAAGAATTACAAGTACTTCCATTCATATGGGAAGTATGCACGTACACAAGTCTAAGCTCAAATGCGAAAACCAAGCCTCTTTCGAAGTATACAAACCAAAATGACTTCAAGTGGGCCCTATCCTTGGTCCACCCATTGGCAAATTAAGCTAGACAAAACATTCGCATATGAGGCTCAAACTTGAACTAAGGTAACCGGTGTATAATTAGAGACATATAAAAAGGGAGGTAAGTCATGCCCCAAAACTGTTCTAATAGAGCACAACTATCACCACCACAACTAGAGGTCTTTAAAAACATACCAAACTCTAAATTAACAAATAGGTGCCAAAAACACCATTGGTATTAATTCGAGATGAAAGGATAAATTTTTATAAAGAGAAACTATTCCCTAAGCTAGAATGTTTGTGTTTCAGGGAACATAATATTCTTATTGTGAGGAAAACAACCAATTAATTTGTCATTTCAATGTGGCTTGAACTACTTTGGAAAATTGACTCCCAAGGTTTCAAATAAACTAGCTTTGGAATCGCCCTAGTAAAAATAGTAAAATTGATGATAAAGTTTATTTTGTTAATTTAATGATTAATTAAAGCTATTAGAAATCAGTTACAACTTTCAAATTTGAAAAATACCATTCCCAAGTATTTTAACTACGTTGATTCCAATTCGACTCCGAAGACTAGAAACTAGAGTAAAATTTGTCATCACAACATGCTTCTAGAAATGGTCCCAAAAGACTGTCATTGAGGAAGTTAAAATTTATTCGTTGGCTGCAGGCGAAACCGCATCCTAAATGAATTAGCTCTAGGTCCCATTTTAGGCAATTTTCAAACTTAGGTATTTTAAATAATCAGATTTCAAAAGGGTTTTAGACATGTTTAACAATGTCTAAAATGAAATTGGAATTAAACTAAATGTCAGATTAAAAGGAATTTGGCCTTACTACTAGGTTCCATCTTGCTTATTTATAGATCTTCCTTATTTCTCATCTAAAATGTATTCTCAAGAAAATTATTATTTTAAAATTGTGCCAAGTAGAATGTGTTTCTAAGTTATTAAAAAGAAAATAAAATTATGCACCAAAGTCAAAGCTAAACAATGGATTAAAGGTAAATTTAATATTTTTATTTATTAAAAAACAACAAAATTCCCACTAGACTTAAGTGGATGAAGGTTAAATCTCCACCCTTAGATTGGATGGATGACCATAACTTGATCTAGGGTTTCCTCAACGTTGCCCTAAAATTCCTTTTTGCAAGGATAAAAGTCAACTTCTTTCATTTGCTTTCATTTCTCTCTTCTTTTTTTTACTATTTTTTTATAGGGTGAAGATGGAAGTACAAGAAAAGAACTCCAAAATTTTATATTAATTTCAAATATATATATATATATATATATATATATATTGTTAATTTATTTGTATATATATTTTTTGTTATTTTTTTTGAAACAATAATCATTTCTTTTTTAATAAAAAACAAAACCTGGGCAGTGGCTTGTGCAGCTATCCCCCCCTCCCATCGAGTGGGTGGTTCGTTGCACAACCATTGCCCCCAATGCACGTCCCTCCCCTCCCACATATATGGGGTTAGGGTCCGTTGCACAGCCGTCGCCCATCCCCTTAACAAGGGTTTGGGGCGGCCCACTGTGTCACCATCCTCAACCCACCCCACCAAAATTTATTTATTTATTATTATTATTATTATTAATTAACATTTTTAAAAAATTCAATCAACAAATAAATTGCTGGTTTATGATTAATATCATACCATTTATTTATTATTATTTTATTTTGTTTAGTCAATTAAATTATGTTAAAATAAACTTCCCTCTCCTTTTATTAAACATCATGAATTATATAGATTTATTTTTTTATATATACATATTATATATAATTTTATTCTCAGTCGTGTATCAATCTTTTTATTTAATTATATATATAATATCTTATTTACTAATTTATTAAAGATTTGTTATATACGTATTTGTCATAATATAAATTTAAATAATGATTTTTTTCTTTGTTTTATTTTTTTAACTTCCAAAACTACTTTCAAGACAAAGGAAAGAAGAAAAATATTTCCATTTCTAAAAAAAGAGTAATATACCGATTTCTTTTGCCACATATATATAAATCTACATTAAATAATTTTCACTCTTCAACTTTTAACTTCATGACTCAATGAGAGAAAAAAAAGAGAGAATGGAAGGTGGAAAACAAGTATTTTTGTCATAAACAAACTTTCTTGCCATACTTGAGTGGATAAAAAGATTATTTATTTTACTATTGATCCAATAAAATTAATTTCCACGTTCTTTTTTGTGAAATAAATTATTAAAAATATAACAATTTCTATTTTTAAAACAAATTATCAAGACAAGGGAGGGAAGGCACGATGGAAGGGAGAGAAGGTAATTTAATTATGAATCAAACTAGATAGACCAAATCATTTCTCATAAGAATGGATACACAAATATTTTCCATATTTTAATATAGATTTATTATCTTTGACATCATGTCAAATTCCATTAAATTTTATCAAGAGAGAGGGAGAAGGGAGAGCTTAAACAAACAAACACAACCAAGCCATTCAATTTAGTTTATATATATATATATATATATGCATTATTTATTTATTTATAGGAAGAAAAAGAGAAATTTTAGGCATATAAATATTTACTAATCTAACATCTCCCTTATCATTATTTGATTAATTTACATAAGATGCACTAAAAGGTCTACCTCTCATCCTCCATTTGACATCCCTGACAGATTCTCTCAAAACTCCATGAAGATCTTCTCCTCCCAAGCTTCCAACAAGATCCTCCTATACTCCTTCCAATATCTCCGAAACACCACCAAAAGGATGAACCCCCCAAAAACAAGACTGTGAATAAAAAGGAAAATTTAAATTTCTTATCCAAAGAATTTTCCACCCAACCCAATAAATGAAATGGTACTTTTCTTACAAGAGTCATCTCATGCCTTGCAAGTCCATGTGGGCTTACTTATCGAAGTCATCTATTTAGTACAAAGTCAAAGGGTCCTTTACACTCAACAATAACTTCTCTTACATTGTCCAAAATTACACTCCACAAGCACATTCACTACCCTAGCATAGGGCCTAACTAATAGTTCCTCTAGCCTTCTTAGAGCAACTAGACACAAGTTGCTAATAAAACCCATTATAAAATTCCTCATGATTCATGTGGATTTAAATATTTATTGAATTAAGATTTAAATAAAAAAGGGATTGTTCTAATTGCATTTTAACAAGTAAAAATTTCAAAATAATGGAGGGAACAACATTTGATTTCTTATACATTTGAAAACTCATCAAGATAGGCAAACACACGATGACAACAAGGTCACAGAGGTTCAAACATAGGGGGTATTACAAGTGTAGGCTTATTTTGGCCCTAAGTCCTTTTTTTCTTCTTATGAAGGATTTGTGTGTGCAAGTAGAGTAGATTTTTCATGTCTATCTTGAGAAATGGTGATGGGGAATGTTATAAATATGGATCAAACCCCAAAAAGTCAAAACTCAGTCTTAACTGACATCATCAGTTTGGCCGATGGCGTTGGCCAAAATAAGGGGTGCTGCAAGAAGTCACTATCTTGGTTGATGACATCGGCTATATGCAGGCAATGGGGAAAAATATATTAGAGAAATGGTACTAAAACATTGGAGGAAAGATATGTTGATGTGATGGTGATGCGAAGGTCATAGTAGGAGGGATAGTCTACAACATGCCTCTCACAAAGTGCTATGAGCCAGCCCACACTAATCCTGGTGTATGTGTAAATATACACTCATGGAGATTAATGCACCAACAAGCCTTGGACAAGATAAGTGTTAGTAAAGTAAAATAATGTGAAATCTTAGCCTTTGGGTATGTCAAGGAGACTCATCTATATGACCTATTCTTTGTGCATTTAAAGTCAAGCATCAATTATGATGTGTCTCTAAGATCCCATAGGTGTGAAGAAAGTTATGTTCCTTGCCCTAGAAGTGGAGTCATGAAATATGGGATGGCAAAGGTCCCACATTTCTTCTAATAGCGAGAATTAACTCCTATGTAGTCCCATTCTTTGTGCATTTAAAGGGAAACTTTAAGTATGTTGTCTGTTTGCATGATCCCCTCATATGTGAAGAAAGCTATGCTCATTTCCCTAGAAGCAGAGTAACGGAATATGGAATGGCGCATGTCTTACAATTCTTAATAGAGAGAAGTAGCTCTTATGCAACCAATAATGAACTCAATCAAAATCAGCCCACTCGATTTATGCTACAATTGGAAGAAAAAAGGCAAAATGGTTGTATCATAAATGCATAAAGGATTTTTTTTTTTTTTTTTTTTAACATTGAACATGCTTAGGGAGAAGATGTTGAGGAAGGATTTGATGGTGAAGACCCTCCTTTGTTGGATGATGGCACACCAAAATGAGACATGGACAACCTGACCATCTCTCAAACTCTTAAGGTACAAGTATATTCAAAAGAAGAAAGTAGTCTTGTTGTTTGACATTGGAAGCACTCATAATTTTATTAATCACAAGGTGGAAAAACCTCTTGATTGATTTATCTTTCCATCATTAGAGTTTTAGGTGACGATTGCCAATGGGGGCACCATTACATCCATTAGGAAATTCCGTAGGTTAAGCTCACGATGACAAATTATTTGTTGACTATCAATATGTTTTTCAATTCCTATGGTTGGAGATTATATGGTACCATGGATTTAATGGCTGAAAACATTGGGCACTATGGAAATCAATTTTGAGGAGCTTTTCATGTAATTTCAAACTGAAGGACAAATACACAAGCTCAAGTGACCTTGAGGATCACCATTTCAAGTGACCATCTCTCATAGAATGTAGAAGATGTTAAAGGATCCTTAGAAGTTGTCACACAATTATTCTCTATGGAAGTGCAACCTCAAGCAACATCTCCTCCTAAGATCTATTGGGAGTTATTGACAAACATCACAATAGTTTTCAAGATACTCCCAAGGTTCTTCCTTTGGTTGGGGAGCATGATCATGTCATATAGTTGATTCTATGAAGCCAACCACCAATGTTAGCCCCTACTGCTACCTCTATGAGCAAAAGGGTGAGATTGAGCACATGGTTAGTGGGATGCTTGATGATGAGATCATTCAACCATTTCAAAGGATTACTTCGCCCCTGTGGTTATGGTACACAAAAATGACACTTCTTGGTGTACGTCTTGACTATCGAGAGTTAAACAAGTTAACTATCAAAGATAAGTTTTCTATACTTGTTATATGACCTATTGGATAAATTGCATGGAGCTATGTTCTTTAATAACTTAGATCTTCCACCAAATTCAGATCAAGGAAGAAGATATACATATGACTGCTTTGCATGCACATGAAAGCCATTGTGAATTTTTTGTGGTGCCTTTTAGTCATGAATTTTGTGTTTAAGCCATTCCTTTGAAAATTTGTGCTTGTCTTCTTTGATGACACTTTTTTTTCTATAGTTTTGCAACTATATATGGATAAATATTTGCAACTATTGGAGAGAAGGAAGTTGAATATTATTTTGGAGTAAAGGAAGTTGAATATTTGGGACATATCGTCTATTTTGAGGGTATCAAGGTGGACCCTAATAAAGATCAAAGAAATGGTGGAGTGGCCACTTCCATCGAATATTAATGGTCTTAGAGGATATTTTTGTCTTACAAGACAATACCTCAGATTTGTGAAGGATTGTGGTTGTATTGTAGCTCGTATTGTAGCTCCCTTACAACATGTCTCAAAAAAAGATTCCTTTATGTGGATAGCCAAGGCAACTCAATATTTGAGGCCTTAAAACAGGGCATGTGTACTACTCATGTTCTTTCCATCTCTGACTTTAAAATTCTTAGAGGAATGTGATGCTTTATTGAAGCTGTATTAATGCAGCATATATAAAATGAAATTACACCAATAAAGAATAATCATATAAATAGATCACAATATGACTGAAATAAAGCAAAATATATTAATAAATGATTAGTCACTTCAAGGGGGCAAATTCTACAACCTTACAATAAGAATATAATTCATAATATGATGATGAAATACTAACCACTACCTCCTATATATACCCTAAAAATCCTATGGAAACATCCTAGGTTGACCCTACCACCAATATTAAGCTAAAGAGATGATTATATGACTTAATTAAAGGCCATGCTAGCCACAAGTCGTCCACATATGTCGAATACTCACTATAGGCTAAAGACATAGCATTTCCCCCCTTTAAACAAGCATTGTCCTCAACATCGACGATCATTGGGTGCTTCACTATGAATTCTTAATCCTCCCATGGCATATCCTCTCTTTGCAGGTTCTTCCACTTGATAAGAGACATGGTGATTGTCCTCATCTGCATCCTTTTGAATCACGCTGGGGAAATAACTTCTAGTTCCAAGATGATTCTTCCTTCTTCATTAAGTTTCGGTAACTCTATCTGGATGGGAATCTTTTGGCCAAAATCTGAGACATGAATGATGGGGTGTATTTTTGTTGACTGAGGAAGCTCCTTTTGAGGGTGCACCTTGACTGCTCGAATTTGTTGTTTTACCATCGAGGAAGATGTAATGGATGATGACTTCTAATTAGAAACTGCCCTAAATGGAGATTTTTTGGAAGAGATGTCACTTTTAGGTGGCCACTCTGTTGGCATATCCTCATCAACAACTGAATACTTTTCCACCCTTTTTTGAAAATATGGTTTTATTTGTGCATGTGATTGTTTTTCTTCCACTGAGAAAAATTGTGTTTCCAATGTTGACGATCCTTTTTTGAGAATCATTTGCATTTGATGAGAGCTTACCATCTGCAGTGACTTTGCGCGCACCCCCCTCAACTCAAACCTCTTTCCTTTCGAATGAAAACGCATGGACATTTCTTGGAAGTTCATCTCGATCGTGCCCAAGGTCATGAGCCATTGAACTCCCAATACAATATCAACTCCCCCCATAGGAATGGAAAACATATGGCTTTGCAATAGGTAGTTCCCCACAGTGAGTTTAAGACTATGGCATTTTCTTGAACAATTAACATTATCAGCGTCTGCAACATTCAAATGCTGGATAAACAAACTAGTTCAAATGTGAAGCCGACTTATCATTGATGAAATTGTGAGTACCTCTTGAGTCAATCAATACAATCACCTATTTCTTTTTGAAGAAACCTACTACCTTGAGAGTTTGTTGATTGTTAACACATGATAGTGCATGGCAAGAGATGGTTGGAAATCCCCAGACTCTAGTTCATCAACCACCTATACATCTTTTCATTGATGCCTTCAATGTAAAACAATTTCTTTTCGGCACATTTATGTCCTCGACTATATTTGCTGTCACAGTTAAAACATAAACATTTCTCTTTTTCCTTCAATTTGTTGGAACATTAATCGTGTTGGTGGAGGAAATGTCAATGCCAACATGCCCTTATCATTGCTAGTAGTGACTGCATGTCTTGTAGTAGCCAAGATTTCTTTCCTTTGCCCTGTGTGCCATGATAATATAATCAAAAACATTAAATGAATTAAACGTGCATATCTCATGTTGAATGTGGCCCTTGAGACCGCCAATAAACAGGTCGTTCAGGGTCTCATCTGTAATTGTTTTGACATGCAAAGATCAATTCTAGATTTGATGAATATAATCCTTGACCAATCTTGTATGCCACAAGTTAGCTAATTGGGTGAAGTAATTTTTCGTCATAATATTGCTATAGTGTGTTTGCAGTGCCTCCATAAAAATTGACCAGGTGACATTGAGAACCTTCTTTTTCTTTTGAGCACACAACCATTGATGCCAAATGAATTGTTTAGGTTCCAAATATGATGATGCCATGGTAACATTCTGTCCATATGGGATTTGATGTAGGCCAAAAGAAATCTCCATTTGGTTGATCCAATTGAGTGGATCCTTTCCATCAAGCTTATGCATGTCCACCTTTGGTAGCAGGTTCTGCAACCCCAAAATAGTGCTAGCCATGGGTTGAGGTTGCACAACATTGGGACTAGGATTGGGTTGTCCCTTAGATCCATTTTGAGTTGCTTGAGAGACTAGCAACTAGTTGACAGTATTCGTGAGAGTAGCCATTTGCATAGTGATGCTAGCTATCTGTCCTTTGAAATCATTGCACATATTCTCCATTTGGGAGTCTATGTTGTGCATACTTGCATCCAAAATGCGTACTTTCTCATCCAACAAAGAAGATGTCATATTAGAAGTCCCACCTGATCCAAACTCCAATTATGTCTCCTCTTTGTTAGGAGTTTTCTCTTGTGTAAATGAGTTCTTTCCTTGACCTCTAGTTTGCGGCCTTGTCATGTTGAGGCTTGATAGTGCAGAATTTGATTTTTTCTTTTGACCGATGTTTGACCAAATGGTTTTAGAGTTAGGTCGTCTTAAAAAACAATCCTTCAAAGAACAAATCCCCACTAGATTTTAGAGAGCTTTTTGAAAATGTAAAGAAATAAGAAAAAATCCTAAAATGGCAACATGTAGAGCAAATTTATGAAAAACCTTAAAATTGGAATAACTCACTCAAAATTGAATAACTCACTCAAAATTGATCACCAAACCTTAATTTTTTTACTAAGCTTCTTTGAATGATTCTCGAACTCTTGTAAAAAAAATGTAGAAAAATTTGCGATGGTTTGCGAGATATAGGCATTCCTTCAAAATTAAGGTTTTGACCACACTTTTGTGCAAATTGAAGCTCTGATATAACTTGTAATTAAATTACTGTTGGCCATTTTTTTGGCCTACATACCAAAATTTTACCTAAGTGTGAGAGGGTGGACATTCAAGCAAGACTTCGGGTTTTACACAACAGAGGACTTCGGGTTTTTGGAAGAAGTCTTCGGGTTTTACAAGAGACGCAACTTATTTCACTTTATGAGTAATCCCCAGTTGAAACCCCTCAGCAAAAGTAATCCGGACTGGAAAACCCAAATTACTCGACATTGCAAATCGGGTTTTGAGAAGTGCTTTGCTTATGAAAGTTTTATCAGCAGAAGTAATCCGGGTTGGAAAATCCGAATTACTCTTGACAGTGCAAATCGGGTTTTGAGAAGTGCTTTGCTTATGAATGTTTTATTAGTAGAAGTAATTCGGGTTTAGAAACCCGAATTACTCAGGATAGTGCATTTCGGGTTTCTCAAGGTGAATGACTTATCTCTTTTTATAAGTAACAAGCAATGAAGAATCCAAAGTAGGTGCCAGTGAAGAGTCCGAAGTTGCAGACATTGAAGAACAAGCAAATAGACTTGGACAATTTGTCCGAAGGAATTCCTTCAGAAAAGTTCAAAAGACAAGTCTAAATATCCAAAGGACACTTCCATAAAATTCGAAAGGCAGAAAAAGACAAATCAAAAAACCCGAAGGGCAATGTACCCTTCGGAAGGGATGTTTCCAAAAAACCTGGCTGCCCTTCAAAAATCTCGGGTGCCTTTTTCTTAAGGGTTATTCGACAGGGAGGGGATGTTTGAAAAGTCCATGGGGCTGTTTAAAAATCTGAAGGGTAGGTACCCTTCGGGAAGGCTCATTTCAGGTTCGGCAAGGACGTTTGCAAAATACTTGAAGCGCACTTGCCCTTCGAGAAGGTCCATCTGGAAAGTTTAAACTCTTTTACAAAAGGCCCGAAGGGCACCTACCCTTTAGGAAAGGACTAAGACAGGAAGCCCGAAGCGCTATCTTTGGAAAGCAAGGAGACAAATCTCGCGAACTTTTTGTCCACGGGAACTTCAAAAACAAAAACCCAAAGAAATATAAACAAAGGAAAGAAAATAAAGAAGGAATCCTTCGGACAAAAAGTCCGAAGGAATTCCTTCGGACTTTTGGTCGGAAGGATTCCTTCGGAAAAGTCAGTCAACAGAAAAGTCCGCAGGGAGTCAAAAGAGAAGTCAACAAGAAAAATCTGAAGGAAATGAAGATATTAAAGAGATTTTGACATTCTTTCCGAACGAAATAAAACCGAGGAACAAATCCGCAGACATAAAGCCAGTAAATAGGGATTCCTTCGGAAAGGGAAAGGACGTAAGTGCCAAGGGAAGATCTTAAGGCAATTCTCGCAGACATTTTTTCCACGGGAAAAATGGAAAGAACAAAACCCTAAAATAAATAATTGACAAAGACTCGAGATGAATGAATAGAAAAATACATAGGTAAATAACCAAGGAAAAATACATAGGAAAATCACGGATATTTGCCCAGACAGGGATGAACAGAAAAGCCGAGGACCAAGTCAAGTCCGAAAGAATAAAACTCGTGGATTTCATGTAAGGGAAAACAAAGGGAAGAGTCATGGAAAAGACAAATACAAACGGTGAACATGCCTAAATAGTCGGAGAATACAAAAGCATGCAAACAACCATGAACATGATTAAACACGTCTAGATTTGACCATTCTAGCATGTCACCTTCAGTTCTTAAACAGAGGTTGGCTTTGCATGAGGACTCGAGTAGTGGAACGTTGGAAAGCTTAAACAAAATTCCATGCACGCACTCTCGTTTGTCTCAAGGCTTGAAACATTTCGACGGTTCAAACGTAATTCTTAATCTTGCATTTGCTTTGATTTCATGCAAAGGGGAGACTTTCAAATGTTCCAGCAGTTCGAGTGGATTTGACTACTCTTGTTTTGGAGTTGACTGGTTTTCAAGTCAAGACATCTATTTATAGATTTAATGTATCCAAAGCTTATCTTCTATTTTCAACACCAAGGGATTTTCCATGCAAAGTCAAAGACAAGAGAAGACAAAATTATGAAAGCTCAGTTATCTTGGTATAACAAAAGTTTGACTCGAGCTAATCTAAGTTGATCTTCTATTTTTAACGCCACCTCTTGGCTGTAATATTTTTTTTTCTATATAAGTTGGCTTTTCAGCCTTGTAATTTATCCCTCTTTGGCAAAAAAACTTCTGCCAAAGATTGTGCTGTAATCTTTTTTAAAATCAATAAGAAGAGGACTGTGTTTTTTCAATTTCTAACAGCTGGCATAGTGTACTTTTGTTATAGATTTGCCTAAGTGATAGATTTTCCTTCTTTATCAAATCTGAATTCGTACCTAGTTACTATCTGGGATTTATGCAGGTCACGTTTTGTGTTTGAACGTCTTTTGCTGAATTTATAGTGGATATTAGTGGCTGTTTAGTGCCTTTCATCAGGCCTATTTTTCCATTTCCCTCAAGCTTAGATCATTAGATTAAACCTTTTCGTAAAATACTTGTGTATTGATCAATTGGAGTTGAAGTTCTGCCTTTTCCTTGTCTGAATCAGTGTTCTCAGAAGCTCGATTTGAGTGGATCAAACAAATTAAGTGTATCACCATTTTAGTTAGGATTTCCTCTCAAGTTCTTTCTTTCCTTTTCCCCAGGCAGTTTGTAGCATAGAAGTTGAGATCCTCATAGATATATCTTATAGGGACCAGCGTTCTCTGAAGGTTCTTCTCATCATTGAGGCACCCGCCCTCGTGAGGAGATCCAATTGATTCAATTGGAGCGAAGATTAGCCATTTCAGCACGCCTTCGATCAGGGTGCAACTCCAGGTTGACCACAGTTTTTGACACGCCCGATGGGATCACGAAAAAGTTCTTTGCATATTTGAAAAATTTTCACAGCAGCAGAAGATATTCATCTACATCCAGTTGCAGAGTTCATAGCATCATTTGGGCAATTCGTTCATGCCAAAGGTTACCACAAGATCAGCAAGTAAAGGTATTCCTTTTGAATTTGTAACTTATAAGAGATCAAGGTCTGGGAGGGCAAATCCATATCCTCAAAGATAATATTTACCTCCTCATCCTATTGTTCTAAACACTGCAATCCCTGATATTCAAATGGCCATTAGAAACCAATTGTTTGCTCCATTGAATAGGGGAAGTCCACTGAATTTAGCCCAGTTGAATGATATTCTAGTGTCTGCCCTCAAAAGCATTCCATTCTTCTCAGGAGAAAATCAAACAACCCCTATTGAACATATCGAAGATGTTGCTAATCTCTATTTAGTCCATAATGTTGTTGAAAATAATGTTGCTGTTAGATTGTTGGCTGCCTCCTTCGAAGGAAAAGCATTGCAATGGTATAGAAATCTGCCACTTATTTCCATTGCCACTTGGGACGAATTGGGCACAGCATTGGTCAAGCAATTTGAGGACAAATCTGATCATCTATCTTTGATTGAGCAATTGATCACCATAACAAGGGCTCTTCATGAGGTCATGTCTGATTTTAACTTCAGATTCTCAAAAACATGGATTATGATACCTGCGTTGATTAGGCTATCCCTTCAATATGCATTTTTATACTATTTGAAAGCTCTTAATTTTGACATTAGTGTGATGATACAGTCAATGGGTGGCACTACTTTGTTGGATGCTTATGAGGTTGCAATTAAGGCTGAAAATAGTTTGATACACGCTGGTAAGCTTTCTCCAAGACCTCCAATGCCCATATTTCCAGAAATAAGTTCTATACCAAACTCTCAAGTTCCTGAAATTTCATTCTTGGCTCCAATTCCAACACCTCAAGTTCTTATTGCAGCCCCTACTAGTCAAGCTAGTGAGATAGGAGAGTTGAAAAGTTTGCTACAGTTTTTTGGAAATGAAATAGTATAGCTCAAAAGGCATCAATTTCAGTCAAATAGGTCCTATCAACAGCAAAATCAGAACACCTATCAGTCTTTCAAAGATTATAGGCCTTCTTATCAGGGTTTCAGAGAAAATAGACCACCTTATCAAGCACAAGGAGCCATAACTCTAGCTAAGCCATATGTTGCTCTTGATCCAAATGCTCCTTCCACTTTAAAAGCCATTATGCCAACCTCACATCAAAATAATTTGGTGCAGGATTCAGGTTGTTAGCACTCAAATCTCAATGACGCTCAAAACCAAGCCTTGGTATCATAGAACATCAGCATGCCACAAACGACACAAGAAGAGTTTTCTTTTCAAGGAGGTCAGTATCAAGATACAGGTTTGGCATCACGAGGAGAGACTCATCAAGTTCAAGGGCAGCCTGATGCTATTAATATAAACTGACAAGCAGATGATCATGTTGTTTTTACTCAGAATGTTAAAACTAATGATACAAGTGGTCAAATTGCATCTATAACCTATCAGAGAACTAAAAAAAGAGTTGTTGATGAGGCTCAAGCGGTAGCAAATACTTCAAGTACTCTTAGTATTGTTGCTAAGAGTACAAAAGAGCAGTTTGTTGCCCCTACAGCGCCAAAAAATCAGAATATAGAGGTTAGTAAAGTGCAGCAAATACCTTTAATTCCTGAGCAGCAAGTGTCTCAGAAAATGCAATCAAAGGTTAGTGCATCTCAGTTCAGTATTATAGATCAAATGAAGAAATCTAATATCAGCATTAGCATGGGAGATACTCTTTCAATTTCAGGGCAAAAGGATAAGCTCATTCAAGAACTTTCAGCTCTTGAATTGTCTCCAAAATCGGTTGAAAAAAGTGGTCTTGACAAATTTGTATCATCCAACTAAGCAACAGGTACAACAAGGAGATAAGATGTCAAAGGTGGACAAAACTGAGGTAAAATCAAAGAAAACTCTTTTTTATCTTTCTTTGATAGTGGGTGATACTTTGGTTCATAATTGTATGGTGGATAGTGGAGCTAACAGTACAGTAATGCCCAAACAGATTGTAGACAAGCTCGGCCTTGTTTATGAGCCAAATACTAAAGAGGTATTGTAGTTGGATGGTTCACTAGCAAAGACGGTAGGCATTATCAAAGATTTGAAATTGACATTACATGCTTGTTCTAACATTATTATTCAGTAGGATGTAGTGGTGGACTTGCCTCCTTATTTTGCTATATGCCTTTCAAAGGACTTCACCTCAAAGATTTGGGGATATTTATCAGCGGATTGGATCTATTTGTTGTTCAAAACCAGGTATGATACAAAGGTAACAATTCATTCAGAGCCGATTGCACGTTCATATGGAGCCATATATGTCAAGTGTTGTCAATGCTAATTGTATCATCTCAGATGAAATATTACAAACTAGTGATGTAGAAAAGGACTCACATTTCGCTGGAGTTCTAGATTTGTTTTTTGATGAGTGGGCTTCTACCTTGCATGAGCATGATCCATACAAATTGATTGAAGAGGAGGGTCTTGGTGTGTATTGTCTTCATGAGAATGATGCACCAATTCCAGCGATGGTCAAAGAAGATGAACCTAATGAAGGTTTGTGGCAATTGTACTTTGATGGATCAAGAAATAAGCATGGAACCAGAGCTAAGATGATGTTGGTTTTACCAATTAAGCAGAGGTATTTCTCTTCCATTAAATTTCAATTTGGCTGTTCAAACAATGTTGCTGAATATGAAGCACTTGTTCACGGTTTGCAGTGGGCTAGGAAGATGAAAGTCAATTCTTTACAAGTATTTGGTGATAGTGGGCTTGTTGTTCACCAAGTAAGAGGTCTAAATGTATGTCAAAATTTGTTGCTCAAATCTTACAAACATCGAGTATGGGATTTACTTGAAGATTTTCAAGCTTTTAATATTCAGGAAATACCGAGAGATAAGAATAAACACGCTGATAGGTTGGTTGCTGTTGGAGCACAATTTAGTATCCCAGTTGGTGTAAAAAATGAAAAAATTCAGTCACACATAAAGGTGGTTGTAAGGCCTTCTGTTATGGATAACAATGATAATTGGCAGGTGTTCGAAGATGACAATCAAGTCATGAGATTCTTGCAAGAAGAGGTTGAGTTTTCTTCAAAAAATCAATCAAAGCACTTACAACAGTATGGTGATTAGATTATGTGTCATGTCCCCTCTTTAGCTCGGTCTAACAGAGACATGTGAGTTAGCTTATTATGGGGTCTTGTAGGCTGACAATGTTGGATAGAGACCCGGTATGGTTTTACAGTGTTGGGGACTTGGTGTTCTGGCAGTCGTTGATCAGTATGGAGACGTTCCTTATTTTTAGGAGGCAGTTCTTAAATTTATGGGGGTTATCCCTACTTTTTAGGAGGGTATAATCATACCCAGGGTTGGGTCTCCATGAGATTATTCCTTGAGTTCAGTTTCAGAGGAATAGGGTTTTTTTCCTAGTTTCTAGGAGCATCCCTAGATTTTAGGGATGAGATTGCCAGTGAATCTTTGATCTCCGACTTCAATCACAGACAGGTGGCAGGGTGACTTTCTGGTTTGTGGTGTCATTGGAGCATTTTGTCGCTATTTGGGTTATATTTTTAATATTTCCTAAGTTAGCGTTTATTAATTAAATAAGGTTAAGTTTATAGCCATTTTGGAGTAATAAGATGTTTTTGGCCTCATCTGGATGCGTATCCCATGGTGTAATAGCTTGTTGGAAAGGTCTTGGACTTTTCTAAATATTTCTCTCTTGACTCAAATCCTTTCGGTGAACGGATTTTTTTTTAATTTGAAAAAGGGTCATTTTCTATGTACTTGGCCACTTAAAAATGAAAAATAAAACATTTTATCTCTCAACGCCACATTGAGTTGCTTTTAGGGTTCGAGCTAAGTGTGAAGGGGTTATAAGGAGGTCAAGACCAAATTCTAATTCATTCTTGACATTTTATTTTGGGATTTGCACTTTGGCTTTGGAAGAGCTTTCAACATTTGGGACGCCAAACCCCAATGCTTTCCCTGTTTGGGACGTAGCCCCCAATTCAGTGGTTGTTGATTTGCTCAGTAGTATCTGGAGATTGCTCAGTATTCTTTCCGGTGGGCGCAGCGATTGTGACAGAGTTCAGCGTGTATTTGAGGGATTATTTCAGTTGAGAGGACCTTGCAGTTGTACGGCTATACCTGGCAGCCCTTGCAACTGTACGGCTGTACCTGGCAGCCAACTCTCTTCCCACGTGCAGCGCATTGAGGGCTGGAATCCTGCCGCGGCTTCCTTTTGGTGTACAATTCTCCTTCAGCCTTCAGGTTGGGTCTATTTATGATTGTAATTTCCCTGAAACTATTGGAAATTTGTATCTGGTTCCCTATTCGGTTTAAATATCCAGAATTTTGCTTATAAGCGAATTTGTTTGGTTATATTTGGTATTTAATTTCAGAAGTTGTTCATGTTCTTGTACTTCATTATTTACTTGCTGAAAAATCATCAAAACACAAAAACAATCAAACCCTTCTGCAACTTTCGTCTATTTCGAAAAGAAAACATTCACAAACAGGAAAAATCAATTTAAAATAACAAAATTACAGCAGATCAGCCGAAGAGATCCATCAGGGATCTTTCAGTGCTATCAGAGCTATGCATCCTGCCAGCCTGTGTGGTCTTGTGTTGTGGGATTCCTCGTGAAATTATTTTGTTTGCAGATTGTTTCAAAATGGGAAGATTCTACAAAATGTTTGGGCTTACACCACCCAACATTCCTCCAAAAGAGAAATCAAAGTGGCCCAAGCCTAATGAAGAGGAGAAGAAAATGAGTAAGGTTTCTCTTTATTTTTTTGATGGCACCAATAAAATTTCTGCTAGAGATTGGTTGAAGGAATTAAAGACATATTTGCAATGGAATTCTATGTGTGTGGAGGATGCCCTCAAATTTATCTCTTTGTACTTGGATGGAATGGCACATAAGTGGTGGCATCAATTGTTGAGGACCCAAGGGACCGAATCCATTGCTTGCTTTGAAAATTTCAGTCAAAGGTTCCTAGAACGGTTCGATGTGCAAGGATGTAAGGATGAACAAGAAAAGGGAATCATGGAATCCACAACTCCAAAGGAAACTACTTTTACAGAGGAAGAAGAAAAGGTAAGAAACTACAGGGCGGACTGGAATTTAATTGTACACGAAGTGATTGCTGGAAATTATTACCCTTTGAATCTAGGCATATACTTGAAAGACAATGCAATAGAATTTGCTCTACTTGTTGACCGTGCTGTTGGAGGTTCAAGTGTTTCTGATGGAGAGCTAGAGTTGATGCTGCATAGGTGGTTACTCCATGATGATAACAAGGGTGTTTCTGAAAGCTCAAATGAAACTGTGTGCTTCAATAATAATAAGACATGTCAAGGATTAACTGTACAAGGTAAAAATTGTGAAATAGTTCCTGAAAAGGAAAAGCATAATTATGGTATGGAAGAAAGGCGTCGGAGTCAGGGTAAAAGCAAGGCATTAATCCTGTTTGAAGATGTGGATACAGTCTTTGATGAAGATCGGGGATTTATAGGAGCTTTATTACAGATTGCAGAAACAACAAAACGCCCCATAGTATTGACAAGCAACTAGCGGGATCCTTGTCTGCCACGGCTCTTAGACCGATTGACTATACAACTCGAACTCCCTTCATTGGAGGAATTGGTTTGCCATGTTTTTATGATTTGCGTTGCGGAGGGCATCGTGATATCTCCTAGTCTTGTTGAGCATGTCCTGAGATGTTGCTGTAGGGACTTGAGGAAAAGTGTGATGCTCTTACAATTTTGGTGCCAAGGGAAGAGTGACTCTGGAAGAGCTTCAGATGGGCAGGTATCTCACATGTATGGTTCAGTCCCACTTGAACTGGATGCGGAACATCACATAATGCCAAAGATGATGCCATGGAGTTTTCCTTGCAAATTATCAGAGACAATAAACATTGATATTTCAAAAGCATTAGATAAGATGAAGAAACAAGAATGGTTAACTGAAGCGAAGATGGCTGAAGAACGTGCTGCTAGAGACATACTAGCTGCTCAGTTTAAAAAAGAACAAAAGAAAATGAATAACCTTGAGAAACAAGCAGCCATGCTGAAAAGACTTTCTTCTGATGACGAAAGCATTCATAAATTTAGAGATTTTGAGAATGAGATGGATGTATTGTCAAAGGTAACTCAGTCATCAGCTTAGTCCTTAGACCGGGATATTAGGCACAGGAGGCGTGCAATAGTTACCTCTGACTCGGAAGATGTGGGCTGCCATGAAACTACCACAGCTATATCTAAAATTCAGCTTCAGGGCCCGAGCAAAGAGTTCCCTGTTGAATTGGCAAGTGAACCTGATGATATGTCATTCTCAGGCCTTGATGTTCCTGAAAACTCTCTGAATTGCATGGGAAGAAGACAAGAAACAAAACCTACTGTATTTAGAAGGTTAAAGAAGATACGAGATGTAGATTTTCTTGAAAAAAACTCATTGATGGATGTCTCGTGTGTTCCAAAATCTTCAGTAGTTCCTGAGACAGTGCTGAATTGTAATAATGAATTTCATGTCAGATCAATGCACTTTGGCAATATGTTTGGATGTGTGGAGAATTCTCTCTCAAACTTCTACAGTCTTGTTGGACTCATAGCAGAGCTTCAGAACATGGAATGCCCAAACAAATTGGAGGAAAGAAAGAAATATCAGCCAATCGATTATGATGTTCCCATTTCCAAGTCAGAGGAAAAATCTCTTGGGCTTGGTGCTAAAGTTGGAATTGGAGTTGCTGTTGTGACTTTTGCTTTGGTGTTTGCATTTGGTGATTTTATTCCATCTTGAAGTGGAGATAAACCAGTAGAGCAGAAGGATCTTACAGCGGATGAGAAGGCGAATTTTGAGGCTGAACTTCAACGTTTTGAAAAAACTCTCAAATCTTCTCCTGAATATATTGAAGCCCTTGAGGGGGCAGCTGTTGCTCATGCAGAATTAGGAGAATACGGAGAAGCTTCTGTTCTACTTGAGAAGCTTACTCAAAAAAGCACAAAAAATTCAGAGGCATTTCGTTTGCTTGGTGATGTGCGATATGCACTTAAAGGCTATGAAGGGAGTGTTGTGGCTTATCGAAATGCAATGGAATCCAATAAGAGCTCCCTTGAGGTTCTGTGTGGTCTTACAAATGCTTTGTTAGCAGCAAAAAAACCAAATGAGGCTGTTCAAGAACTTTTAGCTGCTAAGGACCAGCTAAGTATGGAATCAAAAAGACAGAATAGAAGAAATGTACAGGTTGATGAAGCTTCCAATCCGTTAAATAATCTGGGATCTAAGGATGCATTGACAGCTATCGATCTGGCAGCAAGCATGTTGCACCTAATTATTGAAGAGCTGATTATACAAAGGGATTGCCTAGTAAGAAGATTCTACAGTTTGATAATGTATGGTTTATCATGGGCATTACACCATGGAGTTGGTTGGAAGTTATGGATAAGAATGCACCGAAGGACATAGCAGCTAAAGAGGTGGAGGTACAGATCAACTTTGGGACAGCTAATGTAGTTAGAGGGCCATGTGACTTTCAGCGGGATACACCTCTTAGACCAGCATTTATGGATGAACGACCTACCATTGAAGAAGATGCAAGAAAGGACAATGAAGACACCTCAAAAAGGTATGGTCACAGATCTGATTTTCTGAGTACAAACAGCAGTCCTTTATCTTCACGTGATCATGAGATAGACGAGTGGCATAAGGATGATAATGGTAAGAAGTCTTCCATTGTTGACACTCAAGATTTGAGGGATAAGCCTCTTATGATGATCAAGCATAAGGAGCAATTAGAGTTGCAAACACTTGATGAGAGATTTGTAGAAGAAAAGATTGTGCATACATCCTATGGACCAACAAAGGATGACATGGACAGATGTATTCGTGATTCAGATTTGAAGGAGTCTACTTGTGTTTTGACATCATATCCTGATGAAGATGATTCTTTGGTTAGACATAATGTGTCCTAGTTTCAGGACTTGAGTTCCCTAAAGCAAGGACTGATTTTTCATCCATAGACATCAGGTTACTCTTTTGTACAGCTGGCAGCCGTGAGGTAGAAGCTATGACAGCCTTTGAGGATAGTTTTCAGTATGGTACACACCTTGGACATCATATTACAGTTTCACCCGAGTTGCCTCCCATGGATGAGGAAGGTAAATTGATTTTGGTTCCTGATGAGATTCTTGAGGTGAGGGAATGACGGTTGAGAAGCAGGGTGATTCGAGAGTATCTGGTACGTTGGAGAGATCTTCCCATAGAGGATGCCACTTGGGAAGGTGAGAGCATTTTACAACATCCAGCATTACAGTTGCTTGTGGGCAAGCATCTCCGAGAGGGGAGGACTGTCATGTCCCCTCTTTAGCTCGGTATAGGAGAGACATGTGAGTTAGCTTATTATGGGGTCTTGTAGGCTGACAATGTTGGATAGAGACCCAGTATGGTTTTACAGTGTTGGGGACTTGGTGTTCTGGCAGTTGTTGATCAGTTTGGAGACGTTCCTTATTTTTAGGAGGCAGTTCCTAAATTTATTGGGGTTATCCCTACTTTTTAGGAGGGTATGATCATACCCAGGGTTGGGTCTCCATGAGATTATTCCTTGAGTTCAGTTTCAGAGGAATAGGGTTTGTTTCCTAGTTTCTAGGAGCATCCCTAGATTTTAGGGATGAGATTGCCAGTGAATCCTTGATCTCCGACTTCAATCAAAGACAAGTGGCATGGTGACTTTCTGGTTTGTGGTGTCATTGGAGCGATTTGTCGCTATTTGGGTTATATTTTTAATATTTCCTAAGTTAGCGTTTATTAATTAAATAAGGCTAAGTTTATAGCCATTTTGGAGTAATAAGGTGTTTTTGGCCTCATCTGGATGCGTATCCCATGGTGTAATAGCTCGTTGGAAAGGTCTTGGACTTTTTTAAATATTTCTCTCTTGACTCAAATCCTTTCGGTGAACGGATTTCTTTTTATTTGAAAAAGGGTCATTTTCTATGTATTTGACCACTTAAAAATGAGAAATAAAACATTTTATCTCTCAACGCCACATTGAGTTGCTTTTAGGGTTCGAGCTAAGTGTGAAGGGGTTATAAGGAGGTCAAGACCAAATTCTAATTCATTCTTGACATCTTATTTTGGGATTTGCACTTTGGCTCTGGAAGAGCTTTCAGCATTTGGGATGCCAAACCCCAATGCTTTCCCTGTTTGGGACGTAGCCCCCAATTCAGTGGTTGTTGATTTGCTCAGTAGTATCTGGAGATTGCTCAGTATTCCTTCTGGTGGGTGCAGTGATTGTGATAGAGTTCAACGTAGATTTGAGGGATTATTTCAGTTGAGAGGACCTTGCAGTTGTACGGCTGTACTTGGCAGCCCTTGTAGTTGTATGGCTGTACTTGGCAGCTAGCTTTCTTCCCATGTGCAACGCATTGAGGGCTGGAATCTTGCCGCGGCTTCCTTTTGGTGTACAATTCTCCTTCAACCTTCAAGTTGGGTCTATTTATGATTGTAATTTTCCTGAGATTACTAGAAATTTGTATCTGGTTCCCTATTTGGTTTAAATATCCAGAATTCTGCTTATAAGCGAATTTGTTTGGTTATATTTGGTATTTAATTTCAGAAGTTGTTCATGTTCTTGTACTTTATTATTTACTTGCTGAAAAATCATCAAAACACAAAAACAATCAAACCCTTCTACAACTTCCGTCTATTTTGGAAAGAAAACATTTACAAATAGGAAAAATCAATTTAAAATAACAAAATTACAGCAGATCAGCCGAAGAGATCCATCAGTGATCTTTCATTATGCAACATAAAACGAACAAGCTGCCCAAGGAATTGGTCACACTTGAAAATATTTTCAGTGGTGATGATGAGTTAAGAAGAGAGAAGACATCCTTGTTAACAAAATAACACTATGTCAATGTAGAGATTGCAGTGGATAAGGTTGTGAAATTGATAAAGATATGTACTCCTTCACAAAAAGAAGCTTTCATTGAGTTGAGTACAAGTTTCACTGATGTATTTGCTTGGCAATATAGTGATCTCAAGGGATTTGATCCATGTTTGGCTCAACACACCATAGTGTTGAAAGCTGAAACTAAACCAGTAAGGCAAAGACAAAGGCCCATCAATCTTAAACTTGAGCCTTTAATGAGAGCTGAGCTTCACAAGCTCATTGAGTCAGCTATTATATTTTCAATCAAGCACTCAACTTGGGTGGCGAACCTTGTTCCGGTACGGAAAAAGAATGGTGAGATTTGTTTTTGTTGATTTCCGTGATTTAAACAGGCCTTCGCTTAAAGACCACTATCCATTGCCATCAATGGAACAAATTTTACAGCTTGTTGCAGGTTCAAAGAGGTTCTCTTTGTTGGATGGATATAGTGGTTACAATCAGATTTTGGTCAAAGAAGAGGACCAATTTAAGACAACGTTCACAACCAAGTGGGGAACCTTTGCATACAGAAAGATGCCGTTCGGAATATCTAATGCTGGAGCGACTTTTCAAAGAGCCATGGATATGGCGTTCCAAGGCCTTTGAATAAATTCATACTTGTTTATTTAGATGATATAACTGTGTTCTCAAAAAATGCAGATGATCACATAGCTCATCTCAGGGAAGTGTTCGAAAGGTGTAAACAATTTGGGATATCTCTAAATCCAAAGAAGTGCATCTTCTCAGTTCATGAAGGTAAGCTTCTTGGACATGTTTCAAAGCATGGTTTAAACATTGATCATGAATGAGCAGATTCAATCTTGCACTCTCTTTGCCTAAGTACAAAAAGGCTATGCAAAGTTTCTTTGGAAAAATCAACTTTATAAGGAGATACATTTCATATTTCGCTACTGTAGCTAAACCACTTACAACCATGCTAAAGAAAAATCAGAACTTCAGCTGGTCCAAGGAGGGAGCAAAAGGGTTTGAAGATGTTAGTTAAGAAAGCCATAGCCATTGTGCTTACGCTTTTAAATCCAGATTTTACGAAAGATTTCATTTTGTATACATATGTTAATGTGGACACCATTTTAGGCATTCTTATGCAGCAGAATCATGAAGATTTAGAGCAGCCAATAGCTTTCTACAGCGAAGGCTTGGAAGAGTACGAAACAAGGTATTTTTTTGTTGAAAAGCATGTCCTTTCAGTTATAAGATCTCTTAAAAAGTTTAGACACTTGTTTAATAACAAGGTACATCTAATGGTTCCCCATCCAAGCATCAAAGAATTTATTTTGAACAAGGATATTAATGAGAAGAGAGCTGGTTGGATAACCAAGGTAATGGAATATGACGTGAAAATTAAGGTTACAAAGCTGGTTAGAGGCAAAGGACTTTGTGAGCATCTAGCTCAGGGCTTGCAAGAAACTAATGAAGTTGTTTTAGTGTCAAATGATGAAGAGATTGTTGCTGTTCACATCTCACCTTCCAGCTGGTTTCTTGATTTGGTAAGCTATCTACATGATGGTATTTACCCGTCTTACCAAAGTGCTTAAAAAAGAAGGAATTTCAGATTGCAATCAATTCCATTCTTGCTCATTGATGGTGTTTTGTTCAAAAAGGATATTAATGGAATGTTACTAAGGTGTGTAAAACTAAGCCAAACTCAAAGATTACTTGAATAATTCCATGATGGACATGGACACTTTTTCGCAAGAACTACAACACTTAAATTCATGAGGTGGGTACTATTGACCTACTATATTTGGGGATTGCCATGTATGGGTTAAAAAGTGCAAACAGTGTGCTATGTTTGTAGGAAAAGTCAAGCTTGCAGCCTTGCCCCTTCAGCAAATTGCAGTGGATCAACGTTTTGTCCAATGGGGATTGGATTTTATTGGTCTCATAAATCCTCCTTAACGTTTAGGGCACAAATGGATTCTAAAGACTACAAATTACTTCACACATTGGATAGAGGCAATAGCATTGAAAGAAACAAACGAAATCAGTGTTGTTGATTTCTACGAAGGTTTGGTTACTAGATTTGGAGTTCTTTCAATGATCATTTCTGATAATGCAATGGCTTTTGTGGGATTTAGGATCAACGAATGGGCTGTTCAACATGGAGTTTATCTCAGCACTTCATCGAACTATTATCCACAAGGCAATGGCCTTGCTGAATCCACAAATAAGAACCTCTTAAGGATCATACGAAGGGCTATTGAAGATAATCAGAGGTTATGGCATCTCAAGTTGAAATCAGCGCTAAGGGTCGATAGGATCACCTACGAGAGGTCAATAGCCAACTCTCCATACAAGCTGGTATATGGTAAAGAAGCACAATTACCCATTTCTCTTGAATTTCTAGCCTTAGAATTGATGCATCAGCTTGATTTGATGGAGAATGAGCATATGGAAATCAGGTATGCCGAGCTTATGGAGCTGGCAGAGACAAGAAATCAGTCCATGCTAGCCATGGAAAGTCATCAAGCACAGGTGAAGGAGCCTTTGACAAAGGAGCTTCCTCACAAAGCTTCAAAGAAGGAGATTTGGTCTTCAAGTGAGATGAAGATCGAGCCAAACCAGGAAGGCACACCAAATTTGATTCCTTATGGAGTGGCCCATATACGATCTCCAACTGCAAATCCCACAATGCCTTCCAACTTGCAAAGGTGGATGGCCAGGGGCTTCCAATCCCAATCAATGGGATACATTTGAAACATTGCTATTGAAGAACACAGCTCCATGTACATAGTTAATTTGTCTTGCTTTCCTCCAAGTGTTGTTCAAGCACAGCAGTTTCTTTCAGTTTTGTTCCAATAAGTGCTTGTTTGCACATTTGTTTCTCAGTTAGTTTTCTTGCTTTCGTGTGTTTCCCTTCTTATTTTGAAGGAGAGGTTACTTCAGCCATGATCAGAGTAGATTTTCAGTCAGAAATCAGGTTTATCATTGTTTTGGGAGTTCAAATAGCATCTATATGGTCTGAGTTCTCAAGCATAGCATGCATGGTTCCCTGAGAGTTGCTATAAATGTTGGCCATTTTTTGGCCTACATACCAAAATTTTGCCTAAGTGTGAGAGGGTGCGCATTGAAGCAAGACTTCGGGTTTTACATAGCAGAAGACTTTGGGTTTTTGGAAGAAGTCTTCGGGTTTTACAAGAGACAACTTATTTCACTTTATGAGTAATTAGCGGTTGAAACCCCTCAATAGAAGTAATCCGAATTGGAAAAGCCGAATTAGTCTTGATAGTGCAAATCGGGTTTTGAGAAGTGCTTTGCTTATGAAAGTTTTATCAGCAGAAGTAATTTGGGCTTAGAAACCCAAATTACTCAGGATAGTGCATTTTGGGTTTCTCAGGGTGAATGACTTATCTCTTTTTATAAGTAACAAGCAATGAAGAATCCGAAGTAGGTGCTAGTGAAGAGTCCGAAGTTGTAGACATTGAAGAACAAGCAAATAGACTCGGACAAAAAACCTGAAGGAATTCCTTCGGACAGTTTGTTCGAAGGAATTCCTTCCGAAAAGTTCAAAAGACAAGTCAAAATATTTGAAGGACACTTCCATAAAATTCGAGAGGCAGAAAAGGACAAATCAAAAAACCTGAAGGGCAATGTACCCTTCGAAAGGGATGTTTCAAAAAAACTCGGGTGCCCTTCAAAAATCTTGGGTTCCTTTTTCTTAAGGGTTATTCGACAAGAAGGTGCTATTTGAAAAGTCCATGGGACTGTTTAAAAACCTGAAGGGTAGGTACCCTTCGGGAAGGCTCATTTCAGGGTCGGTAGAGACATTTGCAAAAACCCTGAAGGACACCTACCCTTCGGGAAGGTCCATCTGGCAAGTTTAAACTCTTTTACAAAAGGCTTGAAGGGCACCTGCCCTTTGGAAAAGGACTAAGACAGGAAGCATGGAGGGCTGTCTTTGGAAAACAAGGAGACAAATCTTGCGGACTTTTTGTCCGCGGGAACTTAAAACAAAAACCCGAAGAAATATAAACAAAGGAAAGAAAATAAAGAAGGAAGGAATCCTTCGGACAAAAAGTCCGAAGGAATTTCTTCGGAAAAGTTGATCAACAGAACAGTCTGTAGGGAGTCAAAAGAGAAGTCAACAAGAAAAATCCGAAGGAAATGAAGAAATTAAAGGACTAACATTCTTTCCGAAAGAAATAAAACCAAAGAACAAATCCGCAGACATAAAGCCAGTAAACAGGAATTCCTTCGGAAAGGGAAAGGACGTAAGTGCCAAGGGAAGATCTTAAGACAATTCTTGTGGACATTTTTTCCGCGAGAGAAATGGAAAGAACAAAAGCCCGAAATAAATAATTGACAAAGACCCGAGATGAATGAACAGAAAAATACACAGGCAAATAACCAAGGAAAAATACACAGAAAAATCACGGATATTTGTCCAGATAGGCATGAACAGAAAAGCCGAGGACCAAGTCAAGTCTGGAAGAATAAACTCGTGGATTCATACAAGGGAAAACAAAGGGAAGATTCGTGGAAAAGACAAATACAAACGGTGAACATGCCTAAATAGTCCGAGAATACAAGAGCATCCAAACAACCATGAACTGGGATAGACACGTCCAGATTGACCGTTCTAGCATGTCAACTTCAGTACTTAAACAGAGGATCGCTTTGCATGAGGACTCATAGTGGAACGTTGGAAAGCTTAAACAAAATTCCATGCACGTGCTCTCGTTTGTCTCAAAGCTTGAAACATTCCAGCGATTCAAACGTAATTCTTAATTTTGCATTTGCGTTGATTTCATGCAAAAGGGAGACTTTCAAACGTTCCAGCAGTTCGAGTGGATTTGACTACTCTTGTTTTGGAGTTGACTGGTTTTCAAGTCAAGACATATTCGTAGATTTCATATATCCAAAGATTGTCTTCTATTTTCAACACCAAGGGGTTTTCCATGCAAAGTCAAAGACAAAAGAAGGCAAAATTATGAAAGCTTGGTTATCTTGGTATAACAAAAGTTTGACTCAGGCTAATCTAAGTTGATCTTCTTCTTCTATTTTTAACGCCACCTCTTGGCTGTAATATTCTTTTTTTTATATAAGTTGGCTTTTCAGCCTTGTAATTTATCTCTCTTTTGGCAAGAAAACTTTTGCCAAATATTGTGTTGTAACTTTTTTCAGACTCAATAAGAAGACTGTGTTTTTTTAATTTCCAACAACAGGTATAGTGTAGTTTTGTTATAGACTTGCTTAAGTGATAGATTTTTCTTCTTTCTTGTCAAATCTGGATTTGTACTTAGTTACTAGCTGGTCATTTATGCAGGGCACGTTCTGTGTTTGAACGTCTTTTGCTGAATTTATAGTGGATATTAGTGGTTGTTTAGTGCCTTTCATCAGGCCTATTTTTCCATTTCCCTCAAGCTTAGATCATTAGATTAAACATTTTCATGAAATACTTATGTGTATTGATCAATTGGAGTTGAAATTCTGCCTCTTCCTTGTCTGAATCAGTGTTCTCAGAAGCTCGATTTGAGTGGATCAAACAAATTAAGTGTATCACCATTTTAGCTAAGATTTCCTTTCAAGTTCTTTCTTCTCTTTACCCCAGGCAATTTGTAGCGTAAAAGTTGAGATCCTCATAGATATATCTTACAGGTACTAGCATTCTCTGGAGATTCTTCTCATCATTGAAGCACCCACCCTCTTGAGAAGATCCCATTGTTTCAACTGGAGCGAGGATTAGCCATTTCAACATGTCTTTGATTAGGGTGCAACTCCAGGTTGACAAGAATTATTTCACCAATAATGAAGAATCACAACAATAGATCACAATATCACTTGAATAGTGTAGAATAAATGAATAAATGATGAACCACTTCGAGGAGGCAACCTCTACAACCTTACAATAAGAACAAAATTCATAATATGATGATGAAGTACTAACCATCACCTCCTATATTTACCCTAACTATGCTATGGAAACACTCTAGGCCAACCATACAACCAATATTAAGCTAAAGTGATGATCATATGACTTAAAGGTTATGCTAGCCACAAATCAACCACACATATGCCAATACACGCTATAGGCTAAGGACATAGCAATATCTACTGCGAAAAGTAAATGCAAGCCATACTTGTTGCCATTAAACAATGACACCCTTACATGGTGGGGTAACAATTAAAATTTAAAATGGATCATAATAGCTTAAAGTACTTCTTGGAGCAAAGACTTCTTCGAACGAGCAACAAAGATGGGTCACAAAAATATAAGGGTACGACTTTGAGATTATGTATAAGAAAGGGAATGAAAATGTGGTGGCTAGCACACTTTTTCAGAAAAGAGGAAGCTAAGTCATTCCTTTGTGCGATCTGATCCTCCAACTAGATTGGTTAATGCTACAAAATTGGCAGCAAGACCCCTCAACAAGAAAATCCATTTACAAAATTCAACAAGGCCCCATCTCATCCAACAAGTTTGTGGGGAGGGATGACTCATTATAGTAAAAGGATAGGTTGCACATTTGCAAGAACTCCTAGCTTAAAATTCTGGTGCCCTTAAATTTACATGGCTAATCCATTGGTGGACATTCGGGTTTTCTCTAAACATACCTCATGGTTAGGGGTGACTCTTTTGGGGAGTCAAAGGAGATGTTAAAAAAATACTAGCAAAATGCGTAATTTTTCAATGACATAATGGGGTAACATCCAAGTGTTTGGGCCTACTTCAACCACTTTATAACAAGCCAAAGACCAAAGGATGTATCCTTGGATTTCACAATAAGATTGCCCGAGTATGAAGGTATGAGCATGATAATGGTTTTAGTTGTCATACTCACTAAATACGTTATGATTTAGTTGATAGTACATTTCAGTTTTTCATGTCTTAGCATGAAGAAAGTGATTGGTTAAAAATCCATCTACAGACAAAGTTGGATAATGAGAGCTAACTCATATTAGAATGAGCAAAAATGATTGGCAGACGAGTCAATGAACTTCGTAATGAAGTTATCCCAAAGTAATTTATTGAGTGGAAGAATTTGTCGATGGAGGATGTGACATGGTATGATGAATATTTCATATGGAACCACCCGCAACTAGCAAGTGTTGAGGGCAACACTCTTTTTAAGAGGGAGGGAGGGACATGTTACTCTCCTAGTTGTATACATGCCTAACCCTTTGTCTTTGTCAAGTAGAAGTTTATAGATTCTAGTTGTTGGCCTCATTAGCGGATAGGGTTGTCCCAACCTAATTGAGCTATAAATAGGGGTTAGATATTCATTTGGACGTCATCGTTGTGTGAATTGATATTTGGCTTATTTATTTGGGATGTGTTTATAGATTCTAGTTGTTGGCCTCATTAGGGGATAGGGTTGTCCCAACCTAATTGAGCTATAAATAGGGTTTAGATATTCATCTGGACATCATCGTTGGTGTGAATTCATATATGGTTTTATCATTTGGGGGGTTTCCCCCTCGAAGTGGTGAAACTTTCTTATTCTTTTATAAAGCAAGATTGTATTTTGACCCTACAATTCTATGCGTCGTTTCTTCATTTCATGCATTTGTGGTGAATGCTACTGCTTTGTTTATGTGGATTTTTTGTATTTTTTGTGATACCATGCTAGCTTAAGTATAGTAGTTAGAGCTGAATTTTTATTGTGGAAAATTGTATCATAATTCTGCTGCTAAATTGGTTAGTCTTAGTTGGGAATTAGGTACAAAGAAACTCAAAGGAACGTCCATAGGCCTTAATAGACATCATTAAATTTGTAGATTGTATAAAAATCGTCTCTACATCATGATCAAAGTCCAGAATTCACACCCCAGAGTTCCAAATTCAAAGAAAAAGTGTATAAAATATGGAGTCCATATTCCACGATACTCGAGCCTAGTGCTCATCACTAATCTAGAAAAGTTTGAAAAGTGGAAGGCCCTTCCTTTGGGTCCTACATTTGCTCTATTGCCACATATAACAAACTACAATCCTTTGTTGTAGTTGCTGGCTGTTGTATCTAAATAATCCAATCTAAAAATGGATCAACCCCAACAAGATCAATTGATCGATATTAAGCACTACAAGTTTGATGATATTTGATTACTATTTATATAAAGTATAAACAAAATACTTCAATATGGTATGAAAATATTAGATCCCTAACACTTCACATTCAAGGTCGAGCCTTCCAAATTATAATGTGGAGTTGTAGGTTTGATGCACAAAGAAGATTGTTCATCTGCATTTGTGCTAACTAGTTGCATTTCTTGGAAGGTATGCATTAAATATATGTTGAAAAGTTGAAAACAATAAGGAAAATGGCAATTTTTAGAAATTTAATATTTTCACAATCCATAAGATAGAGATGAGAGATTTTTGTAGAATTTGTGTATAATTTTCTCATCGTGATGATGGATCATGGACTGTGGTCTGAAATGTCGAACAAAAATTCTGCACACTTTTTTTCTAGAAGCTCTCATCTCTATGATAATTAAAGATTGAAATTTCAACAATCAACTTAAGGATTGATATAATAAAGTTAACTTGTAAAATGTAACTTATAGCATATGGGGACCTTTTCTTCCTCTCATGGGCTTCCACAAGGAGGGTCTCATAGAGTGCATCATTCTCTCTATTTCTAGTGACCAAAAATCTACCTTTGCCTCAACGTTTAATGCTATAAAATGTTATTTTGTCTTAAGTTCACATTTTGTAGTTTGGTCACAACTTTATGTTTGAAATAGATAGTCATTGTATGTGGTTGTCTGATATCCCATTTAGTAGGTAATTGGTTCAATTCATCTGATCATAATTTAGTAGGCAACCTTCTATTATAAATAAGGGTATTCACTTTATTTTTGTAATATCGATCTATTTTCATATTAGTGCAAGGTAATTGGTTCAATTCATCTGATCAAAATGTAGTAAGCAACCTTCTATTGTAAATAAGGGTATTCACTTTATTTTTGTAATATTAATCTATTTTCATATCAGTGCAATTCATTGTGTTTAGCACATCTCGAGGAAGAGTGATTTTTCTTGCCTAGGGCTTGCAGTGTGAGTGCAGTCCAAGCTTGGGTGTAGAGGTGTTCCCTTATTGATTTTTTTAATGTGTGTTTGCCATGATCTTAAGTATGCTACACAGTTTCATGGATGTTCAACAAGTTCTCTGAAAGAGAGCTTTGAAACATTCAAAGCTTGGTGGTTCTAGGTCATATGCTTCTTCAAGCACTATCAATATGGCGATATTTTTCAACATAGTCATGCAAGAGAGGGATGGAACTTAAGATTCATTTCTTTCAATTCACAACAAGGGTGCTACCAAATGCTCGAAGATTTTCTACAGTTGACTACGGCTACAAATTGAAAGGAAAGGCCCCACATGACAGGGTTTCTTCTTTGATGACCAAGGCAGGTTCTTCTATCCTAGTGTTATCTTAGATTCCCATGACTTGGGACTTTAGGTTGATTTTTATAGCTTTTATGTTGGCATATCTTTCTTTTCTTGGATAGGCATTTGCTCTTTCATTAGCATTTACTAGGATGGAAAATAACAACATTTATAAGTGGATTACTCTTGGTATTGGTGGATTGGCAAGACAAAGTTTACTACTAAGCTTAGTCATGAGATCAAAATCCAATCATACGAAACATATAAGGGGCCTCTCATACACCAAATTTGTTTCACTTGAAGGTGACCTAAAAGCTACTTTTATCTTGGATTTTTATTTTTTATGGGATTTGACCAATGCTTGTTCAAGCCATCTTGAGATGGCCTCCATGAGTAGTCATCACACCAATGATTTTTTTTTCATGTATGTTGGTAATAATCACAAATCAAGCGGACCCACTTAGCAGGGGGAGAAATGGTGAATGTAATCCATTGCTTCGGGATTCTCACCGTTCACCCTCTTTCCCCATTGGCAAATTGGAGCATGTAATGCCTAACAAGTCACTGTTGTCCGACATTTCTCATCATTGTTGTAATATCCCAAATCGGAATATTATACGTTAATTTGGATTTTTGAAATTCCTTTTTAAAGTTCGAAATAATAATATTCAATGAATATAGAATTATGTTCTTATTAACAAGATAATAAATTTATATAACAAATAATGTTGTATAATGATCAAATGTGCAATGAGGAATTCTGGTTATAAATATTCTAGTAGAGAACATTCAAAGGGTTTCGTCCTTGAGGGGTTGATATCAAGGGGTTTCGTTCTTGTATCTAATTAATGAGGGTTTTCGTCCTCAATTATAAAAGAAGAGGCTGCTGCCTAAACTTCAGATAAGGGTATGAATGTCAAATCTCAATATATATCCTTTTCCTTCACCAAGTTCTTCTTATAAATACCCTTCATAGCTTTGCATCAAATGATGTGTCTCCTTTCCAAAGTGATGTGTCTTTTCATCAAATGGGACGACTTGCATAAATATAACTTCTATTCCTTGCATTAAATGTGGTGTTTCTTCCCATATGGACAATTTATTTAATTTAGTTGTTGTTGTAGTTAATTTAATTGTTGCTGGTTTAGGCGATTCCATTGGTAATTTATTTACATTAATGCAGTTCATGTTTATGGTCTCCTTTGTATTTGGGGATATTACAATTGTTCGATTAACCAAATTACAACCCAATCATATATATTTGTTAATTTATTGAAGGCTTCCATGGGTGTTTTTAGTTAGATTTTGTATTTGTGGGATTTAACCTCTATGTGTTTAAGTCATTGTTCAAAATATCAGTGAATCTCGTGAGATGATTGCAGAACAAGAAACCACAGGGTTTATCCTGAGATGAGATTCTTCAATTTCTCGGCAATTTTTCGACATTTCTAGGTAATTTCTCGGTAGGGTTGTCTGTATTAAGTCTGAAGTTTTCAAAGGATTTCCAGATGTTTTGCTTGAGTTTCAAGTAGCTTCTGGGGATTTTCGGTAGTGCATCACTGTAGTTTTCTTTCCTGTTTGCTCCCATGTTTCTTGAGATTACTTCCTAGGTTGTCAGTTGTCACAATTTCTGGCCAACATTGGACAGTAGCTTTTACTGTTTCCTAAGATCTGTTCAGTCTTTTTTCCAGTTTATCACTTCAGATTTAAAATTCTTGGTGCAACATGGAAAGTATGCTGTTCACTAGATTGTTACAACTTACAACTTACTTCTGTAAAATGCCTTAAAAGTTATCTATCATTATGTTCCTAAAAAAAATATACTGTTATAGCTGGAACACCTCTACATCTAAAATCTAAAGTATTCAAATCAGAGTTGAACATCTGACAAAAGTGCAATCTGCAGCTCTAACACTACTGTTATGATCCTAAATTGGTCTCGTTATTTAACTAACTGAAAAGAGTAGTTATACCTCTAAAAAGAACACTAAAGTCTAAGACAGAAATCTGAACTTGAAACTGTATTATTACAGTTTTAGACGAAATTTAAATGTATGCTCAGGAAAATTGAACCACAGCCGAAATTCTGAATCTGGAAATTCTTAAAAAGACTTTCCAACTTACATCTGCAGTGAATAGGTAACCTGGGCTAAACATAAAATTTAAAACTTCTTGTTGATAAATAAATGCTAGGAATTGTTATCTCTAAGTCTATATACTGCAGTTTGGTAAGCGTTATTAATTTCTCATGTCATTTAACTTAAATTAATAGAAAATATATTTGTGGCATTCTCTACATTCCTTTCTCATGTCATTTAACAATGTTTTAAACTATTATATTTAGTTTAAATTTATTTGATGAATTTATATGTTTTTTAAGGTAGCGATAAAGTTGCCAAGAAATTCTTGAGATCTAGTTCAAATTTTGCCCTCCTGAGAAATTGCCGAGAACGAGATTGTGAACTATGGTTTAAGTCATTTGAAGATGATCTTCACAAGTAGTCATTAGGTTAATGACATTTCTCGTTATGTAGGGGACCTTATTAGCACATAAGGACCTCAAAACATGAGGGCGGGGGGAGGGGGCAGGCCAGGTGAGGGGCGGCGGAGAGGGAGGGGGCCGAGCGGGGAGGAATAGTGAATGTAATCCATTGTTTTAAGCTTCTAACCCTTTAGCCTCTTTCTTCTTTGGAAAATCTTTTGGAGCATGTAATGCTTTATATGTCACATGTCTCACAATTCTTACCAATGTGGGATTAACCCAATTACAACTAAATCATGCATTTTTGTTAAGTAATTGAAGGCATTCATAGACATTTTTAGTTAAATTTGTTTGTGGGATTTGGCTTGTGTGTGTTTAAGCCATCTCAAAATGGCCTCTATGAATAGTCTTTGCACTAATGGCATTTTTCTTCATGTACATTGGTAGTAATCACAAACTAAGGGGACTCACTTGGCAGAGAATCACTTTAAAACATTTTTATCTTTACAATGTTTTATTTTGTCTTAAGCTCATATTTTGTAATATGGTCACAACTTTACGTTTGAAATAGAGTCACTATATATGGTGGGGAGATTCCCCATTTAGTGTGTAATAGGTTCAATACGTCTAGTCATAGTTTAGTAGCCTATCGAATAGGCAACGTTCCATTACAGATAAGGTTATCACTTTAATTTTGTATATCAATTTATTTTCATATCAATACAATTATGTGTTTATCACATTTCTTTGAGGAATAATGATTTTTTTCACCGAGGGTGTGCACATGTGAGTGTAGTCCAAACTTGGGTGTGCTGGTACCCCCATATTTTTTGTTTTAGGTAGTTGGGTTTGCTATGGTTGCAGTTGTAATGCACATTCTCATGAGTTCTCTCGAAGAGAGCATAGAAACATCCAAGACTTGGTGGCTCTGGGTTAGGTGCTTCTTCAAGCACAGTCAACATGGAGATATTTTTCCAATAGAGTGATGCACTAGAGGTATGGTCCTCTAGCTTCAGCTGCTGCGATTCACAAGGAGGATGCTACTGAATTCCCCAAGGATTTCCTGCATCTGTCCATAGCTAGATGTTGAAAGGAGAGGCCCTGCGTGAAAGATTTACCAGATAGACTCTTCCCTCCTAGGGTGATCTTAGATTAGATTCTCATGGCTTTGGGTTTTGTTTGGTTTTTTAGTTTTTTCCTGTTGGTTTATATTTCTCTTCTTGGACAGGTATCTGCTCTTACATCTCGGGCATTTTGCTTGTATTATTGCTGACTTATCAGAATTTTTACTAATATAATATATGGACTATGGAGTATTTGCTGGAAAAAAAAACATTCATGCATATGGAGCTACTACAGAAATAGGCATGCCAGAATTTCTTTGGAAGTCCTTTGTTGAATATCTTATGCAATCACCCACTTGCTAAAATGTGTTGGCTTTTTTATGGTGATAGCAAATGTTCATGTTTGGAACACGAATTACCATACACAAGATTATAAGAGTAAAGACTGTCTTGAATACGGACTCTGACTTAAAATAGGGACAAAGTTCAGATATAGACATGACCATTGAAAGGAGTTATTTTAGTCTATCGGCCTGATCTGTATAGCATTCTGTTTCATGTTTAGTTATTTTTCAGCATTTTAGGCACAACATATCTGGTTTTTCTTTCATTTGAATTTGCAGGAGTTTTCAGATTACTTTAATGCCAAAGTTGCACATATGCCATTTCGAGTTTCCATTTCATTTACATGTTTCATGTGTTTGTGGCTGCAAATTATAATACAAAGCTTTAATCAGCAGGTTACTTGCAATTTGGTTAAATCTAAACTAAGTTATTATCAATTACAAGTAGCTAACTTTGTCTCTCTGTGATACAGCATTCTTGATGATGACAAATTGGAGGCTACAGTTGACAGTACCCTTTCAGGTCTCTTTCTTGACCCCTCACATCTACATAAAATTGTTATGTGGTTGCACCTCGCATCAAGTAGCATAAAAAACAGGGAGAGAGAGAGAGAGAGGGAGAGGGGGAGAAGAAAGGATTAAATCCTATAAAAACTAAAAATCCAAGATAAAAGTAGTTTTTAGTTCACCTTCAAGTGAAACAATTTTGGTGTATGAGAGCCCCCTTATATGTTTTGTAATATTGCATTTTGACCTCATGACTAAGCTTAGTAGTAAAATCTGTCTCGCCCTACACCAAGAGTAATCCTTGCATTTACATAAAATTGTTATAGGGAGAGGATTTGACCCTTTTAGGTTTCCATTTTGATAGATTGTTATGTGGTTACATAAAAACTTTGTTCTTCAACAGCAGGGTTTGATAGGGATTTGTAACTTCATGCCTTGAGAGGAGCTTGTCAATTTTCAAGGCCTTACATAATGGAGGCATTTTCATCAATCCTACAATTCTAATAATATGAAGAGACTATACTGTAACTTACTGTGCAAAACAACATTTGTACTCTCAAACTCATGAATAAGCTTAGTAGTAAATTCGGTCTTGCCAATCCACCTACACCGAGAGTAATCCACCCATAAATGGTCCTATTTTCCATACTTATACATGCTAGCAAAAGAACAGATGCTTATCCAAGAAAGGAAAGACAAGTGAACAGAAAAGCTAAAAAATCAACCCAAAATCCCAAGTCATGGGAATCTAAGATTACACTAGGAGAGAAGAACCTATCTTGGTTATAAAAGAATAAATCATGTTATGTGGGGCCTCCTTTTTCAATTTGTAGACGTAGACAGCTGCAGGAAATCCTTTGGGCATTTGGTAGCGTCCTCTTTGTGAATTGCAGCATTTGAATCTTGAGTGCCATCCCTCTCTTGCATCTCTGTTGGAAATTATCTCCATATTGTCATGCTTGAAGAAGCATCTGACCAAGATCCATTTGGATGTTTCAAAGCTCCCTTTGAGAGAACTTGTTCAAGACCCGTGAAAAAGGAAAATGACATCATTTTGTACTTAAAAATATAAGAAAGAAAGACGACACTGCCGATCAAAGTAAAGGGCATAATAAGTACACTTGGCTAATGAAATGGTGTTTTCAATACATTCTTATTATATATTCAAATTCCATTAAATTAAAAATTCAATTGTGCAGATGATCTCCATCTCCCGGACGGACTTGTGCGTGAGCTCCCAGAAGCAAACGAGAGAATGGTTGTGTCAGAAGAGGAGTCATTGATGTTACACACAAATTGTGAGCTGGATGATCTTCAGAAGCAATTAGAATATCTTAATAAATAACATCTCTTCTTCTGTTATAACAACCAATTATTTTCAGGAGTGAGAAGGCCACTGATCTCGAATGCCAGTACCTAGAGTTTTCTTTTTTGGATCCACTCGTAAAATGCTTATTTGTGATATAATTAAAATTAAATATATCATTCCAGAAAGCTGTCCTTAGTTTTTTGCTAGTATAGCACAATTTTATGAAATGTTAATGGGAAATGGTGGTCTTTTACACTGATAACATTACATGTCATATCTTGCATTAATTTTTCTCTATCACTCATTTTATCTTTGTTGATATTATGGTTGCGTGATTGAGGTTGTAGTGGCATGGATGGCCTGCCCCCCCCATTGTCTTTGTTTTTAATGTATTGTTACTATTTTACTAAGAGAAACTTTACCTTATTATTTTAGGCCAAATATTTAGAATTACAAATGCTACCTATTCTAGATTGCAGGGATTTTTTGAATCAAACTTCTAATGTTCTTTGAGCTAAAAAGATCAAATATTTAAATAAGTTCTCAATTGGATATTTAACATGGATTGGTAGTGAAACCATCTACTCTAGCTGGTTAATGGTGGAGCCACTCATGTTTCACATTTGGATTCAGTGATTGAATAAATTGTGAAGACTTGCAGGCAAGATAATTTATTGCATTTAAAGAATGCTATTTTTCGGAAGATTGTGAAAGATTTTGGGTGTTGTGTGTGCAAGTAAATTGAAGACATTATTTATTTGTTGTGGAGCTGAGAACAAACAGAAATTTAATTATTTAATTGCTGGTCTAACTAGCCGTACCATTTAGAAAAGGTGTTGTACTATTCCAAAGGCTGCCGTACCATTGCCTAAGGAGCTATTTTCCCTTGTAAAGGGATTCTCAGCATTTAAGAAGATAGCATGTCTGTTTCCAGGTCAGCCATTGAATAAAACTGTTATTTTTATCTGTTTATGAATTTCTGAGTATCAACACTTTGTACCAGCATTCAGGGAAGAGTATAAATTTTTTTGTTATTCATTTTATGTAAAGTTTTGAAGCAAAATGAATTAATATATGTTAGAAATTATGAGGAAACATTGATATGTCATATATTCACAAAATATACCCCAAAAAACAAGTGCAAACTCACTTAGACTAGTATGCAAGCAAACTATTTGACGAAATACCTGTGAACATGGAGTGGTAAAATTGAAAAATTATGTCAAGGATTTTACCCTGGGATATTCCAATGGTATTTGCCAGCGAATGGATTTGGAACCAATATTTCTTTAGCAGAAAATTATTTTTAGTTTGCAGTTGTGATAGATTTGATGTCTGAAACTTTTTAATGAATCCAGCATATAGGGAGTACATTACTTACAAGATTAGGAGAGAAAGAGGCATCTTAAGTTCATACTTAGAAGGAGAAGGAAACACGGGGGATAGATAAAATCAGCAGGACCCTAGTATCTTGGCCATATTAAATGATTTAGCTAGGGGGCAACAACATTTGGTTCAGACCATAACACGGATGATGGATACCATGAACACAAACAACAGAAATAATTAGGGTGGTCATGAGAACAATGGCAACAATAATGGGAATAACTGTACACAGAGAGAAGGTAGCCACACTAATGTTCCCATAAACAATTCCAGGACATTGAGTAGAACCACTCTTAGGCCTTTAATCCCTGAATTTTTGGAGGCACCACCGACAGAACAAGCAAGACAACAGGTTGGTGGTGAAGGTTGGGCAGATTACTTAAGGGAATATCAATCTTTGGGAGATGAATTTCACATATCTATGACTTTGACAGTTTTTTGTAATATAAAATACAAAAACAGAGCTAGAGGGGAAAGAGGTCAAGGGCATAACAATGATTTGCCATGTAAGGTGGGTAAGCTTGCCATTCCCAATTATGATTTCCCAAGTAAGTGTACTGCTTATGCGTGGGTGTAGAAATTAGACACCTATTTCTAGCTTAATCCTATGACAGAGTTGGAAGAAATTAAGTATGCCACCTTTCATTTAGATGGAGAAGCACATGAGTGGTGGTACCATGGGCTAGTGACATTAGGACATGATAGCATTACTTCTTATGCAAACTTTACTCAAAGATTGATAGACATATTCAATAGGAAGGATCCAGAGCTCCACTTCAGAGAGTTGACACAATTGAAGCAAGTTGATTCAGTTGATTCTTATATATCAGAGTTCTAGAGGCTATCAATCATGGTCACAGATGTGTCGGAGCATAGATTAATTGTTTTGTTCATAGAAGGATTGTTAGAGCCACTTCGTGGTTGGATCAAAGCATTTGATCCTAACACCTTGCAGGATGCCATCAAGAGGGCTAGAAACACGGAAAGTTCAGCCCCTAAAACCAAGTTTCAGACTAAACCCTTTCAACATAAAAAAGATAAGAAACCATTTCAAAAGGACTGGCCCAAAACGAACAGTATGGATGATGAGGGTCGGAATGACTTGCGTAGAAAAAAGTTATGTTTCAGCTGCAAAGAGCCAATGAAACTAGGCCATAGGTGTTTAGGAAAGGGTAAGGTGCATTACATTGAGGTAGTTTAAGATGGAGAGGAGGAAGATAAGGTAGAAGGAGCTTAGGGTAGCGAACAGAGTGATTCAGAGTACGAGCATGTGGAAGATGAGCATTTGCCCAAGGAGGTGAAAGGTGGGACTATAGCTACACTACCATGCACTTGTAGATATAATTATTTTCGAGTTCGTGTTGTTCTTCAGGGGTAGCAAATTACAATTGCAATTGACAGTGGGGCTACTCATAACTTCATTGATTCAATGTTGGTAGCTAAGAGAGGTATATACGCAGAGGACTTTGAAGGTTTCAATGTTGTAGTAGTAGATGGTTTCAACATGTCTTGTACCCAATGGGTCCCATAGCTGAATATTGCTCTAGGCAATTATATTGTCACTAATGATTTCTATGTTGTTGACGTGGGGGATACTAATGCCATTTTGGGCATCCAGTGCCTTCACTCATTGGGGAAATATTCATAGAATTTCGAGACCATGGAGTTGAAGTTTAGAGCAGATGGTAAGAAGGTAGTTCTAAGGGGCATGTTCAATGGTGCTCCCATGATCATTTCAACGAAGATGATAGAGAGCATATTTAGACATGGGGATGTTGCATGCGCAGCTCAGTGTTTGATTTCATCTAAGGCCCCCACAGATAACAATGATCAACATCATGTGGATATGTAGTCGGTGTTGGATAAGCATAGTTTGGTCTTCAGTGAGATTCTTCCAGGGAGACCTTCGGATAGGGATTTTGAGCATGTTATCAAGCTAGAGGAGGCCTCTAAGCCCATCATTACCACTCCTTACAGAGTTCCGAAAAAATTCAAGGAGATAGAAAAAAACATTAAGGAGTTACTGGACATGGGTCATATACGGCCTAACTCGAGTCCCTTCGCTTCTTCAGTTGTTTTGGTGAAGGATGGGACCATGCAAATATGCATTGACCATTGTGCACTAAATAAAAAGACAATTAAAAACATGTATCCTATGTCTAGGATCGATGAGTTACATGGAGCAGTGTATTTCTTGAAGATTGATCTTCAATCCAGATACCATCAGATTAGAGTGAGGGAATAGGATATACACAAAACAACATTCAGGTGTTACTATGGGCACTACAAGTTTCTAGTCATGCCATTTGGTTTGACTAATGCTCCCGACACCTTCCAATCCTGCATGAATCATATTTTCAATAAACAGTTGTGAAAGTTTTTTCAATGACATTCTCATATACAACAAGACTTGGGAGGAACAATTGAGGCATCTTGATGAGATTTTGGGCATCATGGAGGCACAGTCCTTGTATGTTAAGGCTTCCAAGTGTGAGTTTGGAATGACAAAGATTCTCTACCTGGGGCATGTGATCAATGCAAATGGTGTTTAGGTTCATCAGGAGAAAATATAGACTATTTTGGATTGGCATTGGCCACCGTCGAAAACATTGACAGAATTGAGAGTATTCTTTGGGTTGTGCAGTTACTACAGGAGGTTTGTTAAGGGTTTTTCTCAGATTGGCACACCTCTTACAAATCTTACCAAGAAGGGAGTTTTTAGATGGACGAATGAGGCTCAACACACATTTGACAAACTTGGAGGTAATAAGTACTTGCCCTGTATTGGCTTTACCTGACTTCTCTCAGCGTTTTGTGTTGGAGTGTGATGCTTCAGGAGAGGGAATTGGAGTAGTATTGATGCAAACAAACATCCTATTGCCTATGAGCGCTGGAAGCTCCGAGATGTAGAGAGACTCTATTCCATCTACGATAAGGAGATGCTTGCCATCATATGCATGCATTGGCAAAGTTTAGACAATATTTGGTAGGTGGAAAATTTGTTGTTAGAACAGATCATAACAACTTGAAATATTTCTTAGAGCAAAAAGATTTGACTAAAAGACGATAGAAGTGGGTTAGCAAAGTATAGGCATATGATTTCGACATAGAGTATGTAAAAGGAAATAAGAATATTGTTGTTGATGCTCTTTCCAGGAAGCCCACTATTTATTCGCTAACAAAAAATTCAGAAAGCCCACTATTTGTTCGCTAATAGAAATTTCAGTTGATTGGAAGGCTCATCTCTTAGTTGAGTATTTCAAGAATACAATTGGATGCGATTTGATGGATGGTAAGGTTCAAGATAACATGTATAGGGTGGTAGATGATGTCATCTACTACAAGGACAAGATTTATTTGGTTCTTGAATTGAAGCTGGAGGAGAAGATCTTGAGAGCCATTCATGATACACCACTGGCAGGACATCGAGGATATATTAAAACTTACAGGCATGTTAGAGAGAGATTCCCTTGGAAGGGTCTCAAGGATGATGTCTTGTGACATGTTTGTGAGTGTTTGTCTTGTCAGCAGAATAAGTCAGAACACACTTTTCCCGTTGGGTTGTTACACCCATCGCCTATTCCGAAGCAGAAGTGGGAAAGCATATCTATGCATTTCATTACGGGTCTATCGAAGGTGTAGAGCAGGGATTGCATATTTGTGGTAGTTGATCGGTTGACCAAGTTTGCACATTTCTTTGCCATTTCATTAGAGTGTAAGGCATTGTAGGTTGCAGAGTTGTTCTTCAGAGAGGTGTTCAGACTCCATGGATTGTTGAAGACCATCATCAATGATCAGGATAGCATGTTTCTCAGTGCTTTTTGGTAGGAGCTATTCAGATTGGCTAGCACAGAGTTGACCTCGAGCACTAGTTACCACCTTTAGACCGATGGTCAGATAGAGATTGTGAACAAGTGGGTGGAAGGATAGCTGCGTAACTATGTTGTGGGGCAGTAAAAGGCTTGGATTAGGTGGTTGCATTTGGGTGAGCACTGTTATAACACCACCTATCACATGTCGATTGGGATGACTCCTTTCAGAGCATTGTATGGATATGATGCTCCTTCATTTCTAGACATAACTTTTGGTGATAATAGAGCTCCTAAGGCTAAGGATTGGATACATAAGAGCCAGGGCATCCTCATGACACTTAAGGATAATCTGTAGGGTGCCCAGAATCAACAAAAGATACATGCAGATAGGCACAGAGTTGAAAGAAATTTTGAGGTAGGAGATTTAGTGTTTTTGCGCCCTCTGCCCTACAGGTAGTCTTCTTTGAAGAAGAATATTGCGGAGAAGTTGAAGCTTCACTTCTATGGCCCTGACAAGATTATTTGGAGGATCAAAGAAGTGGCGTATGAGCTAGAACTGCATGAGAACAACAAGATACATGATGTGTTCCACATTTCTTGCCTTAAAAAGGCATTCGAGCAACACATCACATCCCCTGAGCTTCCACTATTAGATGAAGAGGGTAGATTGGTTTTAGTGCCTGATGAGATTTTGGATATCAGAGAGAGGAGACTGTGGAATTGAGTGATGGAGTATCTCATTAGATAGAGGGACTTGCCCATTGAGGATGCCACTTGGGGAGATGAACATATTTTGCAACATCCTAATTTGCAATTGTTTAAGGCAAGCAATTTGGGGAAGGGAGAACTATAATGTCCCCCTCCAAGGAGTAGACAAAGGTGACACTTAGCCTATTTCATTCCCATAGGCTAAAGTTTGGTAGTAGGGGAATGAATTAAATTAATTATTTTAAGTTGTCTCATAAAGTAACATTTTATAGATAACTTAATCAATTTATTAAAGTGACAAAAGTAAACATTAAAAGAAATATTAAAAGGGTCACTCTATTATTGAGCTTAATGAAATATTAAAAGGCGGGAATTTGAAAAGTCATTCAAGAAAGTTCGTTGAGTTTTTATAAAAGAATGTTTTGGAGATCATTTCTTCATGCTTGGTTATTTTCTCATTTCCTAAGATTTGGAGAGCTTTTTGTGGAGTAGAAACCCTAGGACAGAAACCCTATAGGGAATCAGTTTCGGTAGTGAGACCATCTACCCTAGCTGGTTAATGGTGGAGCCACTCAGATTTCACATTTGGATTCAACGATTGAATAAATTGTGAAGTCTTGCAGGCAAGATAATTTATTGCATTTAAAGAATGTTATTTTCTGGAAGATTGTGAAGGATTTTGGGTGCTGTGTGTGCAAGTGAATTGAAGGCATTAGTTATTTGTTGTGGAGCTGAGAACAAACATAAATTGAATTATTTAATTGTTGGTCTAGCAAGCCATACCATTTGGAAAAGGTGTTGTACTACTCCAAAGGCTAACGTAGCATTGCTTAAGCAACTATTTTCCCTTGTAAAGGGATTATCAACATTTAAGAAGATACCATGTATGTTTCCAAGTAAGCGATTGAATAAAATTGTTATTTTTATCTATTGTTTATGAATTTTTGAGTATCAACACCTTGTACTAGCATTCAAGAAAGACTGTAAAATTTTCTATGATTCATATCATGTAAAGTTTCGAAGCAAAATGAATTCATATATGTTAGAAATTATGAGGAAACATTGATATGTCATATATTCATAAAATATACCTAAAAACAAGTGCAAACCCACTCAGACTAGCATGCAAGCAAATTGTTTGATGAAATGCTTGTGAACATGAAGTGGTAAAATTGAAAAAAATTGTCAAGGATTTTAGCTAGGGATATTACACATATGCACACACACACACACATGCGCGCACACGTGCATGCACACATGCACACACACACGCATGTGCCTGCACATATGTGCACACACACACTTACTTTGGGAAGAGGAAATGTTTGTCATATGTATAATAATAACAGTTGGATAGTTGTAGAAGATTTAATGCATTTTTAACTTGTAGGGAGAAAAAAAAAGAAACAATGTTGTCAATGCAATTATATTGGATTTCAATTTTTTTTTAATGGAGTCTTAGAGATGTAGAACCCAAGGGAGGGGAGTTCACATGGTGCAATAGAAGACAAGGGAGCAGTTCATAGCAAAAAGGTTGGACTAGGAAATAAAATAGATTCACAAATTCCCAAGGAAGCGAGAACAATCATTGGCCATTATCTCTCACAATACAAATGAAGAGAAAAGCAATAGACATTCCCTTAAAATTTGAGATGTAGACTCAGACCTGGAACTTAAAGAGATTGAAGGAACGGTGGAAAATAGACGTCAGAGATTGAAAAAGATACCCATTTAGATGTTGAAATATGCAAAGAGAAGGCTAGTGAATGGAATAGGAAAACAAGGATCTTTTAAAGGAAAGGTGAAGAATTTACTAAAGAAATGGTGACAGTCTAGAGAAATATCTGGGAGGAGGCGATGAATGTAAGGCTTCAAGAAGAAGAGAATGAAAGAATGTACAAACTACGAAGGGTTCTTAGAAGGGAAAACAAATATTGGAAGAAAATCAATGGTGAAATTGCTAAAAGAGAGTGATAGAGAGACCAATGTTGATGATAAAGGTGGATCCATTTCTGAATTTTTATTGCAGATAAAGGATATTAGTGACCAGTTGAAAGTTGTGCAGAACCCTTTTGATGAACAAGATTTGATTGCTCTTGTTATACGAAATCTTCCACCTTCATTTGAGTCATTTGTGTAGTCCTTGCACATGATTGTTGAGACATAGACTTTGGACTTTGAAACATTATCCACATTGCTATTGTAGGAGAGACAACAGGGGTAGGCAGTTTTGTCTACATCTACTCCTACAGAGAGTGATTTTGTAGCAAAGACAAAAGAGAGAGGGAAATGGTCGGCACACAGAGATTCTTCAAAAAATAATGTAAGTGATTCCAAGAAAACCAAGTGGAAATGCTTTTATTGCAAACAACCAAGTCATTTTAAGAAAGATTGCAGAAAAATAAAAGATGACTTGGCTAATTCAAATAAGAAATCTAGACATGTGAACATTGTCGAAAAAGCAAACGAAGAGGTATCTATTGAATTTGCTTTTGCAGCAACACATGACCAATCAAGTGAGTCACGAAGCTGGTATTTCGACTCAGGAGCTTCATGGCACTACACGTGTCACCGTGATTGGTATGTAACATTCATTAAGGATAATAGTAGTAATGAAACTGTTTTCTTAGGTGATGGATGGACACATGATATTAAGGGTTGTGGAGATGTACAAATAATTTTAAACAATGAGTACAAATATGCATTTACTAATGTCAGATATGTACCAGATATGAATAAAAATCTATTGTCCATTAGTGAAACTACCAAAAATAAACAATTGGTAGTTAAGTTTGAGGGAAATAAATGTAATGTCACTACTCTCAATGATAAACTTGTTGTTGGTATAAGGGATAGGGGTTTGTATAAACTTGTAGATCCTAAATCAGTAGAACAATTTGCTTTAGCAACAATTGAGCAGTTTAGCACTCTCTGGCATGAGACGCATAGTCATTTGAGTTACCAGTATTTAAGCATTTTGAGTAAAAATAAAATGGTACATGGACTACCATCTATTTAGGAAAATCAAAATGTTTGTAAAGGGTGTCAGTTGAGTAAACAGGTCAGGGAACCATTTCCTACTGGTAAAGCATGGAGGGTAGAATTTGTGTTAGATTTGGTACATGCAGATCTTCATGGTCCTATGACAACTAACATTGTATCTAGTGCCCTTTATTTCTTGTTATTTGTTAATGATTTCTCTCAAAAAATGTGGGTGTATTTTCTTAAGAAGAAATTAGAGTGTTTTGCTAACTTTGTTGCATGAAAAACACTGGTTGAGAATCACATAGGTAAAAAGGTCAAGAATTTTAGGTTAGACAATGGTGGATTATTTGTCTCAAAACAATTCAATGCATACTGCACAAAGGAAGGTATACATAGGCAGTATACCACTCCTTACACTCCACAGCAGAACAAAGTAGTGGAAAGGAGGAACAAGACTATTATGAAGATGGCATGATGTATGGTGCAAAGCATGCATGTACCTTTTCGGTACTAGGGCAGACGTTAACACTGCAGTGTTCATCTTTAATAGGGGTCCTTGGTTGTGCAAGATATTACTCCAAAAGAATCATGGTCAGGTAGAAAACCTGATGTAAGTTATTTTTGCATTTTTGGTAGTACTGCTTTTGCATTAATTCCTAAAGTGAAAAGTGGTTTAGATGCAACGAGTAAAAGGTACATGTTTGTAGGCTATAGTGAGAATTCCAAATATAGGTTACTAGATATCTCTTCAAATCAAGTAATTGTGCATAGAGATGTCAAAATAGATGAGAAAATTCCCTATTTTTCAAAAGATGGTGAACTTACAGATAGTAGTAATCTTTGGATTCCTACAAATGAATGTGAAGCAAGTACTAGTACTAAAATGGAACATGACTTAAAAAGGCAAACACCAAAACAATCTAGCTCCATGGTTGGTCCTAGTGAAACAACAGGGGCTTCCACAAGTTAGCACAAACGGCCAAAATGGTACTATAACACAATGCAAGATACTCGGCAAGAGGATCTTCCAGTTTCTTTGGAAGGTAGATCCACAAGATCAGGGAAGCAAGTGGTACCAAATCCCGAGAAGGTAAATTTTGCTTTCAATTCCATTGTTTCACAAATTTTTGAGCCCAATACATATGCAGATGCTAAAGGAAACTCAGAATGGGAATCTGCCGTGAAGGTGGAGTATGATGCACTCATTAGGAATGGTACTTGGGTTTTGTCCGAGTTATCTCACAGTAAGAAATCCATTGGTTGCAAATGGATTTATAAGGTAAAATGCAAATTTGATGGTTCTTTAGACAAATATAAAGCTCGTCTTGTTGCAAAAGGTTATGCACAAGAAGAGGGAGTAGATTATGAAGAAACATTTGCTCCTACAACGAAAATGTTAGCATTCAGAATGATTATATCCATTGCTGCTCAGTTTGGTTGGCCAGTGTTTCAGATGGATGTAAAAAGTGCTTTTCTGAATGGGGATTTAGAGGAGGAAGTGTACATGACACAACCACAGGGATTCCAGGTGCCTGGTAAGGAACATATGGTTTGCAGGTTAGTGAAGTCCTTGTATAGACTTAACTAGGCTCCTCGAGCCTGGTACTTCAAAATAGACAAATATCTTAGAGAGTCTGGGTTTAAAAGATGTGATGGGGAATCTACTCTCTATGTTAAAACTGTTGGTGATGACATAGTGGTCCTAGTTGTATATGTTGATGATCTTGCCATCACTGGAAGCAACACTGATTTGATTAAACAGGTGAAAACCGATATTTGTTCTATTTTTGCAATGACTGATCTAGGCATGCTTCAACATTGTCTAGGTGTGGAATTTTTGCAGTATTGCAATTTTGGGCACTCAATTTTTATATCTCAAACAAAATGTGTCAAGTCTTTGCTAGATAAATTCAAAATGAATGATTGTAATCCAACAGCTACACCTATGGAAGTTGGGACAAAACTCTCAACTAACACTGATTCACCACTGGTCAATGAAACAGTGTATCGGCAATTAGTAGGTAGTTTGATTTATCTTACTACTAGTAGATCAGATTTATGTTTTGCATTTAGTTATATTTCTCGCTTCACGGCCAAACCCTATGAAGAACATTGGCAAGCTGCAAAGCGTGTTCTTAGATATATCAAACGTACTCTTGACTTTGGAATTCTATATAAGTAATCTGTTGAGTTTGAGGTAACAAGGTATACTGATTCAGAGTGGGCGGGATCAGTTAATTCTAGAAAGTCTACAACAAGTTATGTATTCACTCTTGGTTCAAGAGCCTTTTCTTGGCAAAGTAAGCTACAAAATACAGTAGCATTGTCTTCCACTGAAGCAGAGTATAAAGCACTTGTTAGTGCAGGTAGAGAATTGATATGGATTCAGTCAGTATTAGAGGATCTTTAACTTGATTCATCGGCACCTACACCTATATATCATGACAACCAGAGTGTTCTAAAGATGGTGAAGAATCCAGTATTTCATGACAGGACAAAGCACATTAAAGTTCACCATCACTACATCCGACAGTTGATTTCTAATGAAGACTTATGTCTTTATTATTGCCCCACCTCTGAGCAACCAGCTGATATAATGACTAAACCTTTATGTAAATACAAATTTATAAAATTCTAAGATAAGCTTGGAGTTATTTCAGGTTCAGTCATTAAGGGAGGGTATTAGAATAATTAAGCTTTATGTTTTTGGTTATATTGTTATAACCAATATTGTTGTATTGTTGCAAAGGTTTTGTATTTTGTTATGCCCATCAACTCTTTGTTTTACCTACCTCCATATTTGTAGGTGCTTGTTTCTTGCCTATATATTAGGCTTTCTATGGCTTGAATAATATCACACATTTTTTTGGCTTTCTCTGTGTAATCTTTTATAACATTGCAACTATATATATATTTTATAGACTTCAATATGGACATGTATAATCCAACTTCATGTGTGGGCTACTATTTGCTGGTCACATCCGATTAACTACCACTTGAGTGGACTTCCAACCAGCATGGCTAGACAACTTTGTTGTCAAGCATACTGACATGCTACAAATGCATCAGTCAACGAGTCAAGGAATAATTTACTTTGTTGTCAAGGAGTCAATTGTTTTTCCCAATGATCAATCTAAAAAAATGTAATCAATTACACAAAGAAATGAAATCAAATTGAACTCGTTTTAAAATGTCTAAGGGCCAAAACACCTTGATGACTTAAAATGTACAGGCAGAGTTTGACATAAAAAAGAACTAATGTGGTTTACAATGCTAACATAAGTATTGAAACAAAATAAGTAGCAATGTAGTCCTAAATTGTTCATTTTGTCACAACATCTGTTTAGTGTTTAGGGTTGAGGCAAGAATGTGAAGCAATAGTTCAATTTAACAGTTTATTCAAAATCAAAATAAAGAACAGCTGCATCCCTGCCATGCCTAAAGTGACAGTTTTCTAGGTACCTAATTTCATAGAGTAAATTAATATTTAGTATAGAGTCTACGTTGTTTACAAAGTTGACACACATCAATAGCAATTGGGAATTTCTAGCCCACTAACAAGAATAAGATTAGATTAAGATTAGAACAATAATAGAACAATAATACTATTAAGATTAAGAATATATGAATATCAGTGATACCATGCAAGAATAGAACAATAAAACTATTAAGATTAAGAATACATGAATATCGTGATTGCTAACATTCATCAGATAGCCCAATATTTCTATAACAGACAAAATACAGAACAAGAACAATGCAAAAGTGTTTCAAGTATTTGATGCTCAAACAGATCAGTACTTTGATGAAAAAACATTAATTATATTCTGATGATTGATTCAAAACACAGGATAATGATTTCTAGTACATAAGTGCTCAAAAAATATTCATAAAAAGGAAGCGTAGTTCAAACATTTGTAATCCCAAGAATGAAAGTAACTAGGAACAGTCTCCATTACTTACCGTAGTGGCTTTGTGTGCATGTGCCATTGCCTTGCCAATGAGAGCGGTTGCAAATTCAAGATTATGAATTGTAAAAACAATACGGGCATTTGCTAGGGCATAATGTTTATAATGGTCTTGAAACAACCATGTAACTGGTGCACTTGACCAATCATGGCAGTGTATAATGTCCTGTCAAATCCATAAGGAAGAATAAGCTCAGAAAAATACAAAATTCATATTGATGTTTTGCTCAAAAAGTTGACAGGGACATGATGGAATAGAATGGATGAAAATCTAATAGAAATTCAATGATAATTATATACAATGGAGAAAATTCATATGGCAAATTGATAGTCACAATCTTATATTTCCTTGTCCTCTACTTTGGACACTGGTATCTATAAATTAAACCAAATACATTTCAAAAACCAAAAAAAGACCCATGGATATTTTATTTTCTGCTTACCCATCCACATACATTCTTCATTATAACTTATAACCAAATAAAAATTTGCCAAACGACTACTTTGATAATGAAGTCACTCTTAGCTGTACATAAAATCTTGCATGTTTTCTATTATTGAAAAAGATTAATTTATTGGTTCTGCCACTTACATAATTAATAGGATAATATTTTGAGCCCGTAATCTGAAAATGATATCTAACCAAAACACTGGCCAAGCTGCCTCAAATCTCATGATGTACATGGTTCAGCATATTTAAATTGCAAATAGGGAACCTATCATAGTTTGGGACTTTATCCACACAATGATTGCATATTTGAAATTATGCTATGAGCCCAGTTGGATCAAAGGTGGGAAATTTTAAAACAGAATTTATATGGTGCAAAGAAGATACAAGACTTGTTCATAAAGACTAAAATTGGTAGTCAGTAACACTAAGAATATGATATATGGGAAAGAATTTAAGGGGTAGTAAGAAGTAGAGGAAGAAGAGGAGGAAACCCTGGCTGTGGATCAAGAGAAGGAAAGAGGTCCAGCTGTTTTGTTTCCAATCTCCAAGGAAACCTCAACATTACAGGGTTATGGATGTAATCAGAAGGAACAAGTGATTGTTTCCATAAACCCTACTTTCAAGTATAACTTCATCAACATCAGCTTGGCTATGAGGCTAACTATTCAAGATAGGTACATCAAGGAAGTGCATGTATGAGGTGAGGAGCCCCACAATTTTGAAGCTTTGAAGATCGGTATGGACAAATATGTTTTATAATCAGATTTTTATGATATACCTATGGATGGTTTGGCTATTGTTCTTGATTAGAGACTATAGGAACAGTCAATCTTGATGTGGAAAAAAACATTCATGAACCTCTGGTACAATAGGAAGAAGGTAACATTGCATGGCATTTCAAGGTATGAGGAACAACTCAAGATAAATAGGGGCAAGGTTGTGTGCGAGCTACATGATCATGAATCTGAAGAAGAATATACAAAAAAGTATGAAGAAGTGCACCAGCAAGAAAATATTGAGGGTGAATATGAGAAGGGTAATAAAGTCAAACCCTTCAAGTACTTCGAAGCAAGAGGAACATGGGCACAACTTGGGTAATAGTCAAGGAACCTCAAACCCTTCACCTAATCAAGATCAAAAGATATAGGTCGAAGATGAGGATGAAGAGTCAAAAGAAATGGAAAAATAATCTGAAGCGCCAAAGGTTGCAGCATATCATCATCCATATCACCATGAAAAGCAACAATCATGGAGACATGGCATAGAGGATCAAAGAAGGAGCAGTTATAGATATACATGGAAACCAAGGAACAAATATGAGGACACTTGAAATCAAAGAGGCAACAATGACAAATATTTACATCATGAGCAAAGAATCAGTTATGGACATACAAGGAGTCAGTGTAGTGCAGAGGACAACTACAAATATGTACATCATGAGCAGAGAAACAATTATCAACATACAAGGAATCAAACTAGCAAGGAGGAAGCATGGATCCATCAAAGACCAACGACTTTGACATTCTCATTTGGATGGATGGAATATTGTGCTTGGTACAAGTCATCATTAATTCTCATAAAATCATATTATTTGGCTTTCTCTCATGTTTCAAGGACAAAATGTGTTAAGGAGAGGTGGCATGAAACGTACCTAGCCATATGATATTAGGATGTAAATGGGTTATGGAGTAGCCAACTTGTGGTGCACATAATCCATGTTTAGATAGGATGGGCCCAATAACTATCCTATGTAACTTATATAACGAATGTAAATTCATTTATTCATTTTATAACCTATTGGAAAACACTCTTAGAGCATTTCTCTTCTTTAACTTCTCATCATGTCTTCTTGGCTCAAAAAGACAACGCTTTTTGTATTTACATTTGTTTGTTTGTGGGATCATAAGTGTAGACACCTGATTTTGGTACAAAATTAGTTATTGCTATGGAATTAGTGTGTTTATGTGCATATGGATCATTGATTCAGTTTAGACTCTTATTGGCATGCTTTTCTTTGTGTTTGGCCTCGTATTGCCTTCCTTTGCTTTATGTTGTCCTCACAACTTTATTTTTGGTTCACTTTCGGTCAATGATAATAACACCATTCAATCTAGAATGCTTGAAAACCTACATCCCAACTATTTGTTTGCCTCAATATGACCCCAGATGCCCCTGAAATGTCCAAAACACCATTTAAGGTTTCTTGGTCTTCCTTACCAGGATCAAACCAATTCAATCTTGGTAGTTTGTCTTTGTGAGTCCCATGTTCCCTTCCTCCATTTTCTTTGGGTTCTTATGCCTTGTTTGTGGGCTCTTCCCCCTTTTGATTGTCGACTTGTGCGCCAATAAAATATTAATTTGATTTCAAGAAGTCAATAAGTACATGAGTGCATTGATGTGTTTAGGGACAAGGATTGAAACTCACATCCAAGGGCATTCTCTCATTTTTATTGATATGCCATCTATTGAAGTGTAAAAGCATAATTGCATTTATAGGGTAGCACCCCTTATACCAAAAGTTGAATTGAAGAAGTAGTGAAGGAGCTTAAAGAATCTACTAATTGCTTGCATCTTATACATAGGGATAAGGGTTGGGATCCCCATACTAAACTAGATTGCTTGTTGGACTACATGAGTGTTGATTGCCAACTTGTCAAAGAACAAAGGTCTGATAGAGGCAAGCCTCTCATAGCTACTCTCATTGTTTATGTTCTTGCAACGTGCTTTTGACCCAATTAAGGTTGTAAAGGAGAAGCAATCTTGAAATATCCACAACTCAATTTGACAATCTAGGAGAGGTTTTTGACAAACAAGAGTAAACAAAAGCGTATGCAAAATTTCAACAGAATCTGACATCACCTAACCAATATCGGTCACAATAAACACGATCGATATTAGTCGGCCAAGATCAAACCTTCACGATCCTGATCTGGTTAGGATCATCCCATTTTGATCTTCGTTGCTTAGTTCAACTTTTCAACTCTGCACCAATTTTCTGGGTTTGCTTAGGTACTGCTTTTGGACTTGTTTTCAACCCCCAACAACACAAATAAGTCTGAATTGAAGTATTTCTCTATGAACTCGTTTTGTTGAATTCCAAGTATCTTAATCTTTGTTTTTCCATGACTAAGATATATTCATGGTCTTATTCTACTGTATTTAATTCAGATTGGTCTTATGTGCATGTTTATATAGGTTTAGTGTACTTTTGTCAGCCTAGAACCACAATGTGCACTTTATCTATACTACATTTTTGTGAACCAATGCTTTCTTGCACCCAACCTTGGGGTTTCATCTTTTTTGTTAACTCATGCCCTCTTTAACCCCTTAAGGTTAGATTGTTTCTTATATTGTATATTGGACCCAACTCTACCTAGGATTTCCATAAACCCTTGCCTTGCATGCTTCATTTTCTTCTAGAATAGCCCTTGCTATTGTTATAAATATGTTTGTCTAGGGTTTCACTTATTTTCTTTATCATCATTAGCCTTAGCTCTTTGGGTGTTGTGGCAAACCTGTGTTTGTATGTTATATATTACTTAATACTTTGACACAAGATTCTTTCCTACCTTTTTCTAGCTGGCTATATGGCTCCTAAGTTTGATTTGTTCAACTGTGACGGTGATCCTTCTCATCATATCAAGTCTTTCTATGCTTCATGTCTTTACCTTGCACATAATGATAAATCGTTGACAAAACTCTTTTCTATAAATTTTAAGGACTATGCTATTGATTGGTTTTATGCTTTGCTATCTAGGTTCATACACTCTTTCACTTCGTAGGCTGATAATTTCTTAGCTCATATTTCAAACAATGTTACCATGAAAGTTATATTTTAACAAATTTCTCAACTTAAACAAGAACCTAATGAGAATGTCAGTATGTGCTTAAATTCAAAACCATACTTACGAAGATGACCACCAATTCCCTGATAGTGAATTGCAAAGTAAATTCTTTCAAAGCATACTCCAACCCATTAACGATAAAGTATTCTTCAACTCGTACCAATTTTTCAATTAACTTTGTCACACAGTTAGAAACTATGAGACCATGTTTTTAGAGGTCAACATACTTGAATATGGGACCAATGCCCCTACCTATATTAGAACTAAATATCAATGTAGATCAACATTGAAAGCTAAGCCTAATGATAATACATTTCAACCTAAGAATGAGATAAAAAATGTACTCAATACAGTAGACCAACCATCAAACAAGATAGTCCTTTCTCAACAAAGGTAGAGAAGACAATTTAGATAGTTAATAGAGAGTCCTCAAAATGCGCTTAAACAATTACTTCAATGCAATATGATATTCTTACCTCCCTAGCAAGAATTTGACTCATCAAGGCCATTGCCTGAACACCATGATGTTAATGCATATTGTGATTATCATATGCTCCTTGGCTATCATACAAACAAATGCATTACTTTGAAGCATAAGATTCAAGACTTGATTGACAACAACCAAATCCAAATAGAGGGTTACAACAATACGTTGAATAAATCAATTTCTCAACCAAATCAACATCTGAAAATTTTACCAACCCTCTTCCAAATCATGCTACTCGATCTAAAAACCAAGACGATGTTCATATGATAGGTCAAAAAAATCTTCACAAATCTATAATGTCATCCACTTGATGGATTCTAACACATTGTTAGGAACCTACCTGCACACAGATTAATATAGCAACACCAATATAGAAAATATGCACTACAAATGAAATAAGATATAAATATTGTATTGAAAAAATAGAATCGCACTACAAAGCATATGCATCCAAGATTTTATTAATAGCATCTGTTACAAAATAAATGGTTAAGACAAAAAGGTCCTAACATGCTCTCCCCATTACAAAATATCAGCCCTTAAAACTTGAGATGAGGAAATTGCTAATGTGATTGGAATTAGTGTTCCCACATTACATCTTCCAGTTGCATGCCACACCATTGTACCAAGATCTCTGCAATGGTGCCAGTGTGGAGCAAGTGTGATCACCCATCTAGGATAGACTCAAGATCTAGGAGGATAGATCATAAAGTGTCAAACTCATGTATTGTAGTCTGGGCTCGACCATGTTGACCAATAACCTTCATCAAACAAGATAAATAAAAATCAAGACGGATCTTGGAAAAAGAGGGAAGCTCCAACTTGTATGCCACAAGACCAATCTTTTGGAGGGGCTTTATACGTGCCATAAAACTTGAGTGCTAGTTTTTTATGAACTTTCTTCTTCAAGGTGTAATGTCCCCATTCCCGGATCACTTATGAACAGGTACTGAAGATATTTAATCTACTTTCCCCATAGACTAAGGGATCACTTTTGGGATTTTATTTTATTAATTAATTATGATTGCCCGAATAATTATTTTTATCATTTATCCATATAAGGAAGTTCTAGTTGATTAATAGAATATTTTTAAAACTAGGTTTTACCACTATGATAATTAAAGGATAAATAATTATTGGATTATTGTCTAAAAGTAATTTTAATTACTATTTGTTATTAAGGCAATTAATTTAATATTATATTTGGAAAAAGAGGAATGTCGGCTTAGGAGATAAACAAACAAAGAAAATATATCTTAAAAAGTCGGCAAGGAGGTGTTATGAGGTATTTTAACCCCCCAAGATGGTTTGTCGCTCTTTAGAGGGTACAAATACAAGGTGGAGATCTTATTCTTCATATACTGAATATTATTTTGTGAATCTTCATGCTTGAAGAATGATTGGGATGTAAGCCCAATAATTACTCCCATGGTTTTGAGTTGAATTATCAATAAAAATGTGTTTTTTGACACCACCTTACAAAGTAATATTTTGTTGCTTGCCTTAGGAATGGGCTATTTGTCTTGGTGATCTTTGGAGAGGATTTTGAGGACAAATTGGGTGTTCAATTGCTCAAAACTAGTTGCTGAAATTTATTGCTAATTTTCTGAAGTGTGGTGTTGGGTTTTGTTGGATGATTGGCAAGGTTTTCAAGGGTTATTTGATTGAAAAAATAAATAATAATTTTCTGAATTATTATTTATTTATTTTGATGGAATTATGGTGAATTTGGCTTCATGAAATGATGATTTGGGCTTAATAAATAATTTATGATTTTTCCTAACTATGACGATTTGGTTAGGCAAGCTTGGAAGAGGTCTTTGAAGGTGTCCTAGACCCTAATTTGTGAAGAATATTTAAATCTGATTTTATTGTAGCCCTTTGACTTGGAGCGATTTCACTTGGAATGTTGTTTGGTCACTTTGGGTGCTCTAGAAAGACGCTGGAATTATTCAGATATTTTTGGCATTTTTTCTATGATGATTGCAAGGGTTTGAGGAAGATTTTGAAGGGAGAAAAACTGCTATTTTTATGAGTAAAATCAAATATTTTCCAGCAAACATATTTCCGAAATTTATCTTCTTTCAAGTGGAAAAAGGTACACTTTCATTAATTTTCAGCTGTTGTTTATATTTGCATGTTTTGGGGTGAATTAAGGTTGAATCAATTATTGGAAATTGTCTATTTATCCTTTGTACTTTGGTGCCAAGGGTTTGGTGAGATTGGGTGTGTTGAATCTTCATTTGTCAGCTAGGGTTGATTTTTTAAATTTTAGAATTTAGTATTTATTTGCACAATATTGGGATTTTAGGAGACCCTTATTTGGTGTTTTAGCCCAAAAAGGGGACATTACAAGGGTATCAGAGCATCGATCTGGTGCACCCATGAGATCTTATGTGTGCAAATTTGGATGTTAGTAGATAGAAATATTTTGTATTATCAGAGAAGAGGAAAGCTGGTAGATAAAAATATTTTGTATTATCAAAGAAAAGGAAAAGCCATGGATGACTAAGGGTTTACTTCAGAACAGGGTAAATTTTTGCAAAGCTTGATCAAAGAAAGCCAAAATGATCTTCAACATATGTTAGGTATGCATTTTGCAGCTATGTTTAAGGCTACTGTAGCTCCAAGCAAAAGCCATCTCTTCAATGGAGAAGGAAATTCAAGTGACAATGAGAAGGTTTCCACCAAATCTCCTCATAAATTACTCAAGACTACTTTTTTTCAAAGAGAACCAATGATTAAGATTGAGACATCAATGTGTAACCCACTTGATACACCCAACAAGAGTATGCAGCCCTTAGTTTTGACACACAAGCACTCTTGTTTTTTTGTGATTTTTTTGAGATGAAGAATGGGACAAAATCAAGAGGACCAAGCATGCAACCCCGTAGAGATTTGCAACAAAGGTTGGGTAAGGTTTCCCTCCCTAATTTTTATGGTATTGATAAACTTCCACTGAGATCATGGTTGCAGAAATTGGAGACCTATTTATCACCCAACCCCATGTTTGAGGATGAGGCTCTCAAATTTGTCACGCTACACTTGGAGGATGTTGCTCATGAGTGGTGGTTTCATGGCATGATCACACAAGGCCTTGAATCTATTACTCCATTGGAAGAATTTAGCAAGAGGATAATGGAGAGGTTTGATAGAAGAGATCCATAAATCCACTTTCGTGAATTGGCACAACTCAAGCAAGATCATAATATTGAAAGGTATGTTGTTGATTTTCATCATGGTACCGGATATTAGTGAAAGATGATTGCTTGTTGTCTTTATGAAGGGTTTGATTGAGCCTTTGAGAGGTTTCGTAAAAGTTTTTAACCCTCTTTCATTGCAAGATGTGATTACTAAAGCTTTAGATTTAGAATGTTCAGCTTACAGGGGCAATGTTTGGCCTAAAGAGCAGCCAATGGCAGCCACTTATTCGTTGCCAAAAGTGGGAAATACAGGGCAACCAAGGTTTGATTTTAGTGGGCCACCAAAGGCACCAAGTGGGGTAGCTTAGGGCAACACTTAATATGCCACCAAATAAGCCTTTTCAACGCTATGTTCCTCCACATAAAACGCTACCCTATAGCAACAATATGAAGGATGCAAGAGATGAATTAAGAAGGAAAGTTTTGTGCTTCACTTACAAAGATCAATGGACTAAAGGTCTCCATTGTATGGGCAAAGAACAAGTCCATTACATTGAGGTAATTGATGATGATTCAGATTTTGATATTATTGATCTTGGTGTTGAACAAAACGAAAAATGTTGTTGATGAGCATGTGCACGAGGAGGACACACAAGACATGGGTAACACATTTGCTTCTCTTTCAGGAGCTCCCAAGCATAATGCTTTCAGGGTGAAAGACACATTGAGGGGACAAAGGGTGACTACATTGGTTGATAATAGAGCCACACATAACTTCTTTGATGGAGGCTTGATTAAGAAGATGGCATTGGAAACCATGGATTGCAAGGGCTTCAATGTGACTATGGCAGATGGGTTCACTATTTCTTGTTCCAAGAAGATTCCACAACTTCCACTCACTCTTGAAAAGCACAAGGTAATTGATGATTTTTTTGTTGTTGACATTGGGGACATTGATATTGTTTTGGGTGTTCAGTGGTTACGTTCAATAAGTGAATTCACCCAAAACTATAAAACCATGGAGCTAAAATTCTTCAAAGAGGGCAAGGAAGTGGCCCTCAAGGGTCTAGCTAATAGTGCTCCACAAGAAGTATCCATGAAGAGGATGGAAAGGGATTTTAGGAGGGGTCAAAGTGCATGGCCAGCATGCTGCCTTATTACAGTAAAATCAGAAAAATAGAACAACAGTCCCTACATGGTGAGTTACAAGCTATTCTTGATAAACATGTTCATATTTTTTATGAGTTACCTCATGGGTTACTGTTGTAGCGTAGAATTGCATCTTTTGTGGGAGAGTTTCTCAAGCTCTCTCACTCCTAGCTCCTCAGATGCTTCACTTCAGCTTGTTCCCACACACTAAAACCTACTATTGACCAAAGAAAAGGGAGAGAAATATAACAAAAAAAGAAATCTGAGCTAAGAGAGGTGATGCACCAAATAGAGAGTGATCCACATAAACATGAAATAAACACTAATTCAACATAAGATAATTCTTGCTCACATAACCTCACAACTAGTTAATTTGCCTAAGTGTTTCATAAACTAGGCTCACTAAATCATACATGAAGCAAAGAGAAATTTCAAAATCCACACCAAGCATCCATTAATGGCAGAAAGAGCTCAAGTTCAGATATGCAACTAACTTGAAAACACCTAAAAATAGGTAAGAAAGGACAATGGACATGGAAGAACACTTCTTCATAAGGCCATCATGCACAAGCTTGCTAAACACAATTTCATGCAAGAGATAGGTAAAAATTGATCTTTATTGCTTCAAAAGGTCTTTCTTACAAATTTTGACAGGGTTTTTTTTGTCAAATGAGGATATCTGCTTTTTTATGGGGGAGCCAACAAAGATATATGAAAAAAGGGAAGAAGAAAAGAGAAGAGGCAAGAAAACAGAATTCAATAAATGAGATCCAACCACTCTCCGTGAATTCTCACCCACATTTGGGTTAATTAGAACTAATCCTTCTTCAACAAATTAACCACCATTAGCTCCAATAGTTTTCGAGATCTCTCATTGGTTGAGAAACACACTAGAAGACAAGAACTTGTTGAGGATGATGATGTCATGATCCACTAAAAAAGAAAAGTCCAGGGACGTCTTTAATGCTCGAGCTACCTTTTCTAATCACCTGATCTTCATCTTTCACTTCCACGCCATCCTTCACTTATCTTACATGTATAAGGACAAAATCTCCATAACTTTGAATCTGGACTGAGTCACGTTGCCTCTGAATTGAACTGTTATTTGTTAGAGATGATGGCCATGTCGAAGGATGAGAGCTTCCCCATTAATTGTATACACCAGCCCCTGCTTTGAAACCTAGGCCAAATCTTTTCTATAGATGGAAAACCAATCTAAGGACATTGGTTTTCCTGTATCCATTTATGTCGATACAAGTCTAAAGATTGTGCAACTTTTTTTTATCTTTTTAAATGCCAACGGCTACTTGCAAGGGTTCAAATTTTGATGTTTATGGGCCCGTCATCAATTCCTTCAGACAACTTGTTTCGACCATTTTCTTCGAACAATTTGCTTTGACCCTTCCTGCGGACAATTTGTCCGAAGTAATTCATGTCTTCAGACTTTATGAAAATGCCCATTTTCCAAAAGAGGTACCCTTCGGCTTTCTTGAAAGTGACCCCCTTGTTTATCCTTCAGAATTTTGAAAAAGCCCTTCGAAAGAATTGAAAATCACCCCTTGGCTTATCTGTTTGGACCTTTCAAAAAGAAGACCCCTTCAAAAATTTGAAAAGACCCCTCCAACTTTGTGAAAATGATGTTTCGAAAAAAATGTTTTGGCCCTTTGCGAAGGAAAAGTACATTTCGGAAAAGTTGAAAAGGTCCATTGCGAAGGAAAAGTACCTTTCAGATTCTTGAATGGACCATTGGAATTTGAAAATGCCTTCGACCTCTTTGAAATAGTCCTTCGAAAAAATTGAAAAGGGTCCCCTTTTCCCTGAGAAAAGATATCTTTCGGAACTTTGAAAAGAAACATTTTCCCTTTGGAAGTGCCATTCGAAAAAAAATGCAAGAGCTTTAGTATGTGGGCCAGAGATGGCCAACATTTCTAGCGACTCATAGGGAAGCATGTTTGCTATGCTTGAGAACCCAAACCACTTGCCTTGCTTAGTCCATTGGGCATGGAGTCATTAGCCTCTGCAACTGAGTTGGTCTGAAATTGGATACAAGGCTAACCCTTTCTGGAACTTCTTCTTGAAGCAACAAGGACAACAAGAACAAAACAAACACTGTGCCCAAGGCACTTAGGGAAGGGAAACACACCACTGAAAAGATGTGCACAAGGCACTTAGGAGAAAACAAAAAAACTATACAAAATGTACAATATATACAATGGCTGCAAACTCTTCTAATAGCAAGGTTTTAGATGAATCCCATTGATTGGGATGGGTAGTACCTCTTCATTTAGCTGGGCCAACTGAAAAACATTATGTCGTTTGCATCCGTGGATCAAATAAGGACCACTCCACAAGATGTCAAATTTGGTATTGTTGTCTGGCTTGGCCTTATTTGAATCCCACTTGAGGACTAGGTCCCCTTCCTTGAAGTCCCTTACTATGGCTCTCTTGTCAAAGTCTTTTTTGACCTGAGCTTGAAGTGATTCTAGTGATTTCATTGCAAGGTCTCTCATTTCTTCAAGATCCATGAGTTCTACCAGTCTCACATTCATGGGCTCATCTTCTATTAATTCCAGTTGATGGGCTAGTTCTAATGCAAGCATCTCTAGAGAAATGGGAAACTTGGCCTCCCTTCCATATACTAAGACATATGGAGAATTGCCAATGGCAGCTTTAGGAGTCACCGTGTCAGCCCACAAGGCTGTCTTTAGTTTGGTGTGCCATGCCCTTTGATTCTCTTCTATAGTTCTGATGATTCTCAGCAAATTCTTATTTGTGGACTCAGCCAATCCATTTCCTTGAGGATAATTATTGAAAGAGGCGTTGAAGTAAATGCCCATCTTGAGAGCCCATTCATTTGTGTTTAGACCAAGGAATGCCAATGCATTATCAGAGATGATAGTGGATGGAACACCAAACCTGGTCACAATGTTGTCATAGAACTCTAGGACTGCACCTTCATTAGCTTCTTTCAATGCAATCACTGCCACCCACCTGGTGAAGTAGTCGGTTGCAGTAAGCACCCATCTATGTCCTACATTTGATGGAGGGTTGATCATTCCTATGAAATCTAGCCTCCATTGCATGAAAGGTTGCTCTACTTGATTTGGGTTGAGAGGGAGGGATGCTAATATTTGCTTACCCACAAAGAAAGCACACTTTTGACATTTTTTTACCCATGCATACGCATCTTTGAAGAGGTTGGGCCAGTAATAACCAGCCCTCATTATCTATGTTGTTGTGGTTCTAGGTGCAAAATGACCTCCTGCAGGGCCATCATGGAATTGCTCCAAAAGCTTGGTCACTTGGTCATTATCTATGCACCTTAGGAGCACTCCATTGAGGCCCTATCTGAATAAAACCCCATCAACCAATGCATAAGAAATGGATTGAAGTCTAAAATACCTTTTTTTGCCTTGTCCAAACCCTGAGGCACTCACTTGTTATCAAGAAACGTGTCATATCCTAGAGCCAATTCGTGTGAGTTGGAGGTGCATCTATTTGTGGGTTATCTTGTGTTACCAAGATGACCTCATTGTCTTCATGAAGGTCATCGACCATATGCTCACACAAGCCTTTACCTCTTACTAGCTTAGTGACCTTGATCTCCACATCATACTCCATGACCTTGGTAATCCAATCAGCTCTCTTTTCATTCAAGTCTTTGTTAAGAAGGAAGTCTCTCACTCCAGGATGAGACACCATAAGATAGATTTTGCTATTGGAGAGCATTGGCCTGAACTTTTAAGGCTTCTTACTGCTGCAAGGACTTGCTTTTCTACAAAAGTATACCTCACCTTATACCCCTCAAGCCCCTGACTAAAAAATGCTATTGGTTGCTCAAGTCTTTCAACATTCTTTTGCATCAGCATAGCTGATATATTATCAATTTGGCAAAAGCATACAATATGAAATCCCTTGAGAAATCATGATTCATGAGTGTGGGTGCTTGGGCAATGGCTTGCTTGATAGCCTCAAATGTTGATTTACCTTCATTTGACCAAGTGAACACTTGGTTCTTCAGCATAGCAGTGATGGGCTTGACCAAGTTTGCAAAACCAAGTATAAACCTTCTCACAAAGTTTATTTTTCCAAGGAAACTTTGGAGTCCCTTCTTATGCTTGGGAAAGGATAGAGCCAAGATGGCACTTATTCTATCAGGATGAATAGCTAATCTTTGTTTTGAGACAATGTGGCCCAAGAGTTTGCCTTCATGAACAGCAAACACACACTTCTTGGGATTCAAAGAGATTGCATATTCTCTACATCTATCAAAGATCAATCTCAGGTGGTCCATGTGTTCATTGGCATCTTTGGAGAAAACTATGATGTCATCCAAGTATACCAGCACCATTTGATTCAGCAATCCTTGGAAGGCCATGTCCATTGCTCTCTGAAAAATGGCCCCAGCATTTGATAGGCCAAAAGGCATCTTATGATATGCATACGTGACCCATTTGGTAGTGAAGGTAGTCTTGTATTGATCTTCTTCCCTTACCAGCCCCTGGTTGTATCCCGAGTACCCATGCAAAAGAGAGAAGTGTTCCGAACTTGTAACTATTTGAAGAAGTTGCTCCATGGATAGCAGAGGGTAATGGTCCTTCAAGGAGACCCTGTTCAGATCTCTAAAGTCAACACACAACCTAATCTCCCCACTCTTCTTCCTTACAGGCACCAAATTGGCTATCCATGATGTGTTTGATGGGAAAGATAATCTTGGATTCAATCAATTTGGTTAGCTCTTTCCTCATAAGCTCTTCTATTTTGGGGCTGACAGACCTTTGCTTTTGCCTCACAGACTTAGCATTAACTTCTAGCTCTATGGTATGATGGGCTAACTTTGGATCAAAATCTTTCAGGTCATTGTATCCCTAAGCAAAGATGTCTGAATATTCTTTACAGAGTTCAATGAAAGCATGTCTTTCTGCCTCATTGCTTACCTTCCCAAGCTTGAGGAGCTTGTCCTTGAAAATAAGGACTCTTTCATAGTTCTCATCAGTTGACATCACTGCTTTGTCTTTCCTCATATGGTCTCCCTCATGTAAAAGACTTTCAAGGGTGACCAGCGCTTTAGGAAGCTTGTTAGATTTTAGTTGAACAATTTGATCCTCATACTGATGTCGAATTTTACCTTGGTTTATTAAGGATAACTCCACTTCTTGCTGCAAGAAATAAGCAATTTGTTGGTCATTTTCGAAGACCTGCCAGTGGGCTTCATTATTTGGTACTGATGGCCTCACCACCAACTTGATATGTCGTTGAACCTTGGCCTCTTTTAGCTTACTTGGAATACCAAAGTAGGTTCCCATAGTTACCAACCTGTCAACATGTTGATTCTGGTTCCTTGGTACAGCTTGGATGTTGAAGGCTTCAAAATCTTCAATTAGGTCCCACACTCTATTTTTGTAGGACCTCATCAAAGGATTCTTTGTAATGTTCAGGCCCTTGACTTGGTTCACTATAAGCTCACTATCTCCATATGCTTGCAACTGCTTGATTCCCCTCTTACTCGCCCATTGGAGGCCATGGATTAGGCCTTCATATTCTGTTGCATTGGAGGATCAACTGAAATGGAACCTATAAGAAGAGAAAAACATACCATATGAAGGGGAAACCAGCATTGCCCCTATACCTACTCCATTTTTGCTCTTTGAACCATCAAAGAACAACTTCCACATACCATTGAGGTCTTCTTTAGGTCCAATGAGGGAAGGCATGAGTTGATTTTCTTTATGTAGCAAATAGACACCCATGTCTCTTTTCTCAACACCTTCCAAAGCATTGAGAAATTGATTATCCCCCCATAGCTCATCCAAGAATAAATCTGGAACCTCCTTAGGGTAAGTATTCAGTTCTTGACCAGTTGTAAACTCATCCTCATCAAGGATAGTACAATTGATGTTATGCTATCTAGCTGATGAGGGTAAATGTGAAATTGTCTCACGGGCTCAGCTTTGATTGATTCCTTAGTCCCATACCTCGTTTTGAATGCCATGTATGACCAATTTGCTGAGAGATAGCCTCCTATCTTTGTTGTGAATTCTCTAGAAAGGCATAACGCAAAGCGAGGAGTCACATCAAGGATCAACACACCCTGAACCACTGAAACACTAGGATAAGCATGCAGGGTCAAGCTCAATTCCTTGATGATACCAGATGGTTTTGTGGAAGAACCGTGAAGCTGTAGAACTCCCTTAATATGTGGCTCATATTTGAGGTTTAGCTGATCAGCTATAGACTTTGCCATTACCGAAGTGCTAGCTCCACTATCTACCAAGCAATTATGCACCAAGGAGTCACCGATGATTAATGAAATGTAGAAGGGAGGAGGTTTGACCACATTACTTGACCTTTATCCCATAGGACCCTTGGTTGCATTAGTGAGGACCTCAACTTCTTTGTTTGGTTGTTTACCTACAGTTGTTGTAACACCTATCTTGGACAAACCTTCTTGAAGGATATCCACTTGACCGGGCATGAAAAGTATGTCCCACATTGGCACACTCGCATTGGACTTTTTCATTTGTTCAACAATGTTGATTGGTGGACCACCAACCTTCGCTTGTGCTGTGGGAGCCACTGCTGTTTGTTAAATCTGTGAGCTTTGTGGAGGTATCGAGACCTTTGGAGTGACAACAAGCTCGTCAGGATTAGACAATGGAGTGGTGGTAGGAGGTTCCTTAAATGCTCCTTGGTTGTCACCCATAATCCTTCTTTTGAATCTTGTATTTGCTGCCATTGCGACAAGAACTTGATAGGAGCTAGCCTGTTGATTGGATGCATATCACTCTTCCTACTCACTAATGACCATTGTAACATCCGGTTGGTTTGGTACCTGATTCGATCCTCATTCTTGTGGAGACTGCTCTGGCTTTGTCATCATGGGAGTCTTTGTGCTTTGAGCCATTAAGGCTTGATTATATCCATAAACAACAGCCTGCTACCATTGGTCATTAAATCCCTGGTTAGAACCATTAGTTGGAACAATGGATTGCCCAAAAGACTGGTTCCAAGACATGGTCCCTTCAGCTTCTTGAACCATGTTTTTTTTAATAGGAACCAAGGAGTTGGAAGAGCCTGCAACATTTGGATTATAGTTATTTTGTCCATCATAGTTAGACTGCCCTTGTCCTTGACTTTGTCCTTGGAAATTTCCTTTATAGGGTGGCCTATTTGCTTGATAAGACTGTTGTTGAGGCTGATATGGAGCTTGATAAGGTTTATTGAACTGAGCTTACCTTTTTCCATTTACTACATCATTTGTCAAGGATTGGAGCATGCTTTTAAGTTCTAGGTAGTTTTTTTGCTCTTGGGAATCACTTGATAGTGGAGGCCTTTTCTTGCTTAGGGGAAGGTATAGAAGCAATTATTGGAGTTGGAAGAATAACATCAAGTGGGGGAACAACTACAGGAGGTGGTCTGATCTTAGAGAAAAGAGGCATTAGGGGCCTAGGAGTAAGCTTGTCGGCCTGAACTAGACAATTTTCAGCTTTGATAGCCACCTCGTAAGCGTCTGGTAATATATCTCCTCCCATGGATTGGATCATTACTGCTATGTTGCTATTTAGAGCCTTCAAATAGTATAAGAATGCAAAGTTAGGGGATGGTCTAACAGCGGCTAGAATTCTGTACCAAGCTTTTTGGAATCTTGTGTTGAAGTCTTGCATAACTTCAAGAGGAGCTCTCCTGATTGTGATCAACTATTCTGCTAGTGACAAATGATCACTCTTGTCTGCAAATCTCTTACATAACATTGTTCCTAGCTGATCCCATGATTGATAGAGTTAAGAGCCAAACCTCTATACCAATCTAAAGCCTTTCCCTTAAAGGATACAACCAATAGTCTGATAGCTACGTTTTCTACTATGACATTATGGATATTGCAGAAATTGGTTATATTTGTGATGTGTTCAGTAGGAATTACGGCTTGGTCTCCTATGAAATATGGGACATTTTTGAGGGTTGCTACTTGCATAGAATCATATTATGGCAAATTCAAATGACTTTGGCTACTGAAACCTACAAAAGCTCTTTGGGGAATCATGGTAGCAAGAGGGGCTAACAACGATCTTCTTGCATAGATATACCTCACAACTGGTTTAGAAAAATAGTTTCCTACGTATGGGTGAGTATGGGCGAACCTTAACCTTTTTGATGAGTTTAAAGGTAATTCAACAAATTCAAAAGGAATACCTCTAGAAGCTAATCTTGTAGTCACCTTTGGAATGAAAGATAGCTACTGTTCTGCCACCATATTGCTGAGTGTTCTTCGAAGTCATCAGATACTGAAAAATGAAAGCTACAACCACTGCAAATTGATCAAACTAGCATCAAACTTGACCAATCTTTTTCGAAAGGAGTCCCACCGAGTGTGTCAGATGCTATTGTAACGTAGAATTGCACCCTTTGTGGGAGAGTTTCTCAGGTTCTCTCACTCCTAGCTACAAGTGTTGGGACAACCTCACGTTGTGGGTATCTTGTAATGAGGTTGAACCTCTAGGCTTTTTAATGAGACTAGCTCCTCAAATGCTTCACTTCAGCTTGTTCCCACACACTAAAACCTATTATTGACCAAGGAAAAAGGAGAAAGATAATATAAAAAGAAAATCTGAGCTAAGGGAGGTGATGTACCAAATAGAAAGTGATCCACATAAGCATAAAATAAACACTAATTCAGCATAAGATAATTCTTGCTCACACAACCTCACAACTAGTTAATTTGCATAAGTGTTTCATAAACTAGGCTCACTAAACCATACATGAAGCAAAGAGGAATTTCAAAATCCACACCAAGCGTCCATTAATGACAGAAAGAGCTCAAGTTCAGACCTGCAACTAACTTGAAAACACCCAAAAATAGACAAGAAAGAAGGACAATGGACATGGAAGAACACTTCTTCACAAGGCTATCATGCACAAGCTTGTTAAACACAATTTTCAGGCAAGAGATAGGTAAAAATTGATCTTTACTGCTTCAAAAAGTCTTTTTTACAAATTTTGACAGGTTTTTTTTGTCAAATGAGGATATCTCCTTTTTTATGGGAGAGCCATCGGAGATATATGAAAAAAAGGAAGAAGAAAAGAGAAAATACAAGCAAACAAAATTCAATAAATGAGATCCAACCACCCTCTGTGAATTCTCACCCACATTTGGGTTAATTAGAACTAATCATTCTTCAACAAATTAACCACCATTAGCTCCAATAGTCTTCAAGCTCTCTCATTGATTGAGAACACACTAGAAGACAAAAACTTGTTGAGAATGATGTCATGATCCACTAAAAAGAAGTCCAGGGACGTCTTTATTGTTCGAGCTACATTTTCTAATCCCCTGATCTTCATCTTTCACTTCCACGCCATCTTTCACTTGTCTTACACGTATAAGGACAAAATCCCCATAACTTTGAATCTGGACTGAGTCATGCTACCTCTGAATTGAGCGGTTGTTTGTCGGAGATGATGACCATGTCGAAGGACAAGAGCCTTTCCATGAATTTTATACACCAGCTCCTGCTTTGAAACCTAGGCCAAATATTTTCTATAGATGAAAAACCAATCTAAGAACATTGGTTTTCCTATATCCATTTATGTCGATACAAGTCTATAGATTGCATAGCTTCTTTTGATTTTTTTAAATGCCAATGGCTACTTGCAGGGGTTCAGATTTTGATATTTGTGGGCCCGTCATCAATTCCTTTGGACAACTTGTTTCGACCATTTTCTTCGGACAATTTGCTTAGACCCTTCCTGCGGACAATTTGTCAAAAGGAATTCATGTCTTCAGACTTTATGAAAATGCCCCTTTCCGAAAGGGAGGTACCCTTCGGCTTTCTTGAAAGTGACCCCCTTTTTTATCCTTCGGAATTTTGAAAAAGCTCTTCGAAAGAATTGAAAAGCACCCTTTGAAAGAATTGAAAAGCAACCTTCGAATTCTCTGTTTGGACCTTTCGGAAAGAAGACCCCTTCAGAAATTTGAAAAGACCCCTCCAACTTTGTGAAAATGATCTTTCAGAAAAAATGTTTTCGCCCTTTGCAAAGGAAAAGTACCTTTCGAAAAAGTTGAAAAGGTTCATTGCGAAGGAAAAGTACCTTTCGGATTCTTTTGAATGGACCGTTGGAATTTGAAAATGCCTTCGGCCTCTTTGAAATAGTCCTTTAGAAAAATTGAAAAAGGTCCCCTTTTCCCTAAGAAATATATCTTTCGGAACTTTGAAAAGAACCATTTTCCCTTTGGAAGTGCCCTTTGAAAAAAATGCAAGAGCTTTAGTATGTGGGCCAGAAATGGCCAACAGTTACCACTGGATAGAGGTTTTGAGCATAATATTGAGTTGGAATAGGGTGCCAAACCGGTTATTGTCACGCCATATCGTCACCCAAGAGCTTTCAAAGAAGAAATTGAAAAGACCATCAAATATTTGCTTGACATGGGGCACATAAGACCTAGCTCAAGTCCGTTTGTTTCTTCAGTGGTGCTAGTAAAGAAAAAGGATGGCACTATGAGGATGTGCATTGATTACAGATTGTTAAATAAGAAGACCATCAAGAATAGGTATCCCATACCTAGGATTGATGAATTGATTGGTGAGTTGCATGGTTCCACTTTTCCAAAATTGACTTGAGATCTAGTTATCACCAAATCAAGGTAAAAGAAGAGAATGTTCATAAAATTGCTTTTAGATGTCATTTTGGGCATTTTGAGTTTTTGGTTATGCCTTTTGGATTGACTAATGCTCTTGCTACTTTCCAGTCATGTATGTACAACATATTTAGCAAATATCTAAGGAAGTTTGTGCTAGTTTTTTTTGACGACATTCTTGTGTATAGCAAAACTTTGGAGGAGCACCATAGACACTTGGATTTGGTTTTGGGCATTTTGGGGTAGCATTATGTCTTTGCAAAGAAATCTAAGTGTTGGACAAGCAAAAAATTTGTATTTGGGACATGTCATCAATGCACAAGGTGTGCAAGTGGATAAACAAAAAACTGCAGCCATCATGGATTGGCCTATTCCCTCTACACTCACACAATTAAAAGGTTTTTGTGGTCTTTGTAGTTACTACACAGGATTTGTGAGAGGTTTCTCACAACTTGTTGCCCCCTTGACTGATTTGACTCAGAAAGGGGCTTTCAAATGGTCCAAAACAACCCAACTAGCATTTGAAAAACTCAAGGAGGTGATGTGTTCTTGTCCGGTACTTGCTATTCCATATTTTTCTACTCCTTTTATAGTTGAATCTGATGCTTCAGGTGTCCTAATAGCTGTCCTAATACAGAACAAACACCCTTTTGCTTTTGAAAGTAGAAAATTCAAAGATTCAGAAAAGGTGTATTCAATCTATGACAAGGAGATGTTGGTAGTCATGCATGCTTTAAATAAGTTTAGACAATATTTGGTTTGTGGCAAATTTATTGTAAAATCGGATCAAAACAGTTTGAGTTTATTCCTATATCAAAAAGAATTGAATGACAAGCAACAAAAGTGGCTAAGCAAGGTGCAAGCTTATGATTTTGATATTGAATATGTGAAAGGTAAAAACAATGTGGTAGTGGATGCTCTATCAAGGAGGCCTTGTTTGGAATTGCTTGAGGGCAAGCAATTATGGGAAGGGAGGACAATAATGTCCCCATTTCTAGATCACTTATGAACAGGTACTGAAGATCTTTGGTCTACTTTCCACATAGACTAAGGTATCACTTTTAGGGTTTTATTTTAGTAATTAATTATGATTGTCCGAATAGTGATTTTTATCATTTATCTATATAAGTCGATTCTAGTTGATTAATAGAATATTTTTAAAAGTAATTTTTTATCACTATGGTAATTAAAGGATAAATGATTATTGAATTATTGTCTAAAAGTAATTTTAATTACTATTTGATTTTAAAGCAATTAATTTAATATTATATTTGAAAAAAGAGGAATGTCGGCTCGGGAGATGAACAAAGAAAAAAAGAGATCTTAAAAAATCGACAAGGAGGTGTTATGAGGTATTTTACCCCCCCAAGGTGGTTCGCCACCCTTTGGAGAGTACAAATACAAGGTAGAGATCTTATTATTCATATGTTGAATATTATTTTGTGAATCTTCATGCTTGAAGAATGATTGGGATGTATGCCCGATAATTGCTCTCGAGGTTTTGAGCTGAATTATCAATAAAAAAATGTTTTTTGACACCACTTTACAAAGAAATATTTTGTTACCCTAGGAGTGGGGCGATTTGCCTTGGTGATATTTGGAAAGGGTTTTGAGGACAAATTGGGTGTCCAATTGCTCAAAACTAGTTGCTGGAATTTATTGCTAATTTTTTGAAGTGTGGCGTTGGGTTTTGTTGGATGATTGGCAAGATTTTCAAGGGTTATTTGCATAGTTACAAGGTTCATCTAAATCCAGAAAGATGCAAATTTTTTTGCTCTTTCGGATTAATATGATTCAATTCAAACACTTTTCTATATAAAAATAGTAAAAGTTAAAAACGCAAAAAAAAAACCCTAAAAAAGTTGGCAGTGAGCTTCAAAGGATTGACAACGATGACAAAGGTTGACAGTGACACGGTGATGGCAAAGAGTCCACATGTGGCGAATGGCAGGAGAGACGATAGTGGCAAGCAATGGCAACGTCCATCAGCATAGGCAGGCAACGTCAACCAATGACAGAGGCATGGAGTGTCAACCAACGGCAGAGAGGCTGGTTTTTTTTTGTTTTTTTTGTTTTTTTGTTTTAATTTAGGTATTTAGTAATACTTTAGGTTTAGGTTTATTTATTTAATATATATTATTAGGTATTTAGTAATACTTTAGGTTTAGGTTGGTTTAAATAATATATATTATTAGGTATCTGTATTTTGTTTTAAATTTTGTTTAAATATTTAGTTTTAGATTAAGTTTAAATTTTATTTATTATTAAATTAATTTTTTTTTAATTTTTAATTAAGTTTAAAAAATATATATAATAAAATCAAAATTTAAAAAAAAATAAAAATAAAAATATTTAAAAGAAATAATAATATTATGATATATTTATTTTTTATTTTTTATAGTTTTATAATTCTATTTTATATAGGTCATTTAAAATTAAAATTAATAATATTACAATATATGTTTTATTATTTTTTAAAGTTTTATAATTTTATTTTCTATTACCATAAATCATTTAAAATTAAATTTAATAATATTATGATATGTTCTAACTTTTAAATATTTTGTATATTAAATTAATGTTCATTCTTACAAGGGATAACTTGATGAAAAGAGGTATGGTTGGTCCCTTTTGGTGCCCTTTATGCAGAAATGCAGCGGAGACTCTAACTCACCTCTTCTTTCAATGTCCTTTCACTTTGGGCTTATGGGGCACTCTTGCTGATTGCTTTTCGGTGACTTGGCATTCCTTCGATAATATTGTGGATACTTTCAGAGGTTGGAAAAATGCAATTAGGGACACTCAAGACTTTTACACAGGGATATGGCTTGTTGTTTCTCTTATGTTGTGGAATGTTTGGAAAGAAAGAAACAGGGGCATATTCAATCTTGAAAGCAAACAGGTGGTACATCATGGACACGACTAGAAGCAATATTGCCGAATCTATCTTGCACAACTTGACTCTTCCTTCTCCGTTGCCTATGAGGTGGCTAGTCCTCTTACAAAAATTGAATATGGGTAATAGGCAATTGCAGTTGAAGCAAGATACTAAACGAAGGACACCTTTCACTCTCCACTCATGGCAGCCTCCTCCTTTTGGAATTGTCAAAATTAATATTGATGGGGCAGCGAGAGGAAATCCGGGCCTTGCTAGTATGGAAGGAATTGCTCATGATTCTTTGGGGACCCCTCTCTTCTTCTTTGCTCAGCAGTTGGAGCACTACACTAACAATGTTGCTGAAATTATGGTTGTTCAACATGCTATTTTGGAGGCTACTAAATTGGGGTGTCCTAGTATCATAGTTGAATCAGATTCCAAGGTTGTTATCAACATCCTTCGGGCCCCTGATCAGCACTTGTCTAATAATTGGCTTATTGCTAGGATTCATAATCATATCAAAATCATTGCTAGCAAGTTCCAATCTATTATATATTCTCATGTGCCTAGGGAGCAGAATAAGATGGCAGATGCTTTGGCCAACTGGGCTTTAGATCATTCAAATCTGTTACACTTTGGTCCTCTTCCCCTCACCTGGTCGCAGGAGAAAAGATAGCAGATTGAGCAGATCCTCTCTTTGAAAGATCATGATGGATTATTCACAGATTTGCTACCTCTTTTTCTTTATTTGTACTTGGAATTCTAAAGATGTCTCCTCTAGTATGAGCATAATTGCCTGGCATTGTATTTTGATACTCATATTTTTATTAATATAAAGTTGGTGGTTTTGGTTTAAAAAAAAAATAATAATAATAAATTAGTGTTTATTCTTTAGTAGATTAAAATATTTTGCATATATATATATATATATATATATTTTTTGAAACGAATCTTTTCATATTTTTTTCGAACCTTTTCAAGAATTCCGGATTCTACATTTTTTTGCCCTCCGAAACCTTTTCGGATTTCCGAACCTTGTATGGTTATTTGATTGAAAAAACAAATAATAATTTTTTAAATTATTATTAATTTATTTGACATAATTTTATGGTGAATTCGGCTTCATGAAATGATGATTTGGGATTAATAAATAATTTATGATTTTTCCTAACTATGGCGATTTAGTTAGGCAAGCTTGGAAGGTCTTTGGGGATGCCCTAAAGCCTAGTTTGTGAAGAAGATTTAAATCTGATTTAATTGCAACCATTTAACTTGGGGTGACTTCACTTGGGAGATTGTTTGGTCACTTTGGGTGCCCTAGAAAGGAGCTGCAATTACTCAATTTTTTTTGGTATTTTTTCTATAATGATTGCAAGGGTTTGAGGAAGATTTTAAAGGGGGAACAATAGATGTTTTTCTGAATAAAATTAGATATTTTCCAGCAAGCATATTTCCGAAATTTTTCTTCTTTCAAATGGAAAAAGTTACACTTTAATTAATTTTCAGTTGTTTCTCATATTTGCATGTTTTGGGATGAATTAAGGTTGAATCGATTGCTGGAAATTGTCTATTTATCCCTTGTACTTTGGCGCCAAGGGTTTGGTGAAATTGGGTGTGTTGAAGCTTCATTTTTCAGCTAGGGTTGGTTGATTTTTCAAATTTTAGAATTTATTTGCATAATATTTGGATTTTAGGGAAAACCCTTATTTGGTCTTTTAGCCCAAAAAGGGGACATTACACAAGGACTGCTTATAAGGCTGTAGTCAGAGAAAAACCATGCCCCTGGTGTAAAGCTGTGGAGAGCAGTGGCCATCGGCATGTTGCTTCATCTGGTTTTATGCCAAATGGAGGTTATCCTTAAGAGTTTGAAGGCTATTTTAATGCGTATTGAGTATGGAATCCACAACCTAGACATGGAAACTACCTAGAGGGTAGATCTGAAGAGACGGTCTGTCATATCCCCATCAATAAGACTTTATCTTTACATCAAAATAAGTGTCAAGAGACACGATGATTGTACTAAGAGCAATGACTTATAATTATTATGTGTTTGATTTATCATTACATTGTGATTTATTACATACGGCTATGATTACATGTGTTGGATTTATTATTACATTTGATTGTGATTTCTTGATGAGACGTTACTTTTATATAGTTTAGTAGCTCTATTGTGGCACATTGTTATTACTATTACTATTTTCATGATTATGCTCAATAGCCATTACTGCTTCAGCAGTTTTACTATAAAATTGGTTTTGCTTTCATTATCATTGGACCAGGTATTGTTGATATTTTGTGGTTGTTTTGCAGGTGCTTGGATTGGCCACCAAATCTAGGCTTGGCTGCAGAAAAACACAAAGAAAGAAGGTAAAGTAAACATAAAGAGAGTAAATACCCAAGTGACCATAGATGTCATTAATTTCATATCCATATTGAGTTACTAAGTTGTTCTTAACCTAAGTAGTAAGTTGCACTTGTAAAGTGAGTCATAAATTGACATCATTGCTTTTTTTGAGCAAGAGATTATGCTATATGCTGTTGTTATGGCAATGGTGTCAATATGTGAAAGAAAAAGCTATTCGTGTTAAGTTTGTTATTAAAATGTCTTAAGTTGAATTTGTGTTGTATTGATGACATGGGTAATTATTGTTGAAATTAAAACCGCAATAGAGTCGGTTGCACCTTATGCCACTAAATGCGGGAACTTGTCTAAATATTTCACCTCGCAACAAAGGCACTACAGTGAGTTGTCACATTAATCGAGGTAAAACCATTACTATGACACTTTGTTGGCATATCTTGTAAATATAGTAATACCTCCAAGGGTAACAAGCACATATAAAGAAAATGGGAGGCATATTAGCCATACGACAAAAGTTGTGATTTTAAGCCGTAATTGGCATAATAAAAATAAAATACATAAAAAGGTTAAAGAGTTGGGTGGGAAACCACCCTAACCTAACTCTAACCTTGAGTAGTAATGTTTGAACCCATGAGAATGATTAAGGGAGTCAACGCCTAGTTAGGTTTTATGGATGCCATCATTTGGCCTAGTGGCAAATAGAATTTGATCGGGCCAGCATGGAAGTAGGGTAATGAGGGAGTTTTATTTCACCTCAATTGTCAGTTCTCCCTACGTAGAGACCATGCAAAGATAATTATCACTTTGGGCCATGGGTTGAACCATGCAGAGGAAATTATGAGGCAGCTATAGGCCATGTAGACTACAAGTAATTGTTTATTACGGTTAACAATGGCCATCATGCATCACTTGAGCTCCGAGATTCTTGGCATGGAGAGAATATGGACAAGAATAAAGAGGGAGAATAGAGGTTTTGAAGATACATCTCACATAGCTTAATCCAATGGTGAGAAAGGAAAGTGGGAAGGAGTCTACAAGAGAATATAGGCAAGTCCAGTATTTGAGGTTATTGAGTTTGGCAAGTAAATAAAGACCTTCGAATGAATACATTTTGGGTCTATTGTTATGGTAGCAGAAGGCAATATAGAGGTTTTCGAATTTAGAAATGTATGGTATGTTGTATGACGAATGTGATTTCATTGTGCCTGAGTTTTGCATACAAACATGTAGGTTTCTTTGTATAAACTTCTGCACTTGTATTCGGTTGGGTGAGATTGCATCGAGTTGGTCATTAAATCAAAATAGATAACTAAACCCTCTTAAGAGATCAATTAAACTAGTCAGTTGAGTCTGTGAGCCCAATCTGTAATTAGGGTAAACCCTAATCCTGAAACTTAAAGGGGTAAGAAACTTAAATGGGTGTTAAGCATGAATGAAGAAGGTAAAGACCAAGTTATTATGCCTCAAGAAATTATAAAAACTCATCTAAGGTATAGCAGGGAAACCTACAGACTTGTTGAAGGTTTACCATTCAACCTTGGGTAGTAACAAGGTATTTTCTTTGGTATGATTGCAAACAATCTTAAAATGTATTAAGCCATATAGTGGTTAGAAGTATTAAAGGTTGTATATAGCCTATTCACTACCTTTGAGTTCTTCGTAAATTCTGGGGTAATAAGTCCAAGGTAATGGGCCGGTTAAAAAATCAAGTATGAATAAGGAAGAAAGGTATACGGTTTGTACACAACCTTATGTAAGACTTACAACCCTCCTATCACTAGGCAAAGACATAGACTCATAAAGAGAAAGTATCTTGTTGGAAGAAAGACCGGGTTGCATACAACCTATAATACTTTCAAGCATAAGACCTTTATGGCATAGAATAGTATATGTTAATGCTTTAACAAATCTCGGTTTAGAGTTAACAAGTGGTTAATAACCTTGTCCAAAGGCTATAAAATCTCTTGCTTTTGTCATCGTTTATGGTTTTTTGTTATGAGTGTTTTCCCACACCCAAATCGATGGTTGGGATGGGTAGAGCCAAAAGCTTGTCCACTGATGGTTGGGCTTATCTTGACCAATTCGAGTATAGATAGCTAACGAGATCCTCCATGAAGACATTGAGTTGATCAACGAGGCTTCCCACCAGTTACTTGTCTTCTGTATGAGATGTATATGACTGTACTTGTATATTCAGCTGTTGTAAATGCATGTAAACCCTTATGTGGTAATTCATGTATGATTATAAAAAGTCATAGCTATTATTGAGTACATGCTGCGATACATGTATGCTTATAGCATTAATCTTGAATGTTCATTAAAATTAGATGTGAATTGTTGTATTCACTCACGTGATACATAGTATACTATAACAGGTTTGTAAAAAACTATGTATGTTGTGTTCAGTCGATCATTTTATTGATGAATTATCAGCTCATTACAGTAGACTTAATGAAGGTAACTGTGCATAGGTATACAGTTCAGCTAGATATTTTATGTTTTGTTCATTTGATAGAAGGAATAAGATTAGATTCTAATAGCATTTTATACTTGGTTCATATTGAGTATGGTAACCTGTTACTTAGCAGACACTAAGTTGATGAAATTGCATTCCATTCCCATTCTTTAGCAGGTTATTATATTTTGTATATCAGCTATAAGAGCAAATTTGAGCTAAGATATGGTTATTGTCGATTAAATTTCCTTGTGACAAGATTAAAATGCAATTGTTCTAGTGGTATTTACGTCTCTATTGATTATATGATAAACTATTGTAAGTAACATACCAATTGTGTGAAGCCGAGTTTAGAATACCTAGGTTTCATACTATCTATTGGAATGAAGTTAAAGCACAAGTCTGAATACATATTCAGCCATGACTTCTAAAATGCATTCTGCCTTTCAGTTTATTCATGTATGAATGGCATATATTTTTAATTATGATTTGATGTATTTCTTTCACAAATTTGGAGTATGTACATCCTTGATGAATCGCATAGTTTAACTGAAGTTCTAACAATAGACTTAAGCTTGCATTTGCTATGACTATACTCAGCTGGATTATTTGATCCCTATTATGTGCATAGAATTCATTAAATGGTTTAGCAGTTAATTGTAAACTTGGACCATGGAGCAATACGTATGCCAAGGGATTTAACTTAGAGGTTAACACTAGAGCATAGAAGTCTCTAGTATTTCAAATTACTGATCTGAGGCATTTTATTTGATGACTAAGTTGTACTGTGGTTGATCTCTTTTATGCACGCTTTCTGAGTCTGAATAACTCAAGAAATAGATTATGAGCTCAATTGGTATACATTTCAATATGTTGAGTTTAACTCAAACAAAATTATGACTCCGTACATATTTAGAGTTGTCTTAAATATGGATATTTGCATTTTGTAAAAGAGATCTGCATTGCTCATTGTATTTGCAAAATATATCAAAGGTTCTCTGAGTAAAAATAGGTCATACTTTAAATCGAATCCTATAACAAATGTGACTAATACCAAGACTGTTAAATTATTCTTATATTCATTTTATTAAGCTGTACTTTCCCTGTCTGGGAGCTTTATTCTGTCTGATATGAAGTTATGAATTGTAATGACACCTAGACAACTCTATAAATGAGGTTTTTAAACATTTAAAGGCATGTAAGTGTACGTGAATTGGTATAAGTGAATCATTAAGGATAAGATAAATCCTTAAGAAACAGAACTTGCAATAAAGTTACTAGGTAGAGTAAAGTTGATTTTGTTAGAATTAAGAATATGGTGAATAACTTAACTAATCCTTATAGTAAGGTCTCTTATGTCAGCACTTGCAGGAGTAAAAAACAAGACCCCAACTATTGAACAGTTGTACCTAAACTTGAAGGTATTGTAATTTGTTCCCATAATGCAGAATTATGAGGCATTGTCACGAAGCAAGAACTTCGCCAAAGTTACTATACACAAACCAATGAGTCTATCTATTATAGATATTTAACATCTAGTTCAGAGAAGATCACCACATGTTGTCACTATGTTATCAAATGGTTTAATGAAGTAGACAAATTGCAATTGTTCTATATGTGAAAATTGCACATGCATTAAATGACTAGAAAAATAGTTGATACATTACTAAGTGAGATGATATTGTCTTCCCCAAAATGTTGACTTAATGAGACAGATCTTACAGGCTTCCTACATTCACTTCCCCAAACTCTTTTGGCGTACCATCCTCCCACGACATTCTCCCCTCCCAACTAAGCTTAAACCCACATCCATGATTTCCCATACCTCCACCCTTTATGATATTCCTAGCAAAACGCAAACCCATGTTGTTTCTCCACCATCTTCTTCTCGCTTTTTCGCAAACAAGAATGTTAGAGAGGTGGTGAAGGTGATGAATAGTAGCAAGGCAGCCGATGAAGAAGGTTTCCAAGCTGAGTTCTTCAAACATGGTTTTAGAGGTTTTGGAAGCTATTTGGTTGATATTTTCAACCACATGGTTTGTTCAGGTTTCCCATGCTCTTGATCACATCACAATTTTCACCCGATACACAAATCAGCCTTTGTTCAGATCCTAATAATTACAAGACAATCATGGTTGGACACACATTCTCAAAATTGTATGCTACTGTATTACACTTGCAGCTTTCGAGAGAGATAGAGCAGAGACACCTTAGAGCTAAGGGTCAGGCAAGGTTTAAACTAGCCCATTAGACCATTGATCATATTTTCACACTCTAGGCCATCATTGAGGAGGCACGTCATCGCTCATCCAAAGTCTATTGTTGTTTTATATAGTTTAGGAAAGCATTTGATTCTGTTCCGAGAGAGGCACTTTTCTAGAGACTTAGGAATATTGACATTTCTGAGACCCTCTTGGCAGCCATTATGAGATTATACAAGAATGTTCTTAGTCATCTCTACACGATTCATGGGATTTCAAACTTTATTAGGAGTACCATTGGGGTCAAGTAGGGATGCCCTTTGTCCCCAACCTTATTTGGGATATACATTGATGAGTTAGAGACCTTTCTTCATGAACATATTTAGGCTAGTCATGGGTGTCTTCTTCACCAGGGTTTGATTTCTACCCTCTTGTTTGCAGACGTTGTGGTTCTCCTAGCCTCTTCTCCTGAGGGCTTATAACGACAGTTGGATGCTTTGGCTCTCTTTTGCGATCTTCGAGAGTTGACCGATAATTTGGGGAAAATGAAGGTCATGGTATTTAATGGCTTGAAGGCCTCCCACCTCCATTTCTTTTTCAAAGGAAAGGAGGTTGAGATTACCACTTCCTATACTTATCTAGGAGTGCAATTTTTTAGTCCACATTTCATCTTGAGGCAAGCACTCTAGCTTAGAATAAACAAAGGTTATGGTTCTTTAGCTCTCCTTGAATGACAATGTTTTTGGCATCACTTTCAGGATATCACTTCCAAGATGTCACTCATGGATACACTTATCAGACCCATAGTCCTCTATGAATCTATAGTTTGGGGGCCGTCTCTACATGAGGAGGATTGAGCTGTTGTTGAGAGGGTCCAAACACTTCTCCTTCGTTGCATCATCAGATGTAAGCAAATAGTTCCCCAACACATTATTCTTGCAAAGTTTGGAGCCCAACCCTTTTAACTAGAGACTATATTTGATCTGATCACTTTCATACATCGCATATGGAGGTTTGTTGATTCTATGAGTGGACATGACAAATACCCATACTTAGCATACTGTTCTTTAGAGAATCTTGCTCTCTCAGCTCCTTTGACCCGTGGATGTTGTTGGTATATAGGAGCTTTTGATCTATTGGAGTCTGTGGGAATCAGGATGGACCAACTTCCTCCATTTATGTACTCCTTGGATGCACTAGCTCATCTTCTACCCACTAGACAAGAGTTGAACCAGATTATTAAGGATGATATTTACAGACAGTTTATCCATACTACTTGGGTAAACCCTCATGGGAGGTTACGCCTTAAAATGATATTTTACATAGAGCACTTCTTGGAGCTGATTGACGGATTTATCAATCATCCACAATATACATTCCGCCATTGGATGCACTCTCTTTGCATCCCTATTACTATAGTTTTGAGTGGGGTCTCACAACTTTAGGATTGAGATAGATCATCAGATAGATCGAGCAAATAGGGTTTGCCAATTATGGAGCGTCTAGGGGATGAAGTTCAAGGAGCATTTCATTTTGCATTGTCCCATTTACTATGAGATCAAAGGGAGGTTTTACTACTTATTTAGGAGGACACAGTCTCTTTCTAACTTCTTCAGATATGAGGACCAGAGATATAGGAAGCTCTTAAACTTCGTAATCATTTTATTCAGAGAGCCACTAGACCAATCTCCACTCAACAGATTACTTCCTTTTTCACGGTGCTACCTTCAAAGAGAGGCACTAAGCGATAGATTGATATCAGTACAACCCCACATTCCAAATCAGTAAGGCCTAGAGACACTATTCATAGTTCTCTGAGTTTTCATCAGCGTATTCACTTCAAACCCAGCTTCAGGTGGTAGACTAGGTCCACCAAACCTTCATATAGGACTTTTCCTTCTAGGCAGAGGATTGGAGGATAGTCCAGGCATCATACCTCCCCTTCTTCAAGTCAGGCTTCTATTCAGAGCTTCTTCTCATCGGCCTTGGATGCTAAAAGAGTTGGATCAAACTCTTGATGTTTTCCCTCCTGGTTCTTTCTTAGGGATCATCCTCGTGCTCTCGATGTTTACAAATTTTTGGAGATTGCTCATTTCTTCCGCTCCCTTCTTTGGACCTGAGTGTGGTTGGGTCCTTTGATGGTTTGGCTCTGAGCGTGGTCACTCTTTCCCTCTTTTACACTTTCTTTCAACATTGTTTTTCTTGTTTTCGGAGACCTTTTTGGTTTCTCACTTTTTTTTTTGAGACATTGCTATAATCTACAGTCCCTTTGACCTACTTTTGTGGTCATTAGTTGGACATTAATATATTTATCTTATGACAAAAAAAAATTAGGGTGGTTTTTTAGCAGATGTTTCATGTTGGTGGTTGACCATAAACAACTTCATATGATGTCATATTGGTGATAGTGTGTTACATGGAGTTATAACACCATTCTACAAATGGTAACCATTTGACCTAGTGATGCTGATCTGATGTGAAGCAACAAAGATAGATCTCCAAACATTTGTTGACAATATCCATTTGACCTTCTGTTTGCGAGTGATAAGGAAAGCTAAATTAAGTCAGTTGCCATTGCAGTGGAAAAGTTCTTGCCAAAAGTTACAATTGAAAATGTAATCATGGTCGCAAACAATTGAAGTAGGGTTCCCATGGAGGCAAAGAGATTGATGAAGGTAAGTTTGGGCGATGGTGGAGGATGTAAAAGGATGGGCAAGGGCATAGAAATGGGCATACTTGGAGAGGTGATCTGCCACCACCAAAATAATGGATTTCCCTCTCGACTTTGGTATCCTTCAATGGTAATAGCTAGAGTGTGCCTAAGGTCTAAAGTCCAAACCATTTCACCTTTGTTGTGCTGACAAGAGTCACATTCTACCACAACTATTTGATGTCTCTTTTAATGCCCTCCCAAAAAAATTTCTACAGAACCTTTCATTTGTTTTTAAAAATTGAGCGGGCAGCTAACAACAATGTGTGCAATTCTAGTATCAATTTTTCACGTAGGCCTGAATGGCACCAATAGAAGATGACTTTTGTATCATAAATATGTACCATCCCAAGAATAATTCGACCTAGACACGGGATCAATGAACACTTGTTGGATGAGCCACTAGATATGGGTGTCTTGGTGCCATTTTTTTTGGACCTCATGCACCCACTTTGAAATGGGGAATCACAGTGAACACAAATTTGTCTATTCTTCATACTTGTAAGACAACGCATTTGTGACAACATTGTCTTTACCTTTCATGCAGGTAATCTCATAGTCAAAGCCCATTAGCTTCGTTACCCAATTTTTTTGCTCAAGAGAAGATACTAGTGCTCCAAAAAGTACTTAAGACTATGATGATTTGCTTTGATGCAGAAATGTCTCCCTACTAGGTATGGGCACTAGTTGTTTACTGCATGACGGATGGCTAGCATTTCCTTCTCATATGTTGAGTAGGCAAAAAAATTTCCCTGTAAATGCCTTATTGGTGAATGCGAGGGGTCGACCTTCCTACATTATTCCACTTTTTGAGGAATCACTTTCAATCACAAAGGGTTTGGAGAATTCAGGCATAGCAAGAACTAGTGTTGTACACATGCCCTGCTTGAGAAGTTCAAAGGCGACTTCCACCGCCTTCGACCAATGAAAGGAATCCTTTTTCAACATTGTTGTCAGTGGAGGTGTAATTTTCCCATAGTCCTTGACAAACTTGTGATAATATTTGAGGCTTAAAATCCATAAAATCCCTTGAGTGTTTTGGATTTAAGCCAGTTTTTCATAGCCTCAATTTTTTTCGGATCCACGTTGACACTTTCCTCATAGACAATGTGTCCTAGATAATCAACTTATTTTTGGCCAAAAGAGCACTTTGATTGTCTGACACATAATTGGTTCTTAGAAAGGATTTGGAAGGTTTGTTCCAAATGCATCAGATGCTCCTCCCATGTTTTGACATACACAAGGATGTCATCAAAGAAGACTAGGATGAACCTTTTGAGAAAAAGCCTAGAGATCTTGTTCATTAAGCCTTGGAAAGTTGACAAACCATTGGTGAGGCCAAATGGCATGACTAGAAAATCCTTTTGACAATCATGAGTTCAGAAGGTTGTCTTAGGAATATCTTCTTCCTTTATACATATTTGATGATAGCCAGACCTCAAGTCAAGCTTTGAGGAGAAGAAAACTCCATGCAATTCATCCAAGAGCATATCAATCACCGGAAAAGGAAACTTGTCCTTAATGGTGAGTTTATTTAATGCTCAAAAATCAATACAAAGTTGTCAAGACCCATATTTTGTCCTCGCCAAGAATACTAGGGAAGGGTAAGGACCGATGCTTGGTCTAAATATTCCTGCCTCAAACAATTCTTGCACCATTTTTTCAATTTTAGTGTTTTATATAAATAGGCACCAGTAAGGACAAATGTTTGGAAGGGCACTGGATGGCATGATCTTTTGGTCATTGTGGAGGTAACCTTTAGGCTCCTCAAAGATAGTTGTATGCTTGGCTTGAATCAAATAATTTATTGAATTGGATTGCACAAAATTTGGCAAAAATCCCATTAAATCCCTTCTTTGGCAACTTCTCCATCCAATGAGAGTTAATGACACTTGTTGATCCCGGAGTGAGTATTTCTAGTGTTGTTAGCCCTTAACAGTGAATTGCATCCATAGTTCAGAAAACTCCCATAGTATAAGTCCCGATGTTTTAACCCATTGTGCTCCCAAAACTACATTTCAGCCATAGTGTTGGAGATCGGACTCAGCAAATACTCAGCAAGCCTATTTTTGCCTCAGACTTGGACTCGACAATAAAACTAGGCCAAGACTCGGCAAACTTTTTAAAAAAATTAAAAATAGTGAATTTTAGGAGAAAAACTATTAAAATGCATTCCATATCAAATCCACTTAAAAATACACTCAAAACTAGTCAATTACATCTAGCATACACAAATAAATAAGTAAATAATGTGACATTGAATGTTTTTTGTTGAACAATTCAACTTGAAACTTGAAAGTCGAGAACTAATATTAAATAGAACTTGTTTTTATATTCAACAAATTGTTTTTAACATACAAAATATAGATTTAGAAATCCATGGTGATGATATCAACAAAAAATAATATAAAAAGATATGTCTAAGATTGAGAAGAGCCTACATCGCTCGTCCTCTCAACACAAGCTCCAACATGTTGGAGCCTACGATGTTTTTGTATGTCAAGGAAGCAACTGCAACCATTGTACCCACCCTTGTGGTATGTACCACAACATCTTTACCCCTAGATGTACGAGCTCGATCCTCCTCTCCCAATGCTACAAGCACTACCTCGTGATCAACCTAATCAACCCATTTATTGTCCTCCTCTATAAACACATGGTTGTCATCCTTTGTGATCCACTGTGATTGTGGATCATACTCCTCTAGCTCAATGGGGGATAAATCTTCTTCATCCCATATAATCTTTTTGTGATAGAGGCGAAGGTTGTAATCCACAAATACAAGGTCATTCAACCTTTGCATTGACAGCCTATTGTGCTTTTTGGAGTGTATGTGCTCAAACATACTCCAATTGTGCTCGCACCCAGAAGCACTGCATGGTTGGCTTAGCAATCAAATAACGATCCTTTGAAGATTTGGCACCTTTGCAACAAAATTTTCCCACCATGCATCTGTAACCATAAGTGTTAAAATGTCTTAGACTTCAATTCCAAAAATATGAAAAAACAAGAAAAATTGGAAAATATTGATCATTCAACTAAAAATTTAGTTTGCTTAATTGTTGTTTTACCACCTTGCAAATATCTCGAGAAAAGAGATCTCCTTGTGCTTGTTTTTAGAACTCAATCTCGGACATAATCTTCACCCTTGTCTGCACATTTGTCTACAGGGCCTCTATGACTATGTAAAGGTGGCTCATAACCTCCTCATCGACTTTAAAGTTGTCAAGGGATTGGAACGATGGGTTCAAAAGTAGGCACAAGCATGAAGTGGCCTATGGAGTTGTTTTATCCACTATTGGTCAATGATATTCCAAATGGGCTTGTACTTGGCCTCGACAATGCTATAGACAAATTTTATTTGCTCTTTGGCTCGGTCCATGCCCTCATAGAAATACGCCATTGCGGCTTTTCTCCATCAACCACATGGAGGAGAGAAACCAATGGTTCCATGACCTATAACAAATATTAAAAAAGGTAATTTAGAGTTATAACTCTTAAATATTAAATTAAAAAATTAAATTACATAATGCTTTTAAACAAAGAAAATGAAAATTCAAGGAACTTAAAATGACATAAATTTACAATCTCCCTTGTCGACATCCAAAGTGGGACTCATTAACCCACTCTACAACAACAATCCCACCAAAGGTCTTTGCATATGAAGACTCGCTCCATTTCTTGCTAGCAAACATTCACCTCAACGAAGCTCTTGATTATAGCAAAGATTGCAAGGTGATGAAGGATGTTGCAAAAAAGGTTACACTAGGTCAGACCAACTCTTTGTTGTCCATGAACTCTATCATTAAAGAGAAGATCCAAGCATGGTTGTAGATGTACTTGCAAATATTAGGCCCCTGCTTGACAATTGGCATGACCCACTCCATTTTCTCAATATCCTCTAGCATCAAATCAATGCAATGCACTGAGCAAAGAGTCCAAAATATCGAGGGGTGTCTTTGCATAAGTAGCCTACTTGCATCAACATAATTTGTTGCATTATCGGTGACTACTTCCACCACACTTTCTTCACCCCTTTGCAATAACTTCTTCAAAAATGCCACATAAGTAATCAACATTTTTTATTCTCCCTAAGGCATCAATAGACTTGAAGAAGATAGTCCCACTTGAAGAAGAAACCAAGAAATCCAATAGTGTTATATTTTTTCTATCTGTCCATCCATCGGACATGATAGTGCATCCCTTATTCCTCCAAATAATTCACTACTCATCAATGATTGATTTCACATCAACCATCTTATCGAACAAAATTGCCCCCCTTAAATCATCAATAAAAGGAGCTTTGAACCTCCGATCAGCAATGGTGATAGCATCCACTAGTGCTTGCCAATAAGGCAACCTAAAATAGCAAAAAAATAAATTTGGAATTTTAATTAAAAAAAAAGATTTTATAAATAATAAACATAGTTCAGAAATACATTAGCATTCTAAATTCGTCCAATTTTTTTATTCTTAATGTAGAACAAAGTAGAAAAATATAATATTAACTCGCCGCATGAAAAGGAATGTTACAAAAGTACCAATAGTCACTTGTTGCACTTATTGTAGCTACACGTTTGTCCTTGTTTCAACATGTGCTTTGTAACGATGGTTGGGAACCAAGAGCACTGTGTGGGATGAACCAACTCATCGAGCTACGCTCTCTAGGGCCAATGCTACTAGATCTCGATCCCAAAATTGGAGGCATGGTTTTGGAAGCAACAATGATTTGTTGGTTTTGGTTCTCCCATAACTCCTTTTCATGAAAGCTCTCCAACTAAGCTATGATCTCCTTTACAACCTCAAGCTCTACGACGGGACATATTGCAGTGTCATGCTTAGATATGCAAGCAAGATGATATTTTAGGCAATTAATTCTGCCACCAAGAAACTCAGCCCCACAATATATGCAAATCACATGCCCTTTCTTCGAACCCTCAATGCCATGCCTCCAAGCAAGGTCTTTTAGATGTTTTAATCATCTTGTCATAGTAACCATAAAACCCAAAAACCTACATTGTACATAAACATAAAAATGAAAATGACCATAGGGTTAACATTTAACTTTGCAAATTTTAAATATACAAGAAGAAAAAACTTAGAATAGAAAAACAACAATAACCATGGTTCATAATAAATATCACAAGAGAAAAAGTTAAAGAAAGGAAAAAGGTAAAAAAAAAAAAAAAACAATAACCATGCGTTTTACTTTTAAATTTTAATGTGTAATGAAGAAAATGCTAGGAAATGAGAGAAATAAAAGAGAAGTGTTCATATAATTTACCTCTTGTAGATGTACACTTGAATCGGCTCTAAGCCTCCAACAATGCATAGCTGCGCACAATCCACAGTGGACAAACTTTGACTTGAACCTTTGGACTAGTGAATGCACTTAAAAGGAAAGGTGAGGAATTGACTAAAGAAATGGCGAAAGTCTAGAGAAATATTTGGGAGGAAGCGATGAATGTAAGGCTTCAAGAAGAAGAGAATGAAAGAATGTACAGACTACGAAGGGTTCTTAGAAGGGAAAACAAATATTGGAAGAAAATCAATGGTGAAATTGCTAAAAGAGAGTGATAAACAGACCAATGTTTCAACTTAACGATAGTAGTTAGAAAAACATGGATAAAATTCTAAGATTAAATATTCTAAAACGGTCATCGAGTACAACTAGATTATGAAAATTGAAGCATAAAGGTATTTTAGAACTTTCGTAACAGAGGATTAAAATGAATGATTGGAGCAAGAGGAATTGCTGGAAAACAATATGTCTATATGAATAAAAGAGGATACAAAAATTTTAATGTAGGAAATAAATGAAGTATAAAGCGTAGTGGGAGGACTAGGAGTCGAGAAGGACCAAGGCTTGGTGGATTCCAAGCTGGTGTTATATATTCTAAGGTATTTTGGGAGTGTTAAATTACTGAAGCAATTGAGTATTGTAGGGAAATACATTGCTAGAAGAATAGAACAATAGCTTGGCCTTGATCCCAAAGAATAAAGTCAAGTACTTTGATGTTTTTAAAGTCAGTTTTGTACAACACAATTTATAAAATCATGACTAAAGTTATGGAAAGCAAGTCATTTTTTTTTTTACTAAGTTGATGATGGATAAGGAGGCTTTGTGGCGAGAAGGAAATTTTATAGTGGATCTTGTTAGTTCATGAGACCATTCATTCAATGCACAAAACTAAAAACAAGATAATGATAATAAAATTAGATATGAATAAAGTATATAACATGGTGAATTAGGATTTCTTGATGTACTTTTTTAAAAGGACTTTGGATTTGGGAAATGTTGGGTGACATGGGTGGAAAGTTACATAAGCAACCCAACATTTTTAATATTGGTGAACAATCAGTTTGTCAAATATTTTCATGCATCAAGAGGACTTGAGCAAGGGAACCCCTTTCTACTTATCTCTTTCATGCTAATAGCAACATGTTTAGGGAGGATACAATAGGCACAAAACTCTTCAATAGCCTTGACACACATTCTATAATTTTTAATGATACTTTGATTGTTACTTACGAGATTACTAGATGTTTATGAAATTGTTGCAAGAACTGTCTTAGCAAGGAAAAGTTTGTAAGATATTTTTATTTAATGTTCTAGAAGAGATGTAAGACAAAATTTGTATAATTATGGAAATTTAGATAGTTTAATTATTGAGTATATACCTATGTATGCCGATGATGATGGGGAGAATGAAGAAGGAATATTGGAAAATAATTGTAGATTAGATACAAGTAAAACTATTAAACTTGGAATGAAAGCGGTTGGCTCTAGGAAAATGAATTCATCCAATAAAAACATGTCTACAAGTAGTTTTGATATATACAATGACTCTATTCCAAGTGCCAAATAAAATAATGTATTGGCTAGGGTGGAAAAGCACTTTCTCTGGAATGGAATGAAAGATGAAAGAAAATCCCCTTAGTTTCTTGGACAGATGATTTGTTAAACAAAATATCACTGGGGCTTAGGATTGAGATATATGAAGATCATGGACCTAGCTTTGGAAGTAAAGATGTTATGGAAAGTATAAATAAAAGGATAGGGCATGTATTAGAGTGGTAAGTGGAAAATATTTGGACATTCATGAAGTGGAAATAATATAACTTTTGAACATCTCTTGTATGGTTCCTCAAGCTTGGAATATTTTGACAAGATACACTCCCTTAATAAAAGAATATTTGAGAAGGAATATAAGCAAGGACATAAGGATCTCTTTTGGAATAATACATGGCTATGCTTAACACCTCTAAGCCAAGATGAGGATGTGCTAGAATATAGGAATATGCATGGTTTCGTGAGAAAAGACCAAATATTACTTAGAAACTTCAAAATGAAATGCAAGAGGAATATATTAAATATGTAAGGATGAGTAATGGTGTGCAAGACTTGTAGGGCAAGTCTTGGGAAAGGAGGGGGGCAAGTGATAGGTTCCATTCGGTTGAGAATTAAAGGGATACTTCTATAAGTAGTAGGAGTTCAAGCCTTGTGAAAATAACTACATTTTGAATTTTCTCTTTTAGCTCTATTTTACACAATACTTGCTTTAATGGATTGGATTTTGGACTAGGAGGGGGGTAAAGTTTGGGAAGAGATAGTGCTTTTGTCAAGAGATGGACCTAAGGTAGGAAATATGTGTATTTTAGTGGAGTTTGATTGATTTATGCATCACATTGGACCTATTTGTGTTCTCTCCTCTTGCTTCCCATATTTTTCACTTCTCATCTACTTTAGGATTTTTTACATCACCTCAAATGAAACATTTAATGCACTTTATTTAATTTTGGATCATCCCATTGAGTGTGCTTACTTTAGTGATAGATCAACCCATTCTCTTTTAGCATATTGTTGTACTATTTTTTGCGTTTACTACTTTCTTCAATGATGGATCAACCCATCCTTGCAACATAACTTAACACTTATAGTTACTTCTATTTTTCTATGTTTTTTTGAAAGGCCCTTGCAACATGTCTCATTTTTTCCAGTTACAACTTTTATTGTACATCAATCCCTCACCACATTAGTTGTTGAGACCTCTTACAGAGGATTCTAAGCGTCCTTGTTTTGTCTATCCTCCCTAAGTTGTACTAAATGCACCTATCAAGTTAACTTATGTTAGGCTCTATAGTAAGTGTACTTTTGTACAATTTCATTGGTTTAGAATAAGGTGAGTATTTAATGTTATATATTAGTGTGTTACCCTTTAGTGGGCCAATCATGTGTATATTATATTGCCAATAGGGAAGGTGGTGCAAACACTTGTATTTATACTAATACCTTTGATCTCTTTGCATATTATAATAATGCCTAATGCCTAATGCTTAGCAATGCCTTTGAATACAATCTTTATCCATTTTTCACACTTGTATAAAACTATCTTAATTTATAGAGTAAACTGATATTATGAGAGTATCTTGGGATATCAAAAAATTTCTATAAGCTTTTATTTTTTCTACATGGAATCAATGTTATCTTGCACATTTTCAATATAAACTTGTGTCTAGATTGGGACCTCGAGGCCGTGGGGCGCACCATGCCCATTTAAGATGTTATAGGTCACTCATATCATAGTGGGTTGGTTGGTACATGCGAGGTTGACATGGGCATTGTAACAATCATGCAACCTTTTGTACATTGATAACTACACTTATTTGTTTACATTGTATGCTTTTGTTGACACGTGGTGTGTTGTTTGCTATTGAGGTGACTAATTTGTAAACTTAACTAGTATTAATAAAAATCTACCTGTTTTGTCTATTTTTATTCAAGCATATTTTTTGTCATGCAAGTATGGCTAGAGGGAGGACCAAGTATGGACAACTTGGATTGGAAAAATAAAATGAACAATAAATGGCATAAAACTAGTTCAATAATATTGTGCATGCAATATGTGAGAAGTCACAACAACAAAACATACATGTAAGATATCAATCACATACTAAGAGAAGTTTTACATAAAAAATAGAAAATATCAATCTAATTGATTAATTAAAACATGTGTATTGTAGGTATTTCAAAATTCATACAACATTCATCTCTATGAAATACATAACATCTTGCACAAGTTGATCTTGGTTGTGACAAAAAAGAGCTTCTCAATTGTGTCGAATGTCATGCAATGTATAGAGAATATGCATGCTTACATATGAAAAGAGGAAAGATGATTTATAGGTAAGATGTTATAACTTCCTATAATATTTTAAAATCATAAGTTACAAGCGTTTTGATGATTATTATTTTCTTCATTAAAGGAATAAGCACATTGGCATTTAAATACAAATGTATCTAAATTATACCAAGATCTAGATACAAGATTAAAGAGTATGATCATGCAAGTTGCAAGAAATGATGATTGAGTAAGCATACATACCTATTATATCTTAAAATTATGGACAAAAAATGTAGATTGGAAACACAGTCTTTCAAAATGTTTAATGAGAAATAGGTTTTACTTCAAAATTCAATACATCTACCCATAAACATGTGAATTTTATATTTAATCAGATTTACCCTAGTAAAATAATATAATATAACCTAATTAAATAAATGAATATTATAGAATAATTCAAATGTGAAAAGAGCAGGGTTCTTATGTATATTAAATTGTCACAAAATTGGAGACAATTGGGAGAAAAATGCATTGAAAAATAGGTCCAAACAAGAAGGTGACCAAAACCCAAAAAATCCAGAGTGATTAGAGGAAATTTTCTAAATGACAGAAAACATAGCAATCCTTTGCTAGAATCGTTGAAACCATACCATTACATTACTAGCAACTATAATATTTTTGAAAAATTGATTTGATGACCTTGTTCCTCTTCTTTTAAGCTTTGAAAACCTTACTTTTCTAGAATTCCATGTAGATATCTATGAAATTGATCTCCTTTCTTGAACCCCTGAGATTCACAACACCATGCAAAACCATAAAAACTAAAGGGGTGAATGGGGGGCTTATGCTATTCCTCAATTATTGTTAGGCCCTTAGGAATTTCATAGTTTGACAACCAAAACTCAAATTTGATATAGTTCAACAATTAGTCATGTGGCATGTAAATGTCCCAAACCCTTATCCTTTCCATGAATGCAAAAGGAAATAAATTATACATGTTATTTCATTAAATTATTGACTTCTACTTTTGATATGGGGATACTACTCTAATAAATGAAATTCTTGATTTTACAACTTCAATATATAACTCTTGTGTGAATGTCCTTGTCATAAATACACTAATGAACTTATGTATTTATAGATTCATTAAATTCAAATTAGGACCAACAATTTGAGACACAAAGAGTGGAAAAAGCAAACAAAACATGACCAAAATCCTTAAAGACCCAAAAATGGGGTTAGAAAAGCCTAAAAAATAGGGTTAGAAGGGCCCCAAAAAAGACACCCAAAAATGTCATACAATGATTTTGGTAAACCAGAATTATAGTGGTACGATTATGGTAGACCATACAAATAGATTTATGGAAAGAAACTTTAAAACAATAGAAATCAAGGGGAAGATATAAAAAAGCAAGGAAAAGGGAAACATGAAGATTACATGTAGGGAAGAACAATGAGGAAAAAATTAAATCACAAATAATCCACGAGAGATTCAAAAGTATCAAAAGCCAAACAAAATCACAAAGAACATGTCAAAAATTAAGAAAACATAAAAAACATATGCAAAAATAGCGTAAGTTGAAACAATGGTCAATAAAACACATAAATACACTAACACCGTCACAACTAACTAGTTATATACCAAAAATATGTGTTTACATAATGTCCCACTTTGATGTTTGTATGTGCATACATATCAAAGTAAAATCAATCATGCAAACATGGATGATTTTTATTCACCTCACCATCTATTGAGATTTCTCGAAGTTATTATGAGAATACTAGTGAATTGTGTGTGTGTGTGTGTGTGAGAGAGAGAGAGATATCGCCCAATTTCCATATTGGGGGGTTGGGAAGATTCTCAAACTAACATCCATGCTCCTTCTCAAACTAACATCCATGCTCCTATGTATGGGATATGTAAATTTATTTCCATACAAACATATGAGAAACATATGCAAGTGAATCTATGTCTATATAAATCCATAATAAATAATTAAAATTAAGGAAATGAAATAAGGATAGGATTGGATACACATGATTGCATTGAAAAATGTGAATGAAGTTACCTCTATAAAATCCATATTTCAGGATTTCCTTTGTATCTAAATAATGTGTCTCACGATGAGACTAAAGGAATTATATTATGTACTAGCATGTAATTACTTCCATGAGAGGGATGAAGAGAGAATATATTGTGTACCACCATATGATTTATTTCATATGAAGGGGCAAGATAAGTTATGTTTCATGTGATTGGTTCCATATGAGGGAGTAAGAGAAAATATGATGGATTCTTGGAGATAAAAATGAGTGGATCATATGTCCCCTTTTTGAGGTATGGGATGAACTTGTGAATCACACATCCCAAAAGAAAAGGATTACACACCATATATGAGATAGAAATGTAAAATACTAATGTATAATTATAGTTAGATGTCATCATGAAAGCATGTATGTAATAATAAATTTGACCTATGGGTCATAGTATAATCTATGTAAGCCTAAGTGTAACATGCTCAATAAGAGAGAAAATATATAATAAATATAAGCATAGTGACAATGAGATGCTCCTCATGGACAATGTATAGCGATCTAAGCACATTAATAACAAGTTGCCTGTATATGGGTAAGGTAGAGTTAATGTAAGCATAAGAGTAATATTTTTACATTTTATGGGAAATATATAATCAATGAAGCACTAAATTAAGATATACCCTTGAGAGGGCATGATATGATCAATGCAAGGGAGTCTCAAGAGTATTTTCCCCAAATATATACATAATATGGATCATGGCAGTGTAGGAAAAGTGGGAGACACCTGTTTTCACTATGCTCACCTTTAGACTTGTGGTGTTTTACGCGTCTTGTTGAGATGTGTTTTATGTATTATTAAAACATGAGATGTTATGAAGTCTTTAATACTAAGAAAAAAAATTATATGTTGTGATATGTTTATGTTTTGCTTACACAAGAACAATTATATGTTTAGATAGACAATTACCATTTTTATTGTGGTGTTTTTGTACTTATGTTATTTGATTGTTAATTATGATGTGTATTGATATCGTACCATGAGAGATATTGTTCTTAAGCATGTATTTGAATTATGCATATATTTAAATGAGTGATATTATTTTATTACCATTTATATATGATTCCTTAAATATGTCATGTGCATGTTGTGTGAATTAAGATCACTTATATTGTTTATATTCTGTAGCTTTGGCTTTTAGGGTAGGGTATTTTATGTGCATAATATTGTGCAAGTGACATGGAAGTCCAATGAGAGAACTATGAATACATCAGGTATGAGCACATCATGGGTGGAGTGGTGATACATCTACTTGAGCCTACCATGACCCAAACCACTCTTTCTACATTTTTATGGACCTAGTCAAAAGCATAGACATCTTTAACCCGTTTATCACTATTCATCCCCCCTCGGAGACTATTCACACCTTCATTCCTAACTTTAAGAGTTCACTTTAGACTTTTATTTCATTCATAAAGTATTTTAAAGCCACTTAAGTGGCCCCTTTTGACTCAAAACTCAGATGGATTGAGAGAGCCAACTTTAGCATGAGTCATAACGTAGTTCTTAGATATTTTATGTCTTTTGACCAATAAGAATGTTGGAGAGTATTTCATGGAACCTTAGAGGGATTTTGAGATAGCCCATGTGCCATTTATGGCTTGGGATATTGATTCCATTTATGAGGTATGGATTTGCTTGCTTCCCCACATGGGCTTGTAAGTAGAGTTATTGAGGATGAAGATTTTTTGACCATAAGCCATTGGATGGAAAGGGACACATGTCACATTACCATTGGCTTGTAGAGAAGAGAGTGAATCCTATATGAGGAATAAATGATTTCCTTGAGGGGACTTTTGTGCTTATTTTGGAAATTTTGAAAAAAATTAGAGTGGAGAAGAGAAGACTAGAAAAAGGAGCTTAGAGGAAGAGCTCAAAGTAGGAGGAGATTAGCCATTGTCAAAGCTTGTTAAAAGGTGTTATTGATTGCATTCAAAAAGGAACCAAGGTAGGCTTCCATGTCCATTTTCATTAATTTTGTTTTGGTTAAAGGTATCTTTATTATTTCCTTTGATTTCAAAAATTTCAAGAGTAAGACCATTTGACTTACCCTTTTCTCTATTTGTATTCCATGGTTGTGTCAATGGCCACCATGAAATTTTAATGTCCATCTGGACTTGGAGATATAATGTCCCTCATAAAAATATTCATGGTGGAAGGTCTGTATGCACTCCCATTGCCTAGAGATGGTAGAACAAAGGTGAATAATTCCCCATGTTCTTCTCATTCGACTAACATATTTGTGTTGGAAACTTGTAAGGTTGCCTTGTGATATTTTGAAAATTTTAATGGTATTTTTTTAATTTCCTTGTATGCTAGTTTTTGGGAATGAAAGCCTCTTTTGTTTGATTGAACTTATAGCCTCATAAATGCATTTTCTTAGTGAATATCCCTTGTCTAGTATTGTTACCATCTAAACCTCTTTTGTATCAAATTGTCTACCTTAAACTATGATGTGATGATGCCTGACACAGGGAGTATTAGACTCAAGGGCGCCTAGGGAAACTGCTTGATGATGGAAAAGGATGGGAGGGGAGCCCTCATTCAGTTGGTTTTGTGGTTGCGTGTGGAGTCCATGTGAAGACAACTTGGTCAACATTTTTTGTATCTTCTTGTAAAGAAATATTTTGTCTATTTGAGAGCCATGATTCTAGTATTTATTTTAGTTGAATACGTATTTATTAGAAGCAAATTTGTAATAGTCATTGTATATAGCGTGATGAACTTTTTCACTTGCATACTCTTCCCATTAAGTGTATTGGATGATAAAAGTAATGGAAATAACTCTTTTGTGTTCAAGTTCTAATTGTATATTTTGTATTATACATTTATACCTTTATATTTTCAAAATGGACTGAAAATAAATGATTTATTTTTCCTAAAAATTACAAAATGAATTGATTAGTGTGAAGCCATGGAAGAATAATTGCACTCAAATAATTTTAAGCACCTAAAATCATTCCAATTTCTCTCAATTTTTGTTGTACTATAAAGTAGGGGTAATCCTGGAATTTATGCAACTCACAACATAATTTTTGGAGTTACATAAGAAATGATAGTAATTTTTAAAGTTTCTAGAATAAATATATCTCCTTTGTAAATTACATTCACTTCACATTATTATTCGAAACATAAAACAATACAATAGAAGGTTAAAAATAATTTTGGTATGGAATTATGTTTTTTATGAACCCAACGCAGTTGATTTTGTAGTTTTTTACCACACAGTTTGTTAGATACATTTTTTGAAAAAAATTACTATGTAGGATAGTTGTTATTATCCACAAGCCCTCTGGGAGGGCATTGAACCCTTTTCTTAGGACATGTCAAAGGGGTTAAGCAGTAGTACCCAATAGGACTGCATGTTGATTGAGTTAAGCCCCTACAGGGCTAGTCGATCTTACTTGGTGGTTATTAAACCATGGTTCATTAGCTTTTGCATGAGAACACAACAGTTAGTGCTTTTGTTTATCGACACTAGGATTTATAGTCTTAAAGACTTATTAGCCACCAAACTTCAACGTGGCTATGATGATTATTTTAACTAACTTCTAGGTTGTTTAAATAAATAAAATAATATTTTTTAATATTTAAGTTGAAATTTTGATTTAATAAAGTTTAACATGTGAAAAATTATTTAAAACCATAATTTTTGAACCTTAGCATACCTAGATTTTGTCCTTCGATTGCATTGACTTGGTGGCCCATAGGTGGGGTGGCCCACAAAAGGGACCCCCCTCTATTTTTATTTTTCTTTTGCACAGTATGATTTTTGAGACTTGAAACTACATATTTTTTTTAGTTTTGACCCCTTTTCTTCATGGATACCTTAGACCCCTATTGACACCTAATGACCTATTTTGGGATGTGATTGCGGAGACCCAATGGCTCAAGGGTGGGGAAACCCAAAAGGTACCCCCTCAATTTTTTGTCGCCTTCTATTTGGAAGTGGTTTTGGGATCTGAAACTTCATATTTTCTGCCTTATTCTTCTTTTGTCTTAAGGAGGCTTGTTTGGGCTTTATTAACTATCATGGGATCTTGGGAGCCCTGGAATGAGTTGGCTCAAAAGGAAGAACTTAATTTTTTAAAGTTTCCTTTAGTCTAATACAAAATTTAAATCTAAAACTATTTTTTTTTATAATTTTACCTTATGGTGGCCATTAATGGTTGTGGTGGAGCTTGAAGCTCTCGGGGCCTATTCAAAAACTTTAAGAGGTTGATACTTCCTATGAGATTATTGTCAAATTGGACACCTCCAAAAATCTCGCACACATCTTCCTATCAAGTTATAACATTGAATGTGAAAAATATTGATTTTGGCCAAAAGCTCAGAGACACCAATAATGGTAGTTCTCAAGGGCTGAGGAAGGAGAGGAGGGATGACTATGGAAAATTCATCCTCCAACACCTCCTCCCTCCTTCAAAATCTAAGTTTTCAAATCAATGGCTAATCTAGAGACCTTACGACTTGCATGAGGATATTTAGGGATCCTTTTGCTTGGACCAGATTTGACAGTGGAGATTGGTTGCTCTAATCTCAGAGGGCTTAATCAGGATATTTTAGGCACCTTCAAAGGTCTTATAGGAACTAATTGATATATATTTTAACACTTTTACCTAAGCCAAATCAATGTAAAATTAGACTTTGATTGCAACTTAAGTGCAAATTGAGCCACATGATTGGTTAGAATCACACAAAACCCTCCTTGAACTCTATTATGAGTTAGGACATCTCGTTCGAGAAAGTAATTATTTGAATGCACCTATATCTAGTTGTGCATTTACTTTTTATCCTTAAGATTGTGGGGTGCACTAGGACCCTTTAGAGAGTTGTATGCTTGCATGATAGCCTATATGCTAATTAGATCAAGAGAGACCTGCATGGTTACATGATGACCATTCATCCACTTTTGCATTGCTTCCTTTCCATGTGGGTAATGTAGTTGTGCAGAATGTGCATTGTATATTTTCTAAAAAAATGGATTATTTTTGTGTGTTTATGTTGTGTCAATTTTAGGCATGAAATTTTGGTATTAGATCACAATTTCTATGCCAAGAGCTCTAGGTAAATTGTTACTTTTGTTTTGGTTTGTTACTTCTATAGATATCTAATAATTGTCATTTTTGTGTGTAATATGGCATGAGGATTAAAACTAATTCAAGATGTTGATGACATCATGGATGATACCTATGGTTCTAAAACCACCTCCCATTCAGTAGGGGCCTATAGATTTAAGACCCTAGATTCTCTAGGCAATGATACAAATGCTTGGTGTCTTATAGGATAAATTGCTAGCAATTCAAGAGGTAACAGAGAAATAGTCTCCATATCCTTCATGGGGTGAACATATATCAGTTTAGAGTGAAAGAAAGAGGTCTCATATGCCATGTCAATAGAGGGTACAAAGAGATGAGGATAAGACTAGGTCTAGTACCCCTTGCACCAACATGTAGAGGGAGATGGAGTTGAGTTGCACTACAAAGAAGAGTGTTAAGAGAGGCGAGACTACGATCACCCTCCTAGGCTAACACCTAGGGATTTGGTTAAATATTACATTAGAATTCACCCATCAACATTTGATGATACACAGGAGGTTTTTTAAGTAGAGGCTTGGTTAGATAGCATGCAAAGATGTTTCACCCTAAATGAATGTGACTCCAATGTGAAGCCTCATTTGGGTACTCACTTACTAAGAGATGCAACAAATATGTGGTGAGGAGAGGAGCAAAAGATCCATTTAAGACTAGCTTCCTTGACTTTTGATATTTTTGAGAAATGTTTCAGAGCTCATTACTTATCTCACTTCTACATTCAGAAGAAGGTGGATAAGTTACAAGATATGTAATAGGGGAGAAACATAGTGGCATAATATGAATGCCATTTTTGGACCTGATAAAGTATGTGAAAGGATATAAAGATGAGTCTATTCATGTTAACCAATTTATCGGAGACAAGGAACTATGCGCATAATATCTCCACCAACCTTAGCAGTCATAGTGGAGAAGGCATATCTAGTAGAGAAGTCTCTTTAAAAGACTCAAGAGGATCGAGAAAAGTTTTAGGGAAAAATACAATCTTGATATGACATGATGTTAGAGATATAGAACATAGAGAACTATTAATGAAATAAAGATGAAAATAAATTGTAGATTACACAATACAAGAGAGACATAGATTTAACATGGTTCACCCAATATGGGCTATGTCCACACAAAAATAACCAGTTATTCTCTTATTCAGTCCAACAAATGAAGGGATAAACCTACAATACATCCACTACAATATTCTCTTCACTCACACATAGTGCGTCGCCATGATTACAATGACCTCATATCAAAGGAGGGTTACATATTAGGAAAAAAATGCACCAACATAATTTTTATCATTAGATTTGTGACCTAATAGTGAATGGTTCAGATTTACTATGAAATTATAAAATTTTATAGCTGACCATAGTGAGGGTAGGATAAAATACCCCACAACCTCCTTCCCCCCATCCCCCCATTGAAGTAGGCATTCTAGCAAGATCAAGCTCCACCATCCAACAATCTCCCACTTGGAGATTGATTGCTGCAACTTCATTAGTACAACTCTTTTTTAGAATTTTCTTTGAACTTTGACCCTGACATGTTTCTCATATTCCTTATTATCTTTGAAGACCTATTGAAGTTGAACAACTCTCTAGATTATCCTTTGTGACTACCTTTGTTAGCATATCTATAGGATTCTGGCTCATATGGATCTTTTTCAACTTTAGTTGACCATCCTCCAAAATTGAATGAATGAAGTGATACTTGAGTTGTATATGTTTGGTTCGTAGGTGAAATGTTGAGTTCTTTGATAAATGAATCACACTGTGGATATCAATATACAACTTGCAATCTTCCTACTTCTACTTCAACTCTTCTATGAACCGTTGCATCCATATCATCTCCTTGCTTGATTCTGTAGCTGTAACATACTCTACCTATGTAGTTGACAAAGCAACTATCTTCTATAATTTTTAAATCTAACTAATTGTTGTGTCACCAATAATGAATACATAACCTATGGTACTCCTCCCATCTAAATGTCCATCCATGTTTGCATCAATATATCCTTGTAAAGTAACATCTGACCCTTTATAAGACAACTATTTATCAATGGTCCCTCTCAAGTACCTATGAATCCACTTGAATACTATTGGAAATATTGTTATTGATGTCAAAAGTCTAGCAATATAGCATTTTATGTCTAAAGGTGTTTTTAATGTTCATATCTTGGCTAAAGTGTGTTAATATTAATTAAATATCAACAAATATATTTTTAGTTGCATAAAGACAAAAGAGGGAAATGATGCATTTTACCATGAAGGGTCACCTTGAAGAATTTAAAGAGTCACCATATAAAGACAAAAGAGGGAAAGGATGAATTTTCCCATGAAGGGTCACCTTGAGGAATTCAAAGGGTCATGCAAGACAAGTTTGACACCATTTTCCATGTGAATTGAAAGGTCTCAAAGGGTGCATGCCAAAGGTCATTTGGAAGGCTATAAAAAGAGGTTTGGGAAGCCATTTTGATGAATGAAATCAAATGATTTTATCTAGATAATAAGAGTAGAGGAGAGTAGAGAAAAGAGAAGATATATAGTAGTGTGTTATTATTTGTTGAGAAAACAACATTGAGAGATAGTGGTGTTTTATACACAAGAGGGGTTGGTGCTCCTGTGGGTTGGTGCTCATAAATCATTATTGTGTTGGTGCTCAATAAATGGGTTGGTGATCTTGCAAGTTGGTGTTTGTGAACATTTTGAACTTGAGTTGGTGCTCATTTATATACTTGGGATTGTTCTTCGTGGTTTTGCCCACTTTGGGTTTCCACGTAAAATCTAGTGCCTCTCTCTCTCGCTTATGTGATGCATGTTATTGCTTTCAATTTTATTGTATATCTTGAATGTGTGACTAAGTGGTTAAAGTAAAATAATTTGATTAAGTAAAAGATATATGATATACTATGAATCAATATGTCTTGTGCTTTACAATTGGTATCAGAGTAGGTTCCTTTGGAAAGAGTTTAACAGCTTGAAGGTAAATCACGAAAAACATGATGGCCAAGAAACTAAAGAAGGAAAATTAAGAGTTTAAGTATTTGGTCAAGGCTCTAAGGAACAGGTGTGTATCTTGGATTCTAAGTTGGCTATAGAAGCAAAAGAAGATAATATGTTTATTCAAGATCTTAAGAATAAGCTAGAGGTTGCATATTTAAGTTTGAAATCAAGGGAAGAAGAGTGTAATCAGTTGAAGGTTGAGTTAGGTTATTTGAAGGATAAGCATGAGAGGATTATAATCAAGGTTGAAAAAGATCATGAAATATTAGTCCAAGGTGAGAAGGATGCAAGTTTCAAAGGCAAATTAAAGAAGCGAATCAAGTAGCCCAATGCCTTCAAGGTTTCCAATTCTTTTCATGGCCATTATTTTGTTTGTCATCATGTTGGTCATAGAGAAAGAGAATGTTTGAGGATAAGCAATCAGTCAAAGAGGGATTTTAGTCATCTTCAAGCAAAAGGTATGATAAATGTTATTTGCTTTTGTTGTCATAAGGTTGGCCATATTGCTAAATTATGTCCAAATGGAGTAAAGAGATCCTCAAGGTATGTCAAAGGAGATGAAGCCTATAGAAGGTATGAGAAGGGCCAAACTCAAGTTTAGAGACCTAAGACAATAAAGGTTGATCAGGTTGAGTCTAAGAGTGAGAATAGATTACTTTCTATAGTGGAGAAAGAATCATATAGGAAGGACTGTGTGGAACTCTTGTTATCAAGAAAGATAGTGAATACTAGTCCTAAATAGCCTATAGATCAAAGAGAATCTCTTTTTACATTTAATCATGAGCCTTGTCAAGATAAGACAGTTACAAGAGTTGAGAAGATGAACACCATCATGGATGTTGAGGTTAGTGAGTCAAAGAAGTTAGACATGCCTAAATGGATTCTAAGAGAAAGAAATCAGTCTTATGGACACAAAAAGATCAAGGAAGTAACAGAGGAGATGTGTGCATATCTTGAGTTCATTTTGTTCTAGGACCCTTTGTGTGGGGTGTCTCTTTTAGGCTTCAAGGAGACACTTTACAAAAAAAAAAAAAATCATGGTGGATGATATTGGGTCTTGGCTATGTTACATGATAAAAAAGTCATGAAGGTGAGTTGATAGATTATTTTGCATATCAGTTGAGGGGGAGCTAAGTGTTAGCTCCAGGATAGACTCTTTGCCATTGATGTCAAAGGGGGAGAAATATAGGAATAGGTTTAGAAAATAGGATGTTATAGTAAGGGGGAGTTACTATATGTTTTTAGTTGGTTCAATTTGTAGTTTGTGCAGGTCTTAGTTTTAGGTTGGCATGTGCAGTATAGGTTTTTATAATGTTGCAATTTTAGTTTGAGGTGCCATCAATAACAAAGGGGGAGATTGTTGGAAATATTGTCATTAATGTCAAAAGTCCATCAATATAGCATTTAATGTCTAAAAGTGTTTTTAATGTTCATATCTTGGCTAAAGTGTGTTAATATTAATTAAATATTAACAAATATATTTTTGGTTGCATAAAGACAAAAGAGGGCCCATGAGAAAGTCAAAGAGTCACCAAGTAAAAATAAAAGAGGGAAAGGACACATTTTCCCATGAAAAGTCACCTTGAGGAATTCGAAGAGTTACCAAATAAAGACAAAAGAGAGAAAGGACACATTTTTCCATGAAGGGCCACCTTGAGGAATTCAAAGGGTCATGCAAGACAAGTTTGGTGCCATTTTCTATGTGAATTGAAAGGTCTCAAAGGGTGAATACCAATTGTTAAGCATGAGATATACTGATTCATAGTATATCATATATCTTTTACTTAATCAATTTCCTTTACTTTAACCACTTAGTCACACATTCAAGATATCTAATAAAACTAAAAGCAATAACATGCACCACATAAGAGAGGGAGAGAGACCAAATTTTAAGTGGAAACCCAAAGTGGGAAAAAACCACAGAGAACAATCTCAAGTATATAAATGAGCACCAACTCAAGTTTACAATGTTCTCAAGCACCAACTTATAGGAGTACCAACCCCTTTGCTGAGCACCAACATAGAAATGATTTGTGAGCACCCACCCATAGGAACACCAACCTATTTTGTGTATAAAACACCACTATCTCTCAATGTTGCTTTCTCATCAAATGATAACACACTACTATATCTCGTCTCTTTTATCTGCTCTCCTTTACTCTTCTTAGATAGATAAAATCATTTGCTTCCATACTTCAAAATGACTTCCCAAGCCTCCTTTTATAGCCTTCCAAATGACCTTTGGAATTCACCCTTTGAGACCTTTCAATTCACATAGAAAATGGTACCAAACTTGTATTGCATGACCCTTTGAACTCCTCAAGGTGACCCTTCATGGGAAAATGCATCCTTTCCCTCTTTTATCTTTACTTAGTGACTCTTTGACTTTCTCATAGGCCCTCTTTTATTTTTATGCAACCAAAAATATATTTATTAATATTTAATTAATATTAACATACTTTAGCCAAGATAGGAACATTAAAAACACCTTTAGACAATAAATGTTATATTGCTAGACTTTTGACATCAATGACAATATTTCCAATATAATGCATCCTGATGCTTCTTTCCTAGATTATTCATAAACCTATTGACAACTCTCATTGTATGAACAATGTCTAGTCTCATGCACACCATAACATATATTAAACCTCCAACTACTAAAGCATAGTGAACTTTGGACATGTAATTTATTTCTTCATGCATTTTAGGACACTTTTCCTTGCTTAATTCAAAGTGCCCTCCCAAAGCTATATTCACTAGTTTTGTATCTTGCTTATTAAATCTATTAACACCTTCTTGATGTACTCTTCTTGAAGCAATGCCAATTTTCTATTTTTCCTATCTCTTATTATTTTCATACTAAGGATTTGCTTTGCAACACCCAAATCCTTCATTGCAAATGAATTTTCTAGTTTTATTTTGAGCTCATTTATATCTTGCAAGTTAGACCCTACAACAAGCATGTAATTTACATACAATAACAAGATAATATAGCTACCATTATCTAATCTCTTAAAATAAACATAGTGGTTAGAATGACATTTACTATGGCCTTGTTCTGTCATAAACATGTCAAATTTCAAATACCACTACCTTGAAGATTGTCTTAGGCCATACAAATCCTTCTTCAATATACACACCATTTTATCTTTACTTTTGAATTCATATCCCTGTGGCTGCTCCATATATATTTCCTCATCCAAGTCACCATGAAGGAAAGTAGTCTTCACATCTACCTGTTCAAGGTGTAAATTTTCTATTGGTATCAAACTTAAAAATAGTTCTTATGGAAGTCATTTTAACAATTAGAGAAAATACAATGGGCTGATATGTGGACAATAGAATAAGGAGAGGTATGAATTATATTCAAGCTTGTATTATACTTTAAAGTGATAGTATCGATTTGATCCTCATCAAATGTATAGGGAAATGGTTATTAGGAGAATATAGACATGTGGAATGCAATAATATTGTCCAAGATAAAGGCATTAATGAAGTTAATGAGGAGCCAAGCATATGAAGGTACCCCCTAAGATTAATTTGTAGCTATTGAGGTTAAGTTATAGGTGGAAGATGAAGGAAAAGTCATGCAAGGAGAAAAACAAGATGTATTGATAGTTGATGCAAAGAGGAAGAGTGAAGTAAAAAAAGCACAATGAGATGCTTGGAAGCAAAGGAAACAAGCAAGTAAATAGGGAATATGGAGAATGCCTCAAGGTCATGAGAGAGAATATGTTTTCTTTGGTGAGTTTTATTTTTTAGGTATAGCATGGAGGAAGATGGCAAGAGTCAAGACCAAGTACAAGTGTGGCTGTCAAGAGCACACACACCTCTATGAGTTTTTGAAAATTTAAGAAGAAAATGGGTGGTAATAGTTTTCTCCCCTTAGGAGTATGATAAAAGGGAATCTTGGAATGCTCATACAAGGTCTAAGAAGTTATAAATTTGAATTTGAGTTTAAGCTTGTTTTCCCTCCAAAAGGGAATTTAAATTTTTTATAATGTCTTAGTGGGTCTAAGTGAGTGTAAATAGGTGTAAATGAAAACTAAATGTTTTATTATACCTTTTTATGGTCTCATGATGGTCTTATAATGTAAATAAAATGCATTTCTCATGTAAAGTGAGGTGGCAGTCCACCACCTCACATAGGTCTAGGAGGTTGTTTGTTAATCTTGATCAAGATTTAGTTATGAATCTTGTTGTGAGGTTTTTGTTTTAAATAGGAGTTTTATTTGTGTGTGGAATTAAGTCTTGAGAGGAGGACCTCTCATTCCATTTGAGGTTGATGAAGAATGGACCTATAAATAGTGAAAGTTGAAGAATAAGGAAGGACTGTGTTAATGAAAATCCTGAGTACATGAAAGTGTCATGATTGTAACTAAACATTTGTGTGTTTGAATCATCAGGTGTTAAGTAGTTTTGATAAAATTTTGTTGATATTGTTTGAGATCAAACTATACTCTCTTTTTTAAGATAGGGAATATCATTGAGTTGGAAGAATCATTGCTTGTGGAGACTGTCATAGGGTATGCAGTCATATAGTTTTGTTTTAGAGATAACTTAAGCATTTGATCATTTTGGTATAGAGTTATACGAAAAATTAAATAAGGAAAATATAAATAAATAATAATAGAAACCTTGTTGTGATGAACAGTGGATACAAGTAAGAGAATATGTCCATGGTCACAGTCTTTATTTTTTAAGAACATACAGTCTAAAGACCTAGAATTTTTATGCTTGTGCTTTAGTATTGTATCTTGTTTAAGTACCAAAGTGTTTAAGGAAGGATTTAGAAGGATCATAGAGGAGATATTACAAATATTTGAATGTAATTAGATAGTGTATATTTTTTGAAAAGAGTTTCAATATAAACCATGCTTTCCATACATGCATTATGTGTGATGACTGTGTGTGCAGTCCAAGATAGGAAGTTGTGTATTATCTTCTTGCATGGTAGTTGGTTTGGATGTAAAAGAGGTTAAAATTAAATTATAATATTCATTAATTTGGTGTAAAATATTTATTTATTTTTAGAATCCATTGAGGTTGAAATAGATTCCAAAACCCTTAAAACCCTATTTACAAGGGTAGAATACAGTCACAAATACTGAGTCACATTGTAAAGAAACTTGTTGTGGATTCTAATGGGATTAGCAGTATTGAATATTAATTTAATGTTTTAGGAATGGGTTTAATGTGGTGATAATTTTAATGTGGTTCATTCAATCAATTGAAGTAATGAACCCCTGTATATCCTATGCTAAGTCTATAGAATACAGTCAATAAAAACTGAGATTTGGTTGTTGTGGATGCTTGAAGGATTAGGGAACATTTATAATTAAATAATAAATGTGTGATGAAGCTTAGGTAGACATATTTTTAATCATTATTTTGATGATAAATTATTGAAAGTTCATTATATGCAAAATTATGCACTCTTGGCCTTGACAAAGACTAGAAATCCTAGTTTTTAGGGTTGAGGCCATAACTCATTTTCTAACTATCAAAAATTGCTAAAAATTTGTGAAAAACTTGGTTTTAATGTATTATAATATATTTTATTATTTTATATGTGTACATGTATGGATAGACATGTGTGGAGGCAACTAAGTTGTCATATAGGCAAAATAGGCCTAATTTGGGACTGAGATAGTGGTGGAAAAGGGTTATGAGAGTGGAGAATGATAAAATGAGAAATGGTGAAGGTAAAATACATGAAATTAATCCTATAAATTATATAATTTAGATTTTTAATCCTATAAAAAAGACAAACCATGGATGTATACCCATAAACAGGGCTAGTAGTTGTTAATGTTTGAATGAAATGAGTGACCAGTTTGAATAACAAGGTAGAAAAGAGTGTTAGAGGAAAGGGTGAGGTATTGATATAGTTTTAAACCATAATTGTGAATTTTTTTCCCATGAAAAGGAAATTTTGTCATTGATGTATTTTGAATAATTTCTTGAAGGTAAGGTGGGTATATGAAGACAAGGAATTTTTTAGTTTAGTATTGAATAGTTTGATAACAGTGTAAATTTAATTTCAAACTTGTAAAGCATGTTTATATGAATCATTTTGTATGAAAATTATATCTATTATTTAATGTTTATTACAAATGACTAAGGGAATGCTTGAGTGAGCTAAAGAGAATTCTTGGATGGAAGGAAAAAGCAGAGTTTGGGAAAGAAGTTGATATTGCTCTACATCATTTGATGATGCAGGGGCATCCTTGTGGACCCCAAAATAGTTTCATTTTGGATTTAAATGTATTTTAGGTGTTTAATAGGTGTATTATGTCCTAATTAATTAATATGAGTGATCTATATTATTACAAGTGGCATAAAATTTAAATTATAGAGTTTCCCTCCAAAATTGCTACATTTGAAAATTTGAATTTTTGAACCTTATGGAAGGATTTATATGCATTGTTTGAAGGTGGAAAGGTGTAAGAAAAATTTAAATATATGTAAAAGATGTCTTAAGCCCATTTAAATTTCATAAACATGTTATTTTTCCTATAGGCATGTTTATATAGTATACCTAGTGGTCAAACATATAAAATGCAATGTAACTTTAAACACCTCTATGTGGGAATCCTCCAAGAATTAGTTATGCCTCTTGGAGTAGTTATAGGAGAGTTAGTTTTGGTCATGTAATAGTGATTTTTCATTTTATTGAGGATAGAGAATGAATGTGAAGAACATAAAGGTGATGAATAATGCACTGTGTAATGAAATTCTATGTACATTATTTATTGCATGGTTGTGACAAAGATTATGAAGTGTATTTGAATCCTCCAGTAGTAAGTGGTTTAATATTGTGATTTATTTTGGTTGATAGCTTGATATAATCACTAAATTTATTTATGAATATTTATGAGAGAGGTAGATAGTCTCATTTGTAGAGACAACCAGGCCTGATAGTAGGAAACTTGCATATACAGTCTTGTGTAAGCAAATTACTATAGCATTTGATCCTTTTGGTATATAATTCTAAAAATTTATAACTAGGTAATGTGTCTTATTTGGATTAAAATTAAATTTTAATTTTTTTTAATATGTTACTAATTCATGAGAGCCTATTCATAGGTTCTAATGACTGTTAGTGTTGAGAAAGTTTGGTGAAACCCTGAGTTTATTACTATATTCTTTATCTTGAATGCTTATTTAGAGTCCAAAGGGAATAAACATGGAGTATATATTATTGAGACAATGTTTTGATGTGGAAATAACCCTATTATAAGTTGTAAATACTGTTGACAAGTTGGAAATAATAAAACCTTGAGTAAAGCTTGTAAACCCTTTTTTTCAAGGAACATAATTAAGAATGACTGAGAATTGTTGTTGGAGATTGATCTGAGCAGTTTGAGACCAAGGTTGTTAAAGGAAAAAGATGTGTTTTATCTATTAAAAAAATTTTAAATAGTTTTTTTGTCATGAAACCCTTTTTAGTTCAAGATATTAATTTTAAATAGCTCTCAGCCTATTTAGAGACCCAAAACCCTGTCAACTAGGGTTTTGTCACTTGGAAGAAAATTAGCCATTAAAATTTTGTAAAAAACTTGTAGTCTAACATATTTTTTTTATGCCCTAACTGAATCAAACCATTTTATAACCGTACCATACCTGTAGTATGGATTTATAGACAATGGCATTGGAAAAGGGCTAAAGGAGGCCTAATTTGGAAGGCTCAAAGAAGGAAAGTGGACTTAGGAAGTGAGTTAGGTCCTAAAAATTGACCAAAGGTGTATTTAAATAATAAAAATGTGAATATAATATTGGAAAGTCATAATTGTTGTTATTTTTTCCATACTAACCTATCTGTAGTCAGACATGGCTACAAGGAGTGCTAGTTTGAAAGGCAAAGTTGCATGAGTTCAAGGTATGTGTTTGAGTTAGTTTTAAAAGAGGTATAGAGGGTTATTAGAGATTATTTTAAGCCAAATAAATATATTTAAATCTTTTATCAGTCTTTTAAATTTTTAATTACATGGTGAATGAGCTCTTGAGCCTAAAACTAGGAAAGTGAATCTTTGTTCAAGAATAAGAAAAGAAAACTTGTGTAAGCTCTGCATCATTTTACCTACAGGAAATTGAACCAAATTCCAAGTTTGGTTATGTACCAAGGATTTCATCTCTTCTTTAATGCCTTGCTCCCACATTTTTTTGGTTTCTATCTGCATTGTTTATTCATAGCTTTTTGGCTCACCACCACTAGTCAATAATAAATAATAAAGTGAAGGAGAGTATTGTTCAGGGAGTCTACTTTGGTAGATCTTCTAACTACACTTTTAGGAGTTTGAGGTACTTTTTATTTTTATAGTTTCACATTCTAATTTTTTTTCACTTTTGAAATTTCATTTCTAGTTATTTCATCAAGTATTGCATATTCTATATTTGGCTTTTTTTTTGTTTGTTTCCCTGTAACTGATCTTTGTACATGAACTTATCATTAAAGATCACATATATACTCCTAATGATTTTTTGATTTTCAAAATCCCATAAATGGTAACCAAAATCATTAACTCCATATCCAAAAAATTACATTTCTTGAATTTTGCTTCAACCTTTGTTCTATTTTCTTTATCAATATGGACAAATGCTTCACAACCAAAAGTCTTTAAAAAGGAATTTTCTACCTTTTTACCTGTCCATGTTTCCTATAGAATGTGACCATCCAAAGTATTTGAAGGCCCTATATTTATTAATTAAACAATAGTATCCACAACATCTTCCCAAAACTATTAGGGCAACCCTACATGTTATCTCATGTTCTTTGCATGCTCCATGATTGTCTTGTTCATCCTTTTTGACACATGATTTTGTTGTGGTGTTATTAGAACCATATTATCTCTATGAATCCCATGGAATGAACAATAATTATCAAACTCTTTGTTACATTATTCACTTCCATTGCCTAATCTGACACACTTTAACTTATTTCCTATCTCGATCTCAATCAAAGTTTTTCATTTCTTAAAAGTATCAAAAACATAAGATTTTTTTTGTATACAATAAACCCAAGTTTTTATAGTTGCATCATTAATAAAATTAACATAATAAGAAGAGCCACCAAGGGATGATACCTAAGTCAATCCCCATACATATATATGCATAAGCTCTAATTTGTCATCCTTCTTTGTCTTCCCAACTCTGAAAAATTTGAATCTCTTCTATTTTCCATACACATAGTAGTCACAAAAATCCAAATCCACCTTATTTAAATCAGGAAACAAATTCTTTGATTAGAGAACTTGCATCCCCTTATCACTCATGTGCCCAAGTTTGTGGTGCCATAATTTTGTATCCTCTTTTGTAGAAACTAAAACAATATAAGAGTCAACATTACTAGTAGATAAATATAATATGCCTACCTTTTTTCATTTTTGTATTACTAGTGATCATTTAGTGACCTTTCATGAATTTTTTGCAAATGTAACTATGCAGCCCTCACTTCCTAATTTCCCTAATAAAATTATATTTCTTCTCAACTTAGGAACATGCGTCAACTCTTTGAACAACAATTTGTTTCTATTCTATAATTTTATCTGTATCTTACCCTTTCCAACAATTTTACAAGGTTCACCACCACCCAAATAAACCTGTCCAAAATCACCTTGAACATAGTGTTAAAAATATTTCCTATGGGGTGTAGCATGAAATAAAGCCCCTGAATATATCACCCAAAAATCATTAATATTATTTAATAAAAGGATTAAATCATCTTGCAACACATCACCTACTACATTTTCTTCGTGATTGTTATCTTATTGTCCATCTCCTTATTTTCCTTTTTGAAACCAACAATTTTTATTCAAGTGTCCTTTCTTCCCATAAATCCAACACACCAACATTCCTCTAGATTTGGATCTTCCCTTAGATTTCCCACAATTCCCTCAGCCCTTTCCTTTATCCTTTTGTCTTCCCTTGTTATCCATAGTCAAAGCATTACCTGATGTCTCACTTGTGCTTTTCTATCACATTTTTTCACTAAAAATAATACCAATAACATCATCAAACTTTAAAGTGTTTAAATTAGAGACAAAATTACTCACAACCATGACCAAGCCATTTCAAATTTCTAATAATGAGCACATAATCAAAAGATCCCTAATCTCATCATCCAAGTTTACTCCTACAAAGCTTAATTAATCTATGACCATGTTAAATTCATTTAAATGACTAACAACATACCCACCTTTTGACATCTCCATATTTAATAAATGCTTCATAATAAATACCTTGTTGGAGGTTGATTGTTTTTCATACACTTTATCCAATGCCTTTATGACATCCTATATTGTCTTTTATTTTTAAATATTGAAGGCTAGTGATGCTGCCCGGCACATTCATATTATTTCTAATGCCTTTCTAACAAGAATCTCCCATTCTTCATCCTTTGTAGTTATTGGATTCTTTGATATTCCACATAATGGTATAAAAAGATCCTTCTAATATAGATAATCTTCTATTTGCATCTTCCATAGCTTGTAGTTTTGGAAATTGAACTTTTTAACCTTAAACTTACCTTCTTCCACCATTGCTCCCACTCGAACTAGGAACCCTCTTTTCCTGTGAGTTTATCTACCAAATAATCCTTCGGCTTTGACACCAGTTGTTAGGAATATAGAATATAGATCAATATTAATGAAATAAAGATGGAAATAAAATTTAGAAAACACAATACAAGAGAGACATAGATTTAACATTGTTCACCCAATATGGGTAATGTTGACACATAAATAACCAGGTCTTCTTTTATTCAATCTAACAAATGAAGAGATAAGCCTACAATATATACACTGTAATATATTTTTCACACACACACAATGAACCACCATGATTACAATGCCCTCATATCAAATGAGGGTTACATATTAGGGAAAAAAATGCACCAACATAATTTTTACCATTAAATCTGTCATCTAATAGTGAACAGTTTAGATTTATTATGAAATTAAAATATTTTATAAGTGACCATATTGGGGAGCAAGACCCCCACACTCCTCCCATCAAGAACTGGGCATTCTAGTAAGATCAATCTCCACCATCCAACACATGAGATCACATGGTGCATAACCTACACCTAGGGGAGGTTAGAGATTGACCCAGTTTACTCTAGGACCCTCTCAATAACAAAAAAACAAATACAACATTATGAGAGTAATCATTATGGATACCCTTAGTTTAGGGTAAATAGGAAGCACCAAGGCTAGAGAAATGTTAGGCATTATGATTGACAACATACTAGACCTTTAATGTACAAAAAACCATCAGTTTCAACAAATATAGTTAGATAGAAGATAATTGGAGCCCCATTGATGAAAAATCAACTTAGAGGATTTTGACTTAATTTTGGATCCCTTGATCATTATGCACATGATTTCCCTATAATACCATCAACTACCTCTAGGCTTTGATGTCAAAGAAGATAGTAGGTGATGCGGGTTGGGACCACATGATGTATGCATCAGTGGATAACCCCCAAGTCAAGCACCAAGTGACAATTATCAAGACCACATGTTTGATTAATAAATTTTTTGTTACATTGTTGTTTAATTATATAGCTTCAAACTCATTTATATCCCCTTTATTCATGGACAGTTGTAGGTTGGTGGCTTATAGGAGAGTTTGGAGGTATAGTTCACCATTGGGACCAAGATGTTTGTTAGCTCTTTAGTGAGTTATTACATCCTAGATCTAGGCGTGTTCCATATTACTATGGATTTATGCACCATACCCTTGGGTACATATGGAGTTATCTTGGATATGGATTGGATCATAAATTATAGAGCCAAGATGGACTACCACAACAAGGTTATTGAGTGTGTTAATGACCTTATAACTTACATGGTTATCTTAGGGATCAAGAGACCCATTTCCCTTCCTATGATTTATGTGATGCATCTCAAGTGGAGCTTATGGAGGGTTACTAGATGTTTGCTATCATAGTGAGTGATAGATTAGAGGAGTTAGAGAAGGCTTTGTTGATGCCTAAAGCTTTCAATTTAGTTTATACATCAATCTATGGCATGCTTTACAAATGTGGAACCAAATGTGGTCTATAAAGCAACCTCCAAGATTTTAGAAGATGGATCTTCATTCAATTTGGGGAGTGAAAAGGGGTAGAAGGAATAATAGTAAAAACCATGAAAGTAAATCTAATCTAAGGTGATGTGCCAAAATATTTTAAGTATTAACATAATCTTGCATAAACTAGTGTAAACCTCCAAACACCATAAATCGTACAAGGAGCTTAAATGCATGAATTAAGATCTACATCATAAAAAAAGATCTACACTATAGAAGTAAAAGAAAAGAAATAGCATACAGAGATAGTTTTAACCCTAAATAACACATAACATCATGTCCTCTTCATTATGGATAGGGAACTAAATATATAAGGCTATAGAAGACACATACAAAGTATCCACTAACATTTGTGAGGTGCACCTACTAAGGTTTTAGGATGAAAACTCTAATTGCTACTATATCTAGTATATTATAATGGTTGTTCATAGAAATAAGAATGCAAAAAACAAAATAATCACCAACCCCTTTTGGAAAGGAAGAACCTTGAATATATAGGTGAAGCAACTGCTTGAAGAGATGACATTTGGAGATTCCATTACTTGTGCCCATGATGTCATTGTAACTGAAAGTGATCTATAGCTCATGAGTGTAGTTATCCCCTAAATCTTAGATATATTACAACTATCTCTTCTTATTACGACCACTATGCTTAGGATAAGCAAGGTGGTACCATGTTTCTACTCCTAGAGCTATCTACTTATGTCATTTTTAGTTGCCTTGGTCCCTTCCAAACTTAAAAGATCAAACTTTAGGTGAAGCTTAAAGTATTTCAAAATCTTACTCAAAAGGAGGGACCCACATATTCATCCAATGACACTCTCTCAATCTATGGAAAATAACATTCTCCTCAGATAAGTGCAGAGATGACACACATCAAGTCAGTGCTTCTCTAGAGGGGTTAAGGGCTTTATTGGCATGATTGAGTGAAGGAGCACCACATGTCAAGCTATCACTTCTCCTGAGGGAGCTAGACATACACTAGACAAAATGAGCACAAGTATGACACATGGAAAAGCCATGTTTGAATCCTTCATTAAATACTCTGTGAGGCCCCCTAGTCCTGCCAACTAATGGCACTAATTTGAGGCCTAACTTGAATTAAAAAACTCTAAGGAATGCGAGGTCACTAGGTGTTGAGATGATGGTCCTCTAGAGTGGAAAGAAGGTGCCCTTCAGCTGGATGATCATCGAGCTACCGCATGGAGGAAGCGAAAGGAGGCCATTACTTAGATTTTTTTAAAAAAAAGGGGTCCAAAGGGGAAACCATCGAGAGGTATCAAGGAAATGATAACTATTGAGTGAATCTAAAGCTATAAATTAAATTGATCCAAAATAATCAATGTGGATTTATAATCCACAATTCTTGGTGACTCACAGGGGAGTTCACCTACAGATGGAAGAACCTAAATTTTTTGGTTTTATAGACCAGTTAAAGCAAAATTTATGAAAATGGTGGGAAGATAGATACTTAAAATTTTTAAAGGGCTACCTACAAGGGTGCCCATTCTTCCTCCTTCGGCTGGGTGTTTTTATTCAGAGCCTCGAAGGCTCTGTCCAAATTAATTATCTCCTTAAAGGAGATAATACCCAAGCCCACTACCAGTGTTTAGAACTCCAACTAGGTGAGTAGGTGTAAAATCTTCTCCATTTTGGAGGCATCTAATGTTTGATTAAGATTTGTGAAGATGGTCTGGTCATTCTAATTTTACTTGAGTAGTGTCTTGATCTGGTCCTTAGAGAGGATGCTATTTTTAGCCAAGAAAGTAGAGGGGAGTCCCAATTAGACTAATTTCTCTATGCATCCCTTCTTTTATTGGACCACTTACTCCAAGGCATTGAGGAATTCCTTGTATTTTTTTGCTTCCTTATTATATCCCAAGAACTCACTTGCTTTTGCCACTGCCTACCTTTAGTCAACCACCCCTACTGCCTATAACATTTTAGGAGAAGCACTATAGAGAATTTAAACTAGGCTCTATGAGTCTACAACCTTAGGGGTGATGAATGTGATTACTTGATCCATAGATGAGCTCACCTGTATGGCCAGTTTATATACATCTACTATGAAATGAAGCATCATCTTCAATCTTATTGTTGTGACCTTGATCCTTCCTTAGTAGTATTTGTATAGTTGATGGATCAGGGGAAGGATTTTTATGACCTATGAGTGAGTGGTGAGGTCATTATTTATGTTTTCAATCTCTTGGTCCTTGATCAAGGAGTCTTGCTACATTGAGTTCTACAATAGTTAGAGTTCCCAATTTGCATCAAAGAGTTTCTTATGAAATGTAGCCAATTCTATCTCCATCTCTTGTAGTCTAGTTTTGGTGGCCATTCACTTGTTAGCTTCAACTTGAAAGTTTCCCATTATGATGTGACCTTAGAGGTTAGTGTCCTTAGCTTAGCCTCAACATTGAGGTGGTCAACTATGGCCTTGACCTTGGTAAGTTCTTTCTTGGTTTTATCCAATTGATAGGCTATCTTGACATAGTCCATAGCTATAGACTTCTATGTTTCATCCATAAGCTTGACCCTATCAGTCGGTCGAGCTTGATTGAGGTTTAAGCCCAATGGCTTGGATGGTGTAATTTTTGGGATAAATTTTTTCTTCAAGTTTGACTGCTTAGGGGTTCAGATGAGTTACCAAGAGGGATTGCTATCTAGGGTCATAAAAAGATCACATGTAAGCACTGAGCATCAACCTTAGACTACTTTCACCTTTTATTTTCCATCTTCATTACTTGGGTTTCCCTTGATGCATATACTTATTGCTAATATTGATCTAACATTTGGATGATTTCCCCCATAAAGGGGATTCCTTATGGTAGAGTGAATGGGATAACTAACTATTGCTATGAAGCAATAGACCCTGCTCCTATGGGAGTGAGAAAATGAATAGTGAGGGATGAAGGGGAAAAAGGTGGGGACCCATAGGGTGGAAAGAATGATAACTATGAAATGAGTGAGGATGAGATGGATCATAAAGGTGGGGGATTTAGGAATAGAATACGAGAGGAAATGGGAATGACATAAGAGAAGGGGTCTATCATGATAGTGGGATAGGTGGATGAGGAGAAGATTGGGGCTAAGGTATTATCAAGTTGGGTAGTAGAAATTACTATAACCTATAGTGGGACCATTAAGGCTAATGAAGAGGTGATGGGAGGAACTAGAGTGCTTGATTAGGCTATAGATGACATTGCAACTTGCATAGGAGCTATGGAGGGAGAAGGGGAAGTAGTAAAAGAGTTAGAGGTAGAGAGAAGGGGATATATAAAGTGGATCTTATTATTTAGAAGAGTCATTAATGGGATGAAAATAAGGGCCTTAATTTACTTCAGTTGGGATGACCCAGTTATGAGGTGCCTAGAGAACACTTGTTGTTGTTGTGGGGCCATAACATATGGGAACATGGGCGATGGCCATGTCGAAGGGGTCTAGACCACCATGACTTCTACTTCTACTACTTATTTTATTAGAGAGGTGCCTTTTGCCTCCTCTCTTGGGGTATATTCTTCTTTATCATCCTTTGATACCTCAATTTTAGGTGTGGACTCCTCCTCTGATGTGTTCTCTTGTAGGTAGGACTCATCCCACAATTTTTCAAACTTCTCATCTAGGGCATCCTCATATAAACCAACATGTGGTTTGCTAATCTCATATCTGTACTTCAAAAAGGTATCTTTCTTTTCTTCACTCCATCCTAATTCATTCAACTAGTACTTCATCCCCTTTGACAACTTCTTGGTAGGGTCAAAGGATCAAAATTTATCATAGAAAGACTCGCATGATTTGGGGATGTCTTACAAGGTTAGGGCTAGGTCCACATAATTTTAGGGAGGCCTTCTATGGGTGACTTCCTCTGCTCCAAGTAGGGATGGGCCTAATGCCTGAATGCACTAGTAATCTTTAATCTTGCTATATTACCCATTGGGTTATAATCTCATTGATCATTTATTAGGTCAAGTCCTAGCTCTACTAGCTTGGCCAGAAGGAGACATCTTTGGTGCCTTTTTTGCATTATGATGCCACCTCTAAAAAAGGAATACCATAGAAACCCTTTTTCTTCTTACCTGCCTCATAGATGTAGTTCATTGTATCAAGTTATTGAGCCAACTCAAGGGTGAAGGTCCTATCAGTTAGCATATGGGGGAGTCAAAAAGGCTCTCTCACAAACCAATGTAATTAGATGAATGAAAAATGCCCCCCTAAAACTAGTTGACCAAGACCTTGTTGCCTATGAACCACATCTACTACTCATCCATCATCTAGAAAATGGCATCCTACCCTTTGATATTCATGAGAACTAAAGCCATAAACCACTATAATAACTCATAGTAGTCCTCAATGATTGATAGGATAGGTTTTCATATAGTGATCAAGGTTACTATATCAAGGAAAACATATGTATCTATGGTGTTTAGCTATAAGTGCTTCAAGAAGAACTTGGAGTGTTGGTATAGAATTAGGTGCATGAGGTAAGATGAATACCCAAAGGTAACCATCACTACAAAATTTTGTATTTCTACTCTTATAGTAGAGGTGATGGCTTAAGTGAAGTCCCTCTTGAATTCTTTCACCTTCTCCACCATGGTCATGAGGAAGATCATGCCCATCTGGAGCATCAATATCCATACCCAAGATGAATGCCAACATGGATAGAGTATCTTTCACATGCTATGTGGGGAAAGTCAATAGGTTTAGGGGTATGGGAGGCATCTTCATTATCTTTTGGTTAAGAAGAGACCTGAGGAAGTGTGCCTTATCCTTCACTTGGGAGTCCTAAACACTTTGGAGGTTTTTGATGTTATAGACGATAGTGTTGAGATCATGTTGGAGTCAGAGCATCACCCTGACATTATCTGCACTAATCTTAACCCTTAGGTGGGTATCAGTTATGATTGTGCTAGTTTTGACATCATATTTTTTGGTGTCAATGGTGATGATATTAAGACAAGGGTATATATAGGGTACCATGTGTTGTGTTAATATGCAATCCCATATTTTGCACTCAAAGGAGGTATACTCCTTCTTGTTGATCTTATAAAGCTTTTGGGCATAAGCACCCTCCCTCATATTTTTGGTATTATGGGCTAACTTTGGATTGAATATTTCATCCTTAGATTCAATCACCAAATCCCTATCTTTACAAGGTTCCTTAGTCACCTGCATGGTATTTGGTGCCTTCCTTTTGACTTGGGTAGGAGCCAAAGAATGTGACTTGTTCATGATGTATGTGGGATGAGGGGTTCCTTCACTGATTGAACCATGGGGTCTCTATTTTGAAGGGTAATTCCCACTTCTTGAAGAGGATGTAGAAGATTCCATAGTCTAGGTAGGTAAAGGCTAGTCTAAAAGGTCTCTCTATTTCCTCTGGGTCAATGGTTCCTTATCATTCCTTTCAATCCTTTTGCTTCCTCTCTTTGTAATCTTCAATTACTCAGTGCTCTCTTTAAAATCAAGAAGTGTCAAGTGTTTGTCTTGAACAAGAGATGGCATATATATGCACCAATACCATTAGGGGGTTCATCATGAAAAATTCAAAAATAATCAACCTCATAAATGGTGAGAATGACATGCATGCCTAAATGGCCACTCTTGAGAGATTTGTGATGATCATTATAGGGAATCACACATAATGGATCATCTGACATTAATGATAGAGGAATAAGATATATAACTATATTTCAAAGAATGTTTTTTGAAAATGTGGAGAGATCAAGGAGAGGACACATGGTGATCCAATAAGCCACATATGCCAATGACATTTATTTGGAAAAAAAAACAAAAAGGAAAGGAAACACAACAAGGAAAGGAAACTATCTAGTTATGTATAAGGGATGGTGGAAAGTCAATTGAAATGCTTCAAATGGATCTCATTGATGGGGATATCTAAGGTATTACCCTTTAAATCTTATAGCTTGAAAGTATTTCCTCATCTATCATTGATGATGCAAAAAGGCCCTCTCTATAGGGAATCAAATTTAGCATGTTGCCCTAATTTTATAGCCTATTAATCATATTTAAGGACTAGGTCTCTGGGTTTGAATCTTGGGTTCAATGACTTTTTATTAAACCATCACTTCACTGCTTACTATCATAGGATATTTGCGTCATCCATCAACTCCCTTATTTCTTGGAGTTTGAGTAATTTGACAAGTTAAACTTCTATTGCTCTTTTATCTTCAATATTGATAGCCTTCAAGAGCTGTTGCATGGGTATTTTTGAAGACACTAACATCACCACTTCCTTCCCATATACAAGTTTATATGAAGAATTTTTTAGGATTTGCTTGGGGGTGATGCGATCCACCCATAAAGTTGTTCTCATGTACAAGTGATAGTCCCTTTGCTTATCATTACCCATTCTTTTGATCAGTAAGATTAAGTTCATATTTGTAGACTCTACCAATCCATTCCTCTGTGGATAGTAATTAGATGAAGTTTTTAAGAAGACACCATTCTAGAGCATGAATTCAAAGATTTTAGATCCAATGAAGGATTTTACATTATCTAAAATGATCATTTTTGGTGAGCCAATTCTAGACATGAGTTCTTTATAAAAACTAAGAAACACATTCTCAATTGCCTCTTTCAATGGGATTGCCTTGGTCCACCTAGTGAAGTAATAAAAAATCATCAGTATCCATTTGTGACCCACACTAGAAATTGGGTTGATCATTTTGATGAAGTCTAAGCCCCACTATGCAAAGGGCTCATCGATCAAAATTGGATTGAGAGGCATGGCCATGCTTTTTCTCTTCTTGGCAAAGAGTTAGAATTTTTGGCACTTTTTAACTACCCAATGATAGTTCATGAACATGGTTGGCTAGTAGTACCCTACCCGCATGATCTTGGTCACGATAGTCTTGGCTAAGAAATGGCCACCTGAGGGGGGGGGAAATGCATGTCTTGAAAAACCCTTTTTGCTTAGGGCTTGTCAACACACTTGAGGAGGTCCCCATCAAAATTACTCTTGAATAGGACTCCTTGGACTAACATATAGTTAGACCCTTGTAATCTATAAAAATGTCTTTTATGTGTGGGGAGACCATCAGTATAACTACCAATTTGCATGAAGAGGACTCAATCAATCACCCAAGATCCTTCATCTTTGAATTAGTTCACTAAGGCTACCTCTAATGTGTTTTGATCTTCCATCAAGGGATATGTGCATTGTGCTAGGTACTCACAGATTCCCTTTCCTTAAATTACCTTGGTTGGCCTAACTTCAATGTCATATTCTAGGATCTAAGTGATCCAATTGTCCCTCTTTTTTATAATTTCTCCTTCTATGATATACTCATAAACACTATAATGCATGACATACACCATTATCTTACTTCCCACTAGAAGACACCTGAAATTCTTAAGGCCCTTGACAATGGAAAAGTCTTGCCTTTCTACAAATTATACTTGACTTTATATCCATGCAACATTCTAGAATAAAATGTGATCGGGTGCTCTTCTCTTCCCTCATTTCCCTTTTGAGTTAGCATGGCCATAAAGCCATGCTCACTCCCATATACATACATAATGAAATATTTGGAAAATTTGGGGTTGATAAGTATGGGTGTGATGGATATTGCATTTTTTATTTCCTTAAATGCCACTCTCCCTTCAAGAATCCATTTTAAGGCCTAGTCCTTTTTAAACATTAATGTGATTGGTCTGACCAATCCTATGAAGTCTGATATGAATCTACTAATAAAATTGATCTTTTTGAGGAAAGATTAGACTCCCTTATTATTTATTGGCAAGGCCAAATCTCTTATGGATTTTATCCCCTTTAGGTTGATAGTGATCCCATCCTTAAACACTACATATCTGAGTAGCTTGCCTTGAGGGACTATGAAGTTGCATTTTTTGGGGTTTAAGGACACCTCAATTCCTGGCACCTTTGGAAGACCTTCTCCAAATGGTCAAAGTGGTCTTCTTTCTTATTAGAGAATATAGTGAGATCATCCAAGTAGATCAGAATAATCTGATTGATTAGGCCTTTGAAGGCTGTGCCCATTATTTATGAGAATGTTACCCCAAAATTGGAGAGGCTAAAAGGTATATTCACATATACGAAGGTTCCCCATTCATAGTGAAGGTGGTTTTGTGCTGATCATCCTCCTTTAACCACACTTGATTGTATCCAAAAAATCCATCTAAAAGCAAAAACATCTCTATGCCTGCTACCATTTGAAGGATCTGCTCCATGGAAGGGAGAGGTTAATGATCCTTTAAGGATGCCTTATTTAGATCTTGAAAATCCATGCACAATCAAATTTATCCACTTTTTTTTGCATAGGGACTAGGTTAGATACCCAATTCAAATTCTTGATCAGATATATAATCTTTGAATCAATTAGTTCCTTGAGTTCTTGGGCCATCATGGATTTGATCTTCAGGTTCACCAGTCACTACTTCTATTAGACTAGTTTGGCTCCTTCTGCCAGGTTGATGATATGCTTAATGACCTCTCAGTCATATCCTTTCATGTCATCATAATTTCAAACCATGATGCCCTTATATTTTTCATATAAATAAACCAACCACTCCTTATCCTATTGAGGAACATCTTTTTTGACTCAACTTTCTTTTGCCTCAAATGTCAAATTCGTAGTAATCTCCCCTATCTATAAAAAACTTGTTCTTATTATTTCTTACATCATTAGAGTTTAAGAGGTTTTCTAGAGTGATTAGGCCCTTTGGTAGTTTGTTGGTCTTTAGTTGCATGATTTGGTTTCCATATGCTTCCTTGATCTTCAGCTATAGTTGCTCTAAAAATTTACAAGATTATTAGAGAAACATTGTAATATGAGCATCACTCTCAAACACCTACCAAATTTGGTCATTGTCTAGGATGGCAGGCCTGATGATGACCCACACTACCTATTTATTAGTGAATAGGCCTATCATTAGATCAAATTGAGAACCCACTATTTGCATTCTATCAGCTTTTGCATTTTTGGCCCTCAAGATGATTTGAATATTAAAGGCATCGATGGATTCAATTAAGTCCCATATATGGTGATGGTAAGACCTCATGCACACATTATTTGTTGTGGCCACCCCTCTTACCTATCTCATAACTAGTTCAAAGTCATCAAACACCTTCAAATTTTTGACTCTCATTCGTTCGGCGAGGCTGAGACCATGGACCAAAGCCTCATATTCTACTTCATTATTTGTAAAAGAAAATTGAAAGTGAAAAGTTCTAAGTATCTCTTCCACAAAGGGAGATGTTAGTTAGATAGTGGCTCCAAAGCTAATCTTGCATTTTGCACAATTAAGATATAGAGTCAAGAGTTTGTGACATAAGTCCCAAGATTGGTGGCATCAAAGTCTACAAATGGGTCATTCTTGATAAAATCATTGACAAGGGCCTCTTCTTTAGAGATTTTTTTGTCCACCACCTTTTCTCCTTCAAGAATATCTATGTAATGTGTCTCCATCCTTGAGAAAGAGGTGTGTGTTGCTTCAAAAATTTCCATTACTTCATCCACTATGTGCTCTAGGTGGAGGGGCTTGGATAACACCTTTAGTTTTAAACCATGCTTGGTCTTTAGGATCAAATGGGACTAGTCCAATGACATATATCTACTAATATTAGTATTGAAATCTCTTGGTAGATATAACCCAAATATAGGTGGGATGTCTATCACCACAACATCTTGTGGTATAGTGATCCTTGGGCAAGAGTACAACATGAGAGAAAGAACATGGATGATTCCTAAGGTTTGAACCTTTTTTCCATCTAGCTAGATCACCCCCTTATTTAAGGGCTCATACTTCAATTGTAGTGCATCAACTATTTGTTTGGGCATCATCATCGTGATCGTGCCTGAGTCAATCATGGAGTTTTTCAATAATTTCTTACCCATGATCAAATTCAATAAGAATAGGGAAGGCTTTTACTTGCTTACCCCTTCCTTGGTGTTGACGAATGCAAAGGGTAATTGAGGCTGCATGCTCATGATAATTTTCTTCCCCTTTTCCTTTGTATGTTCTATGGGTGGTTTTTCTTGTGTGGGTTCCTCCTTTTCTTCTAAGGCTTTCTTTAGCAAGGTCTTTTATTTAGGGATGGACAAGACATCCTAGAGGGAAATGTTGGTTGGTGTCCTCTTTAACTCCTCCACCATGCTATATGACTTCAAAATTAGGACCTAAAGGTATTTTAGCTTGTTCTATACTATCTCATTGTGCCTTTGATAGATCATGGGTGGGGTCTAAGGTGCAAAATCCTTTTCCAAGGTTTTTTTAGGCCTTATGGGGGATTCAAGGCTCTCAACTAGTCATTTATTTGACCGTGTGTAGTAATCAAATTACACTTATGGGGGTATATATGTAGGAACTTCATTTGAAAATACCCCATATTCATCTTCTATCTAGGATAATAGTGCATGCTCTAAAACTATTTCTTCCCCTTGCTCTATGGACATACCTTACATTTGTACCATCAAGATAATGTTTTTGACTCTTGGGACTAATATTTATAAGCTAAATTCAGAGCATTTCCCTACCATCTCTATTCGATAATTTTATTTATAAGTTACCTTGAAGATAATTTTTGGGCCCATGAGGTTTATTACATGGGAATCACCATGAGTTAGAGTCATCAAACAAGCTATTATAGCTAGCCACTAGTTCTCTATTCATGCTCGGTAGTACTATGTGTAATGGATCTGAGACTAAAACCATTTGATTGGTAGGTTATGTCTTATGGTTTGATGCCTAATGATTCAGTACTTGGTTGTTCAACCCTTGGCATTTTGACCTTTGCCTCTCTTAGTACTAATTTTGATGGTATGGGGGTCTCCATGCTTGGTAGTTGTTATAATATGGCTTTAGAGGAGTAGCTTGTTGTCTTTTGAGATTTATAATCTCATTAGATAAGTTCCTCAAAATACTCTTATCATTCATCTTAGTAACAAGCAAGGATGTGGTATATGTGCTCTCTTGAGTGGGCGGGTATGCATACATGGGAGGAGGAAGGGATATTGAAGTGCTCAACATTTCTTCTTGCAAAAGTAATGAAATCTTAGGGAAAATTGGCATTGGCAGCCACAGAGGAAGTCTTCCTGCATTGATCAAGTTGTTTTCTACCCTTATTTTGATATCATATGCATTTAGTAGTGTTTGGCCTCCAAGTGACTAGATTACAACTGCAATATCTAGATTGAGGGCCTTCAAATAAATGATAATGCCATGCTCATAGGTAGTCGAGCCATCAATGGAATTATTTGATAGGTATTTTTGAATCTGGTGTTGAAATTGATCATAGCTTCTTGCAGGCCCCTTTTGATGGTTATTAATTATTATAAGAGGGAAGATTGGTCTACTTTTTATTAAATCACTCAAAAAATCTATCTCCTTGATCATCCCAAGTGGCGATAGAGTTGACCGATAGAGATGTATACCAATCAAGAGCTTTTCCTTTAAAAGAGGTTGTTAGTAGCCTCAAAACTATGTTTTGAGTGTTGACATAGTGGACAGTGCACACATTTGCCACATCTTAGAGGTGCTCAGCCACCATCTTGAAATCTTCCTCTAATAACTTAGGGATCACCTTTAAAGAATTCAAAGGTATGGGGTCCCATTGGGCCAGGGGTGTCAGTGAGATCAAAGGGCTACCACTATCCCATGACATAAAGTTCCTTGGTGTAGGATGCACCATTTGTTATTGTTGATGTGGTCATTGCTATTATTATGCAATGTTATGCCAAAGAGCTCTTTGTCGAGTAGAAACTCCCAAAGGTAGTATTAGTAGATTTGGATTATTCATAGTCTGTGACCTTGTTATGGGCCTATGGCTCATAAACTTGGGCTTCTAGTTGAATAAACTAGTAGATCAGTCCTAATGGGCATGCCAGAAAAGATTTAAACTATTGATGCCTAAATCTTTCACTTCAAGTTAGACAATAATCTATGGGAGGCTTTACAAATGTGAGACAAAATGTAGTCAATAAAGTGACCTTTGGGATTTTAAAAGCTAGCTCTTCATTCAATTTGGGGGGTGGAAAGGGGTAGAAGGAATAACAATAACCAACATGAAAGTAAATATAACCTAAGGTGATGCACCAGAAGATTTGAAATATTAATGTAAACTTGCATAAAATAGCATAAACCTCCAAACACCATAGATTGTAAAGGAGTTTAAAAGCATGAATTGAGATATACAACTTAAATAAAGATCTACACTATAGAAGTAAAATAAAAGAAATAGCATATAGAGATAGTTTTAACCCAAAATAACACATAACATCTTGTCCTCTCATTGTGGATAGGGAAATAAATATAGAAGGCCATAAAAGGCACATTTAAAACATCCACTAACATCTATGAGATATACCTAATAAGGTTGTAGGATGAAAACTATAACTGCTACTATATCTAGTCTATTATAATGGCTGTTCATAGAAATAATAATGCAAAAAACAAAATAATTATCATCCCCTTTTGGAAAGGAAAAACCTTGAATATATAGGCAAAGCAACTAATCAAAGAGATGACATCTGGAGATTATACCACTCATGCCCATGATGCCATTATAACTAAAAGTGATCTAGAACTCATGTGTGTAGTTATCCCTTAGATCCCATATATGGCACAACTATATCTTCTTATTATGGCCACTATGCTTAGGAGAAGCGAGGTGGTTCCATGTGTCTACTTCTGGAGCTATCTACTTATGCCATTTTTAGAGGCCTTGGTCCCATCCAAACTTAAAATATCACACTTTAGGCAAAGCTTAAAGTGTTTCAAAATCTTGGTCAAAAGGAGGGACCCACATCTTTATTCAATGGTAGTCTCTCAATCTCTAGCAACTAATATTCTCCTCAGATAAGTGCAGAGATAACATGCATCAAGTCGGTACTTCTCTAGAGGGGATGAGGGATTTATTGGTATGATTGAATGAAGGAGAACCACGTGTTGAGATGACTCTTTTCATGAGGAAGCTAAGCATACACTCACCAAAATGGACATGAGGATGCCACGTGGTGGAGTTGCATTTGAATCCTATATTAACTACTATGCAAGGCCCCTTAGTCCTACCAACTAATGGTGTTGTTCTAAGGCCTAACCTAAATAAAAAAATCTGAGTGTAGAGTCACCATGTGTCAAGATGATGCTCCTCTTGAGTGGAAAGAAGGCACCTCCAAGTTAGATGAGCATTGGGATACCACATGGAAAAAGTGGAAGGAGGTCATCACTTAGCAAAATTTTGAGAAAAGGGGCTTGAAGAAAGAAAGGGATAAAAGGGGAAACTACTGAGAGGTATCAAGGAACTACTAACTGCTGAGTGAATCTAAATTTGGAAATTGAATTGATCGAAAATAATCAACATGGATTTACAATCCATAGGATTCATTATATGATCATCACCTTCTATGGGATTTTTATGATGTGTGTCTAAATGAGTTGCAAGGCATGCCCCCATGAAGAGAGATTGATTTATGGATAGACTTGGTAGTTGGGGATGAGCCTATTTCAAGAGCACCTTATCAGATGATGACACTAAATCTATGTGAGCTCAAGATGTAACTTGAAGAACTATTGGAGAATGGTCTTATTTGTCCTAGTGTTTTTCCATGGGGATCACCTATTATTTTCATGAATAAGAAGAATGGATCCCTTTGTTTATGTACTAATTATCTCCAACTAAAAAAATTAATGATCATAAATCATTACCCATTGCCCAAGATCGATGATTTGTTTGAGAATATGTGATCCATAAAAACCAGTAGGAGCTTCTCTACTTCTTAAAAAAATGTTTACCCAGATCTTTTAAATTCTCAATTCCAAAAATTAAATTGAATTGGAAGTGAAAATTTCTCAACTTTATAATGTTGGAGTATTTAAATCTATTTAAAATTTGATCCAAGAATTATGTTTCAAAATTGAAATTAAAGTGAATTGAAAGATCACATCAGTTATCCATTAAAATTGTCAAATTTTCCATATTCTTGATTTAACTTCATTTTCCCATAAATGATCAAATGATTAATTTTTGCATTCTGATTAAAGTTTGAATTATAATCTACAAATTAACTGAAACTGTAATGCAAAAATGAATTCTAAGATCAAAACACAAAAATTGTTTATGGGGTTTGGAATTCCTACGTCCCTGGGTTCTTATCAAACCGATCCATTAATGTTGTTAAATTTTGCAAGATAAAATAATAATTAAAATAAACAAATTAGATCTACTCTCTACAAAAATAGTGTTTTAGACCTTTGAAAGACCTTGGCTGACTCAACACGTCCTTCACCTTTCTGAGTCACATGTAGAGGCTTCTCCAAATCAAAATTGAAAACTTATATAGCTCAAAATGGCATCACCAATTATCCAAAATGGGCAAATGAATATTATATATAGAGCATATCAGAATTTTAAACAAGTTTGTAGTTTATTCCAAGCTCTAGTTCGGCCTCTAAAGGCTCTAAAATGTCTAAATACAGTAAACTAGTCTATATTTTTCAATACACAGTTGGTTGAATGCTTACATTTAAATAGAAGTTCACTCCTTTCAAAACACTTCCAAATCCATAGATTAGTCAGTCAAGACCTATCCATTTTAATTGAGAGGTCCACGGTTCATGTCTCTTCCCCATCTATTTGGGCACTTGACTTATCCTTTGTCCCACATTGATGGGATTATGAAAGCCATTAGGTTCTTAATAGACTTGAATGTCTGTTTTGAAATGCCAATGATATATTTTATCCCACATATAGTGGGTGGGGAAGGTTATCATGCTTTAACAAGTCTTTCATTCCAACCTTTGCCTATGCTTTTGAGCTTAGCCACATCTTTTATCCCACATTCATCGAATAAGATGATAGAATAGGCTTAATATAGCCTAAGATGAGGACAGATGGTTGTGGTTTCGGTCATGCCACACTCCTTTTTGTCTGGGCCATTTCCAAACTGAGAACTTGAGCCAATCTTGGATACTAATCATAATACTCAGATGTGGCAGGGTGCACTTGGCATTTGGTCCCTTTGGTCTCGAACCAATAGTGGCAATGTATTGACTCGGCAATATGAGTTGGCAGGGCCTTCATGGTAAGTAAAATATTACCAAGGAGAATTACAAAGCGTTTTAAAAACATACAATTCAAATACAATTCATTATTTGTACACATTATCAAAGACAAAAATCACCCAAATTTTTGGACTTCCATTCACTGCCACGTGTCACCACCTAATTGGACCTCTTGTCATGTCCACATTATGCCACGTCATCTTACGACACCACATTTTTCCCTGTTGCAATAAAACTTCAACAGCTTATAACTTGAGCATATGGTGTCTATTTTGAAAACCGTGAAAAGTCCTAGAAAGCTCTTGATGATCTCTACATTGTGATATTGTTTTCCTCATGACTTGGAAACTTTCTCTGAATTAAAATCTGGATCACACCTCCCTACAAAAGGGGCTTTTAATCTCCAAACGTCTACTATCTCCTCAAAATAATAACTGGTCTACTGCATCACATCAAACAAAACCCAATGATAGCAAGAGATAAACATTGGAAAAAATAAATGATTAACAACTCAACTAAAAATGCCTACACATGGCATGAGTAAAATAATTTTCAACTGCCAATATCTTGATCACAACATACCAAAATTGTCTGTCCATGTCACATCCTATAAAATGGTGAACTATTAATAACTGAAACAATTCACAATGTAACTATAAAAAAAGTTTGTTAATGCTAAAAACATACAATAAATGTTGTGGACATGTTGCAATACAATGCCTTGGTATGGGACTTAAATGCTAAGCAAATGCAAACAACACCAAGTGTATATTGCCTAACATTTGAAACATGCTCATAGGGTCTTACAATGCATCTATACACCCATGTGTCAAAAATAGATAAATTCCCAAAATAGCAATCAAATATGAGACAAGTGTTGTAAGGAATTAACTCAACCTACAACATGCATTCTGCTATTATCTCCAACTGATCAAATGAGTTCAAGTCCTCTAGACAACTCACACAACATAAATAAGAGTTTCAAAACATAGAGCTATTCAACATGAGAATTGAAATACTTTGAATGATGAACCTATCTTGAAGTGTTCTCATAAACTCTATTAATGCATCTTCAAATCTTGTTCTTTCCCTTAATAAAATTCTTAACAATACTTTGACAAACAAGTGCATTTTTAATCCACTAATCATGACAACATGAAAGTAAAAAATTGTTTACCAATCCTCTTAATCAGATTTTACTAATTAGTTGGTGAGATTTCTTTAGTGGATTTAATAACATTTATGTGGGTTAATTTAACTTCATTAATTACCTTATTGATAGGTCTATAAACCATCTTAATCTTACCATTACTAGGATGGTGTGATGGTTGAAGTCTCCAACACTATTCAATCCGATGTCCACTTTTGTTACAATGAGTACAAAACTTTTTGTCCAATATTTTAGAAAACATATTCTTATTGCTACTCTCAAAACTCTGTCTAGGAGAATAGTCTGCCAAAATCTTTCCTAACAAAGATTTACATTTCCAACATTTGGCTACACAATGATTAGATAATCCATAAAAATTGCATGGATAAATGTGCCACAAATTTTGTGTACCATAATCAAAAGGAACGTTAGAATACTTATGTTGTCTGGTAGAATTAGAATCAACATTATTACAAGTGTGGCAAAAATAATGTGTTTTACCTTCCATCCCAGATGGTTTACACTTCTCCATAGCACATCTTACTTTTGCTTTCTCAGAGCATTAACTTGTTTCAATCTGAATACCAGATTTCTATCCTAACCTTATACAATTAGGCTTCTTCTCTACCTGAATGGGGTTAGTATCACCTTGACCATCTTTTCCCAGGCCTTTTCCATTAAATTCCATTTAAAAAAGTAATTTTGAACCTATTCCTTTTGTATATTGTTCAAATTTACCAAAATCATTGTTACTAGATTCTTCATGGGAAGGAAAATCAATTGATGACTTACATGCACTTACAATGTTTTCACCTGTCATAGTGCCTGCATCTATAGTGGAAGGCAAATCTTTCATTTGTCCACCATTATGTAGTTTTCCATGAGCTCATCCTTGGCTTGTAACTCAATTTTCAAATGGGCAATCTCCTCATCCAAGGAGTACAATCTAGCTCTCAAGAAAGCATTCTCTTCTTGGATCTGTTGGTTATATGCTTCAAGCTCATCAAGCTTGGCTTTGTTTGACAACTTGCCCATTGCACCTGTCATATCACAAAAATTGAAAAAAATCCTGAAATAGAAGTAAAAATAACAACCAACTTTTAAATCTCGTTGATCAACCTGGCTCTGATACCAAAATTTGATCTGTAAACACTAGTAAGAGCTTCTCTACTTTTCAAAAAAAAATGTTTACCCAAATATTTTAAATTTTCAATTCCAAAAATTAAATTGAATTGGAAGCATGGAAATTTCTCAACTTTATAACGTTGGAGTATTTAAATCTATTTAAAATCTGATCCAAGAATTATGTTTCAAAACTGAAATTAAGGTGAATTGAAAGATCACATCAGTTATCCATTGAAACCATCAAAATTTCCAAATTCTTGATTTAACTTCATTTTTCTATAAATGACCAAATGATTAATTTTTGCATTCTTATTAAAATTTGAAATATAATCTGCAAATTAACTAAAACTGTAATGCAAAAATGAATTCTAAGATCAAAACACAAAAATTGTTTATGGGATTCAGAATTCTTACGTCCCTAGGTTCTTATTGAACCAATCCATTAATGTTACTAAATTTTGAAAGCTAAAATAATACTTACAATCAACAAAATAGATCTACTCTTTGTAAAAATAGTGTTTCAGACCTTTGAAAGACCTTGGCTAACTCAACACGTCCTTCACCTTCTTGAATCACATGAAGAGGCTTCTCCAAATCAAAATTAGAAAATTATATAGCTCAAAATGGCATCACCAATTCTCCAAAATAGGCAAATTAATATACTACATAGAGCAGGTCAAAATTCTAAACAAGTTTTTAGTTTACTCTGAGCTCTGGTTCGACCTCTAAGTGCTCCAAAATATCCAAATATAGCAAATTGGTCTATATTTTTTAATACACAGTCGACTGAATGCTTACATTTAAATAGAAGTTCACTCCTTTCAAAACACTTCCAAATCCATAGATTATTCGGTCAAGACCTATCCATTTTACTCAGGAGGACCACAGTTCATATCTCTTCCCCATCTATTTGGGCACTTGACTTATCCTTTATCCCACATTGATGGGAATATGAAAGCCGTCGGGTTCTTAATAGACTTGAATGTATATTTTGAAACATCAATGATATATGTTATCCCACATATGATGGGTGGGGAAGGTTATCATGCTTTAACAAGTCTTTCATTCCAACTGTTTCCTATGCTTTTGAGCTTAGCCGCATCATTTATCCCACATTCATCAAACAAGATGATAGAATAGGCTTAATATAGCCTAAGATGAGGACAAATGGTTGTGGCTTTGATCACACCACACTCTTTTTTGTCCAAGCCATTTCCAAACTGGGAACTTGAGCCAATCTTAGATACCGATCATAATACTCAAATGTGGCATGGTGGACTTGGCATTCAGTCCCTTCGGTCTCGAACCAATAGTGGAAATGTATTGACTCAACAATATGAGCTGGCAGGGCCTTCATGGTAAGTAAAATATTACCAAGGAGAATTACAAAACATTTTAAAAACATACAATTCAAATATAATGCATTATCTATACACATTATCAAAGACAAAAAAACACCTAAATTTTTGAACTTCCATTCAATACCACGTGTCACCACCTGATTGGACCACTTGGCATGTCCACATTACACCACGTCATCTTACAACACCACATTTTTCCTTGTCGCAAAAAAACTTTAGCGGCTTATAACTTGAGCATACAGTGTCTGTTTTGCAAACCGTAAAAAGTGCCAAAAATATCTTGATGATATCTACATTGTGCTATTATTTTCGTCATGATTTTGAAACTTTCTCTAAACTAAACTCTAGATCACACCTCCCTACAAAAGGGGCTTTTGGTCTCTAAAAGTCTACTATCTCCTCAAACTAATAACTGGTCTACTGCATCACATCAAACAAAACCCAATCATAGCAAGAGATAAACATTGGCAAAAATAAATGATTCACAACTCAACTGAAAATGCCTACAGATGGCATGAGTAAAATAATTTACAACTGCCAATATCTTGATCATAACATACCAAAACTATCTACCCATGTCACATCTTGTAAAGTGGTGAACTATTAATAACTGAAACAATTCCCTATGTAACTACAAAATAAGTTTGTTAATGCTGACAACATATAATAAATGTTGTGGACATGTTGAAATATAATGCCATAGTATGGGACTTATATGCTAAGCAAATGCAAACAACACCAAGTGTATATTGCTTAACATTTCAAACATGCTCATAGGGTCTTACAATGCATCTATACACCCATGTGTCAAAAATAGATACATTCCCAAAATAGCAATCAAATATGAGACAAGTGTTGTAAGGAATTAACTCAACCTACAACATGCATTCTGCTATTATCTCCAACTGATCAATGAGTTCAAGTCCTCTAGACAACTCACACAACATAAATAGGAGAATCAAAACATTCAACATGAGAATTAAAATACTTCAAATGATGAACCTATCTCGAAGTGTTCTCATAAACTCTATTAATGCATCTTCAAATCTTGTTCTTCCCCTTAACAGAATTCTTAACAATACTTTGACAAACAAGTGCATTATTAATCCACTAATCATGACAACATGAAAGTCAAAAATTGCTTACCAACCCTCTTAATCAAATTTTCTTGATTAGTTGGTGAGATTTCTTTAGTGGATTTAGTAACATTTATGTGGGTTGATTTAACTTCATTAATTACCTTATTGATAGGTCTATAAACCATCTTAATCTTACCATTACTAGGATGGTGTGATGGTTGAAGTCTCCAAGACTTTTCAATCTGATATCCACTTTTGTTACAATGAGTACAAAAATTTTTGTTCACTCTTTTAGAAAACATATTCTTATTGCTACTCTTAGAACTCTGCCTAGGAGAATAGTCTTTCAAAATCTTTCCTAACAAATATTTACATTTCCAACATTTGGCTACACAATGATTAGACAATCCATAAAAATTGCATGTATAAATGTGCCACAAATTTTGTGTACCATAATCAAAAGGAACGTTGGAATATTTATGTTGTCTGGTAGAATTAGAATCAACATTATTACAAGTGTGGTAAAAAGAATGTGTTTTACCTTCCATCCCAGATGGTTTACACTTCTCAATAGCACATCTTGCTTATACTTTCTCAGAGCATTCACTTGTTTCAATATAAATACCAGATCTGTATCCTAACCCTGCACAATTTGGCTTATTCTCTACCTGAATGGGGTTAGTATCACCTTGACCATCTTTTCATAGGCCTTTTCCATTAAATCCCATTTTAAAAAGTAATTTTGAACCTATTCCTTTTGTATATTGTTCAAATTTACCAAAATCATTGTTACTAGATTCTTCATGGGAAGGTAAATCAATTGATTACTTACATGCACTTACAATGTTTTCATCTATCATAGTGCCTACATCTACAGTGGAAGGCAAATCCTTCACTTTTCCACCATTCTATATTTTGTCCATGAGCTCATCCTTGGATCATAAATCAGTTTTCAAATGGGCAATCTCCTCATCCAAGGAGTACAATCTAGCTCTCAAGAAAGCATTCTCTTCTTGGATTTGTTGGTTATATGCTTCAAGCTCATCAAGCTTGGCTCTATTTGACAACTTGCCCATTGCACCTGTCGTATCACAAAATTGAAACAAATGCAAAAATAGAAGCAAAAATAACAACCAATTGTTAAATCCCATTGATCAACCCTGGCTCTGATACCAAGATTTGACCTGTAAACACTAGTAGAAGCTTCTCTATTTTTTTTAAAAATGTTCACCTAGATCTTTTAAATTCTCAATTCCAAAAATTAAATTAAATTAGAAGCAAAAATTTCTCAACTTTATAACGTTGGAGTATTTAAATATATTTAAAATTTGATTCAAGAATTATGTTTCAAAACTGAAATTAAGGTGAATTGAAAGATCACATCAATTATCCATTGAAACCGTCAAATTTTCCAAATTCTTGATTTAACTTCATTTTCCCGTAAATGATTAATTTTTGCATTCTTATTAAAATATGTATTATAATCTAAAAATTAACTAAAACTGTAATGCAAAAATAAATTCTAAGATCAAAACACAAAAATTGTTTACAGGGTTCAGAATTCCTATGTCCCTGGGTTCTTATCGAACTGATCCATTAATGTTGATAAATTTTGCAAGCTAAAATAATACTTACAATCAACAAAATAGATATACTCTCTTCAAAAATAGTGTTTCAAACCTTCGAAAGACCTTGGCTGACTCAACACATCCTTCACCTTCTTGAATCACACGTAGAGGCTTCTCCAAATCAAAATTGGAAAGTTCTATAGCTCAAAATGGCATCACTAATTATCCAAATTAGACAAATGAATATATTGCATAGAGCATATCAAAATTCTAAATAAGTTTGTTAATGATGATAACATAAAATAAATGTTGTGGACATGTTGTAATACAATGCCCTGGTATGGGACTTATATGCTAAGCAAATGCAAACAACACCAAGTGTATATTGCCTAACATTTCAAACATGCTCATAGGGTCTTACAATGCATCTATACACCCATGTATCAAAAATAGATATATTCCCAAAATAGAAATCAAATATGAGACATATGTTGTAAGAAATTAACTCAACCTACAACATGCATTCTGCTATTATCTCCAATAGATCAAATGAGTTCAAGTCCTCTAGACAACTCACTCAGCAATAGGAGTTTCAAAACATAGAGCTGTTCAACATAAGAATTGAAATACTTCAAATGATGAACCTATCTTGAATTGTTGTCATAAACTCTATTAATGCATCTTCAAATCTTTTTCTTTCCCTTAACAGTATTGTTAACAATACTTTGACAAACAAGTGCATTATTAATCCACTAATCATGACAACATGAAAGTAAAAAATTGTTTACCAACCCTCTTAATCAGATTTTCTTGATTAGTTGGTGAGATTTCTTTAGTAGATTTAGAAACATTTATGTGGGTTGAATTAACTTCATTAATTACCTTATTGATAGGTCTATAAACCATCTTAATCTTACCATTACTAGGATAGTGTGATGGTTGAAGTCTCCAACACTTTTCAATTCAATGTCCACTTCTGTTACAATGAGTACAAAACTTTTTGTTGACTCTTTTAGAAAACATAATCTTATTATTACTCTTAGAACTCTATCTAGGAGAATAGTCTTTCAAAATCTTGGCTAACTCAACACATCCTTCACCTTCTTGAATCACACGTAGAGGCTTCTCCAAATCAAAATTGGAAAGTTCTATAGCTCAAAATGGCATCACTAATTCTCCAAATTAGACAAATGAATATATTGCATAGAGCGTATCAAAATTCTAAATAAGTTTGTTAATGTCGATAACATAAAATAAATGTTGTGGACATGTTGCAATACAATGCCCTGGTATGGGACTTATATGCTAAGCGAATGCAAACAACACCAAGTGTATATTGCCTAACATTTCAAACATGCTCATAGGGTCTTACAATGCATCTATACACCCATGTGTCAAAAATAGATACATTCCCAAAATAGCAATCAAATATGAGACATATGTTGTAATAAATTAACTCAACCTACAACATGCATTCAGCTATTATCTCCAATAGATCAAATGAGTTCAAGTCCTCTAGACAACTCACTTAGCATAAATAGGAGTTTCAAAACATAGAGCTTTTCATCATGAGAATTGAAATACTTCAAATGATGAACCTATCTCGAAGTGTTGTCATAAACTCTATTAATGTATCTTCAAATCTTGTTCTTTTCCTTAACAAAATTCTTAACAATACTTTGACAAACAAGTGCATTATTAATCCACTAATCATGACAACATGAAAGTCAAAAATTGTTTACCAACCCTCTTAATCAGATTTTCTTGATTAGTTGGTGAGATTTCTTTAGTGGATTTAGTAACATTTACGTGGGTTGATTTAACTTCATTAATTACCTTATTGATAGGTCTATAAACCATCTTAATCTTACCATTACTAGGATGGTGTGATGGTTGAAGTCTCCAACACTTTTCAATCCGATGTCCACTTCTGTTACAATGAGTACAAAACTTTTTGTTCACTCTTTTAGAAAACATAATCTTATTGTTACTCTTAGAACTCTATCTAGGAGAATAGTCTTTCAAAATATTTCCTAACAAAAATTTACATTTCCAACATTTGGCTACACAATGATTAGACAATCCATAAAAACTACATGGATAAATGTGCCACAAATTTTGTGTACCATAATCAAAAGGAACGTTGGAATATTTATGTTGTCTGGTAGAATTAGAATCAACATTATTGCAAGTGTGGCAAAAATAATGTGTTTTACCTTCCATCCCAGATGGTTTACACTTCTCCATAGCACATCTTGATTTTGCTTTCTCAGAGCATTCACTTGTTTCATTCTGAATACCAGATCTGTATCCTAACCCTGCATGATTAGGCTTATTCTCTACCTGAATGGGGTTAGTAACACCTTGACCATATTTTCCCATGCCTTTTCCATTAAATCCCATTTTAAAAAGTAATTTTGAACCTATTTATTTTGTATATTGTTCAAATTTACCAAAATCATTGTTACTAGATTCTTCATGGGAAGGAAAATCAATTGATGACTTACATGCACTTACAATGTTTTCATCTGTTATAGTGCCTGCATCTACAATGGAAGGAAAATCTTTCACTTGTCCACTATTATGTAGTTTGTCCATGAGCTCATCCTTGGCTCATAACTCAATTTTCAAATGGGCAATCTCTCTCATCCAAGGAGTACAATCGAGCTCTCAAGAAATCATTCTCTTCTTGGATCTATTGGTTATATGCTTCAAGCTCATCAAGCTTGACTCTATTTGACAACTTACCCATTGCACCTGTCGAATCACAAAAATTGAAACAAAGGCTGAAATAGAAGCAAAAATAACAACCAACTGTTTAATCCCGTTGATCAACCTCGCTCTGATACCAAAATTTGATCTGTAAATACTAGTAGGAGCTTCTCTACTTTTTAAAAAAATGTTTACCCAGATCTTTTAAATTCTCAGTTCCAAAAATTAAACTGAATTAGAAGCAAATTTTTTTAACTTTATAATGTTGGAGTATTTAAAACTGTTTAAAATCTGATCCAAGAATTATGTTTCAAAACTGAAATTAAGGTGAATTGAAAGATCACATCAGTTATCCATTGAAGCCATCAAATTTTCCAAATTCTTGATTTAACTTCATTTTCCCATAAATGATCAAATGATTAATTTGTAAATTCTGATTAAAATCTGAATTATAATCTACAAATTAACTGAAACTACAATGCAAAAATGAATTCTAAGATCAAAACATAAAAATTGTGTACGAGATTCAGAATTCCTACATCCCTAGGTTCTTATCGAACCGATCCATTAATGTTGCTAAATTTTGCAAGCTAAAATAATACTTACAATCAACAAAATAGATCTAATATCTAAAAAAATAGTGTTTTAGACCTTCGAAAGACCTTAGCTAACTCAACACGTCCTTCACCTTCCTGAATCACACACAGAGGCTTCTCCAAATCAAAATTAGAAACTTATATAGCTCAAAATGTCATCACTAATTCTCCAAAATGGGAAAATGAATATACTACACAGAGTATATCAAAATTCTAAACAAGTTTTTAGTTTACTCCGAGCTCTGGTTCAGCCTCTAAGGGCTCCAAAATGTCCAAATACAACAAACTAGTCTATATTTTTCAATACACAGTCTGCTGAATGCTTACATTTAAATAGAAGTTCACTCCTTTCAAAAAACTTCTAAATCCATAGATTATCAGTCAAGACCTATCCATTTTACTCAGGAGGTCTGTGGTTCATGTCTCTTCCCCATCTATTTGGGCGCTTGACTTATCCTTTGTCCCACATTGATGGGATTATGAAAGCCGTCAGGTTCTTAATAGACTTGAATGTCTATTTTGTAATGTCAATGATATATTTTATCCCACATATAGTGGGTGGGGAAGGTTATCATGCTTTAACAAGTCTTTCATTCTAACCGTTGCCTATGCTTTTGAGCTTAGCTGCATCTTTTATCCCACATTCATAGAACAAGATGATAGAATAGGCTTAATATAGCCTAAGATGAGGACAAATGGCCGTGGCTTCAGTCACGCCACACTCCTTTTTGTCCAGGCCATTTCCAAACTGGGAACTTGAGCCAATCTTGGATACTGATCATAATGCTTAGATGTGGTATGGTGGACTTGGCATTCGGTCCCTTCAGTCTCGAACCAATAGTGGTAACGTATTGACTCGGCAATATGAGTTGGTAGGGTCTTTGTGGTAAGTAAAATATTACCAAGGAGAATTACAAAGCATTTTAAAAACATACAATTCAAATACAATGCATTATCCGTACACATTGTCAAAGACAAAAATCACCCAAATTTTTGGACTTCCATTCACTGCCATGTGTCACCACTTGATTGGACCACTTGGCATGTCCACATTATGCCACATCATCTTAAGACACCACATTTTTCCTTGTCATAAGAAAAATTTAGTAGCTTATAACTTGAGCATATGGTGTCCATTTTGCAAACTATGAAAAGTGCCAGAAAGCTCTTGAGGAGCTCTACGTTGTGCTATTATTTTTGTCATGACTTGGAAACTTTCTCTGAACTAAACTATGGATCAATATGTGGGGAGCCATAGTGATATCAAAGATGGATATGAAGTTTGGGTATAATCAATTGCAAATTTCAAAGAATGAAATTCACAAGACTACATTTCAAATGCATTATGGGCATTATGAGTTTATAGTTTATTAGCAAAGTTTCATGGGTTTCACTAGAACATTCTAATTATGGGGATAAGGTGTGTGAAGTGATTGAGAAATATTATACAAAGGTTTAATCAAGACTTGAAATACATACACAAGGTTATCATAAAGAAAGATACTAATCTAAAGGTTCAATGCATGATGGAAACTACTTATAAACAAAGAAATTGATACATACCAATAATATAATGAAGGAAATAATCATCAAAACATAGGAAACTCTATGATTATACCAATAAATAACACAAATACTTAGAATTCATATTAAAATATCTAATATTAGAGCTTATAATAAATAAAAACCTCATAGATCTATGTCCAATTCTATCAATATGTTGTGTGAAAGCTTTCTTAGAATAACATTCACTATTCTATTACTCACATATATATTAGAATTAACAAAATCATAAACCCTTTTATTACATTCATTATAAATACTTATAGGTACTATTTCCTATAGTTGTACCTTCCAAATTAACCATGTTGAAAATAAATCTCCATATTGCCTTTGGTGGAATCCTGACCAACATGTAGATTCTCGTAATAAATACTAACAACTCGTAAATAAAATACATCTAAAATTACCATAGGACATTCTCATACATACAAATAGTTTTACATTAACCATTAAAACTTTCACAAAATTAAAATATTATCTCATCTTGAGACAACATTGTAGAGTGAAGTTGTCCAAATAATGAGAAATGAGCCAAAAGATAGAAGTGCATAGGACTTTGCAAGTGATGCTCAAGGTGATGATAAACAAGTTTTCACCCCTTGTACACTAATTATCCACCCTTTTAGGTTTTTAACTAAGTAGCCTACTAGTCTACCTCCCTTTCAAGATTTCAATAGAATAAAACTATGGAGTACTAGACAAACTTGGTAAATACAAAATATATGGGCCAAAATTCCAAAATTGTAAACCTACACAAGCATCATTTGGCTAGTGGAGGCATCTTCTTGTATTTGAGAATCATTGCAATTGATTGGGTGGAGTTGTCTGAGGCTCATTGATGATTAGTGCAATGCTTGCATCTATGAGAGCCAAATCATCCTTGTAAGATTTCCAATTGAGTAGAGCTTCTTGAGCACTACACAAAAGACCATGTAAGGGGACTTGATTTTCCATCGACTAGTGAATATTGGTATTAAATATCTTGAGCGAAGTAAACTTCACCATATGAAATTTGGAGGTGATTTCACCATGGATCTGAACCATATTATCAACATGTCACTATGTGTGCATGCCAACAAAAGAGCTACACAACATTTGGTTCTATCGAGCTTGTATATTTTGCATTACAATATCCCATGCACTAAGTGAGGTATGGAGGGTAGCATCCATGGTATTAGGGGTGGCATTTGGCATAGTGAGAGCAGTGTGGGTGAAGGAATTCATAGTAAATTCATGCTATTTAGTGGTCCAAACTATATCAAACTATTTCTTCCAGTTGAGGAGCTAAAGTGTAATATGTGTAGCCTGAGTACAATCAATATTAATAGTGGTCTAGTACTAAGCTAGAATCTCATAGAGGATATTTGTTTCATATTTGATGGCTTGACCCTTTTGTATGATGCATACTTCATTAAAAGTCTTCCAAATAGTAGTGAGCTTATTGAGGGGAATAACAAGTTTGTCCTTGTTTAGGAGTGATGGATTTGTGATCAATTGGATGTACAAATCAAGAAAAGTGTCCTCAAAAGTCTTTAGGGTAATATTCAATTACTCAGTGATGGAAAAAATTGTGTCTTCAAGCTCCTTAAGCTATTACTCTAATGTAATTGCATTTTATGAAATGGACTCATGAAATACAACAACACCTTCAATCTACATAGACAATGATAGTTGAAAAAAAATCTAATGATCCTTTGATAGTGGTAAAAGATAAGTCAAAGTATGCAATAGAGGGACTCACAGGTGGTATGCATAAAGGAGATATGGGAAGAGAAAATATAATGCACTGAGTAAAGGTGGCTGACACATCCCACAACCAAATGTTAGATAGGCTAGAGGAAACACTATCATCCTACAAGGTAACCAAAGTGTCTCATGGTTATGGTTGGAGTGGCTCATGAGATGAAAACAGGGGAATGGATATTGAGGGAGTTGTCTTAGATGAAACTATCACAATAGTGGCTTGATATTCCTTAGTTTTTTCTTTCTAGTATCCTCTTGTCCCTACCTAACAACATTCACTTGCACCTACTTGGCCTGTTCTGCTTATGTTTTTTTTGTACATCATCCTTCACTATTTTATCATCCTCCACTACCTACACCTTATGTTATTGTGCTTGATTTATAGCTTATTACTACACTTGATCTTGCACAATCTAGTTCTTATTCAACTCCTCCGTTGCTTCCATCCATTTGTGCTCCACTTTCAATTCAACATCTTTACACTGTTGATCATTTGTGTATTATTATTATTGAGCTTGTGTAACAACTATGACTTCTTGTTATAATTTTGTCTTGTCATCTTTTTTTGGTAGATTGCCTCAACATCTATGGATTATTTTTAGGTTACTTCTTCCTCAACCTTCCATTGGGCTTCCTCCCATTTTTGCTACATGATTTTTTCCTTCTACTCAACCTCAGCCTTAGACTTTCACTTCTCTTCTTGGTGCATGTGATGTTGAGATACTCTTTATGCTTCCTCACGTGTAGCTTGATATTCTTTGGAAGTTTGAGTTTCTAGTTTGAATTCTTCTATGTCGCTCATGACTTCCTTGTATTTGGATGTAGAAGAGCTAAGTACAATCATTTACACTTTGGCTTGAGAAACCTACCCCGTATGAACCAAGCATATTTTGGGTTTAGGAGGTGGAACTTATTGCATATATGGTGCTTTTGTCATAGATTCTCTAATGGTGTGTAAGAAACAAGTGAGGTTTCAACCCCATATTATCAAGGGCTACATGGATTCACCTACATTAAAATAACTATATTGTGGGACTCATTTTATCAGTTCCTGACTATGATGGACTCACAATTGATCCTACCTTAAACAATTATGGTTTTTTTACAACTTGGCAGCCATTGTGTCATTGATGATAGAGGTTGGAGGTAGCTCTACCCAAAGATTCTCAAGCACTTTATTTTGTACCTAGATGGTGTATACCACTTTTTAGAAGTACTATTTTTCTTCTTCCCTCTCATAAAGCTTTAGCCATATCATCCATCATAATACTATATACCTATTGCTCATTAGTGCCCAAATGTGTAAAATCATAGAGCTCAGTGATTTTAGGAATGCTTGACTCATCCAACCACATGAGCTAGATGTGAGTCTTCTTCCATGGAGGAGATGGATATCTTCAACCTTCGAGTACCTTGCACTTCCTAGAATTATAGATTAGAGTAGCTACTATTGAAGGTTGCATAATTGTAGTCATAAGATCTAGACTAAATGGTGGTAATGTCTTCAAAGGAGTGGCTCTCATTTCTATAATTAATTTTTATTTAACCACCTCAATTTGTGCCATCTTCATGTCAATAAATTATGGAAGAGGTAGACCCAAAACCTTAAGGAGTTCATGAACCTAGATAAAAATGCCTTTCAACAACTTTGTATCAATTGCATGCTATCCTAAGTCCTACATGACATCAGGTGTGATGCATGGGTTAGTTACGATAAGCTTGACCAACTCATCCCACAAACTGACAAACTTGGCTTGATGTGCAAAGTATGTACTTATGTGGGTCAATATGAGGTTATATAACTAGACATCTAGATAATAGTTAACATTAGGGTGAACTTTACCCTCAAGATAATTTTATTGCATAAACACCAATAACAATACCAAACATTGGTATTGGAAGGTTTGTTTTGTAATCACTAAAACTTTTTCAATGTTGGAAGTGAGTTCATTGACCAAAAATTCTAGCCAGTTGGATTCCTCACTATGATGTATCATTTGATGGGCAATGTTGATGACCCCTTTGGTACCCTGTTTGGCATCCTTAGTTTTTGCCAGAATTGAAGAGAAATACATTCGACCAAAATGTACTCTGACACATCTTCAATATCTTCTAGGGGAATTCCTTTGGAACTATGAGAGTATTTTTCCATTATCTCTAGAGGAATGGGTATCATTTGAGATTTGTAATGTGTTATTGACCTCCCTCTTGTAGGTAATCCTCTTGTTCAAGCCATCATAATAGTAGTAATGTGGATGGTTATATCTTAGAAAAGATAAATCTTTCCCTAATTATCTTGATAAAACCTCCATGACATCATTAAATTTCCCAAAAGTGGGTAATCATATCAAACACTCCACATAAATATTATGGAGCCTATGTGGTGGCACTAACATAGTTGGGTGTGCTCCTTCAACTATGTCTGGGACAAACATGCATAACTCTACATTGTGAGCAAAGTCATAAGAATCTGGATCTATGAAGTGTGTTTGGCATAATGCCACACCAATTACCATGTACTCCTTCTATGTTTCTATAAACCCTTTAATGATTTGAGAGTGATCAAACCCAGCCATTATACATCTCTGTCTGGAACAAATGCATGGAAGCTACAAAGTAAAGATTAAAAATCACCTAAAATTTGGATAGTACCTCAATAATATTAGTAATGGATATTAATGTATTCACCTAAGTGATTAATTTATAATATATCACACCTACTTCAAAAATTTACAATCTTGATCAACTGTGTTGTCACTCAATCCTTCACACATGATATTTGAATGAAAAGGAATCGCTCAGCTAATTTGGTAGACATTTGGTTGACATGACATTTGATTGTGGTGGTGATTGATGCTTTTTAACCTATCACATTAATGGGGATTTGTCCATATGTTATTCTATTTCTAATATAGACCCATCACTTTTCCAAAGAGATTTATCTTTCTCCCACCCCATACTTAATCATTAAATGCAATGACTTAACTATTAAGCTTTATTATCTACTCCAAATTTAGATGCATGTGTGTTTACCAAACTTAATTATTGTCCATACACTATATGCACTTGGCCACCTTCACTAATTTATCTGCAAGAATGGAAACTTTGACTATTACATGGATCCTTCTAGTTACATACTATACACACACTTACATTTACCAATACATGTTAAAATAAAAATGTAAAACTCAAACAATATTGAAACAACACTTTGAAAACCTATCTACAATCTATTTGGTGTGATATAACACCTATTCCATATTATTTAGAATTAATGGTGATAGTACTTCAACCTATTACTATTCACCCAATTGGGTAATATATTCCCCTGCAAGTCTCATAGGACCACTGGTCACAAGTTTGTGAATGATGTAAATACCCTTTCACTAGATGTGAAGCTTTCTAGGAAAATCTCTAAACCTTCTATCATACATAAGAACAAGTTGATTTATTTGGAATGCCTTTGTTCACTAGTTTTTATCATGTCATGTTGGTTATGCTTGTTTAGCTCATGGGCACATACTGTTCTACATCTTGCTTCATCCATGCGATTCAAGTCCAAAAATCTATGTGTCATTGACTCTATATCACCCATACACAACACATTAACAACCCACAAACTGTGAATTAGATATTCCATGGGCATCATAGCTTCAAGCCCATAGATTAATTGGAATGGCATAAACCCTATCACACATTTATAATGCATATAATAAGACCACATCATATATGGAAGTCTATTCTCCAAGTCATCTCATTACACATCACATATTTTAGTGAACATCTTACTGATCACCTTATTTACATCTTCTTCTTGGCCATTTGTATGTGGGTGATATGTAGTGCTTTTATGATGCGATATCAAAAACTCATTTGTAAGGGTCTTGATGTTCTTATTCAAGATATGGGTTTCTCTACCACTTACCAATCTAATAGGATATCTAAACCTAGAAATTATATTCTCATATATGAACTTAGTTGTGTACTTCACACTATAACTTGGAGTCACATTAGCTTCAACCCCTTTAGTAAAGTAATCCATCTCAGTGATTATGTATCCTACCTTACTACATTTTCTTTGGGGATTTATTGGCCCGATAAAGTCAATGCCCCACTATTTAAAGCATTGTTGTGCTAACATAAGATTCAAAGGCATCTCATCCCACTAGAGTGGCTTTCCCATCTTTTGGCAAACATCACACTATTGTGCAACTCTTTGTGTATCTTAAAACAGATAAGACCACCAAATACCACTTTGTAAAATCTTCCTCATAGTTTCATCTCCTATGAAATGTCCTCCTACTACTCCTTAATACATTTCCTCCATAATATATGTATGATCATGCTCTATTTCCACTCTACATAAGACTTCATATTTACTTAAGTAATAAAAAACCCATTAATAAGACTATATGGAAGATCTCTAGTTATCAATTTTTTAATCTCTTTCTATATAATGATCTGGGAATGTCCCTTGTTCAATAAACTATGTGATCTATTGTAGTTATTATAGAATTTTAGTCACTCTAAATAAATAGGCATTTGGTGACTCATCTTGGAGCTCCTCAATTTTGTCACCATTAGTTAGTTGATTAATATGGTCTAGACCAACATTTGCCCATCCTAGTTTAATGTTAATATGGAATTGAAATTATTAAAAAAGCATTAGACAATGAGATATGCATCATCCCAATAGTGGCTTGTTTAGTAAGTATTACAGAGCTTGATGATCAGTGAAAAACTCAAATGGTGTGGCTAACAAGTAATGCTTAAACTTTTTTAGTGAAAACACTATCACCAAGGCTTCTCACTTAGTTATCATATAATTCTCTTTTATGGCTAATAGATTTTTACTTGTAAAGTGGATCAGATGATCGAATCCTCCATTTCCTAGCTATTTAATTACTGCTCTAATGGTAATCCCTAAAGCATCCACATGCACATGAAAATGTTTATTGTAATCCATAAAAATGAGGATTGGAGTAGTCACCAGTCACTACTTTAAATCAATAAATGCAGACTAATAGTCCTCCATCTATACAAACTATACTCCTTTTCATATCAGCTTCTCTAAAGGAACTTATATAGTGTCATATACCTTGATTAATGTCTAGTAATAACTATTGTATCCTAAAAAATATCGCACTTCTATCAGATTCTTGGGGGTGGCATATTTACAATCACTACAATCTTGGCATTGTCTACCAAGATTCTTTTGCTACATACTACATGACCTATTAAAACACCAAAAGGTGTGAAAATAAACATTTATTTAAATTTATCATTATTCACAACACTCTACATATTTATAACATTTAAATAAGTTTTGATAAATATTCTCTGAACAATGATAACACTTCCAAATCATCCAAGTATAATTCCAGGAAGTTATGGATGAAATCTTTGAATGCAGTCAACATAGCTCTAGAAAACACCACATGTGCATTTTTGAGTCCAAATAACATGACCTTATAAGTGAACAAACCCCATTCTATGGTGAATGTAGTTTTAGTCCTATCTTCTTCTACAATGGGTATCTGATGGTAACTACTAAATCCATATGTGAATTAGAACAGCTCATATCAAAAAACCTCTAAAAATTCATCTGTGAAGGGAATGGGAAATGGATCATTAATAAAAGCATCATTGAGGATGTGATAGTCTCCATAAATGTGTATCTCCTTAGTCTTCTTTGGCTAAACTATTATAGGGCTAACCCAATCAACTTTCTTGACTCAGAAGATAATGCCTAATTCTAACATGTGATCAAGTTCAACGTTCAAATTTAGCTTCATATTTAGGTTCAATATATATTGTCTCTTCTTGATTGGCCATATGCACTCTTTTAACGCTATGTGCATCTCCCCCAAAGAAGGATAAACACTTTTGACTTATACAAAATTTGTAGGAAAGATATCTTGATATCCTCAGAGAAACTACAAAACCTCTGAGATATCTTCTTGAGTCTAATAGTCTCTAACATGTGCCATTTTGTGTCCTTCTTCTATACCATTATTTTATATATGCTCCTTTATTGGTTCCTGATACATTTTACATTCTTTTTTAGGAATGAAGTCATAGAGTATTCATTCTCCTTCTCATTCTAGAAACTGTATATGTTGTAGTTTTTCCTCCTCTATTTCCTCTAAAACTAGTTCTAGTAGGGGCTCTAACTCTCTCTCTATTTCAAAGAGATCCCCTATATCCATGTAATCCTCATTGTCTCTTTAAGAAGATTTTGCTTCTTCCTACTATATCCTATGGCTAGCTGAATCCATGGTTGGGCCTCACCTTGTCCAATTTATAAAATTTGTAAGATGTGTTTTGGGTTTTTATTTATGAATTCTTATGAATCAGGTTCCCCTTTAGCTAGTAAATATTCAACTTTTCTATGGAATAAAAAGGTTTTTAGCTTTTGTAGAATGACTTGTACTTGAAGATTATCACTTTCAAAAATGAACATTTGAATGAAATTGGCTTGGATATGTTCCCAATGATTTATTTCTCTTCTTTGCTCCTAATGGATGTACCATGCTATAGGGAAAACACCCAAGGTATATAAAAAATTATGTGGCCAAAATTTAGGAGCTATACCCTTTGACATCCACACCTCAATACACCTATACACATGTAGTTTCAGGCATTTGCCCTCCTGATAGATATCATAGTCTCTTCTAACAATCTCAGGTAATTGAAATCAAGCTATGAGTAGCCCACATACTTCATTTCATGTTATTTGAGCCTCCATGTGGACATCCCACTAGTTCATAGTAATCTCCTTCATCACATAGTTAAGAACACTCACCCTTTAGGTCTCATCTAGTACATGCTATTGAAATTCCATAATGAACTCACCAACATCTTCTATGGAAAAATGTTTAAGTATTAGTCACTTAATCATAAAGAACATATGTAATGGTCATAACTCATGATCTCCTTTTGCCCAGGTGAGTACATGGGTGTCTAAGTCTCTAATAATTGAATAAATTCTATCCTATGGAAGAACACCCTCTGGTTTTGGTTCTATATAGTCCTACTCATTACAACCCATTTGATATATAAAGTTTATATTAGATTATGTTGGATATCTTACCATCATATATCACACATACTCATTAACCTTCTTATCGATCTCCAAGGTATTCAGCCTCAACTTATCCAAGATCCTTTTTCAGTCAAGAATATGAGTCTACAAAATAGTGTTTTTGTAGAGAGAACTATACTCAATTACTCGTAAAGCCTTCTATTTACCTTCAACCATGACCTTCATGTAGTTGGAATTGACATAATCATAAGGTTAGTCTGGCTATTTTAGAATAATAGAAGGTTTGGTCTCAATCTTATTTAAAGGAATGATAATGATTTTGTCATCTTGATGAGACTCTAATTGATTCATGACTATGTTATTAGTCATACACCCATCATAGGCCCACTTATTCCCTATTAGAGTAGGGTAGTGAGTCTAATATGTATTCATATCAATTAATTTGAAATCACCTCACAGACTGAGTTTTAAAACTTTTATTTCAACATCCTCCAGGTGACCAATAGGTTTGACCCTACCATAGTCTACAAGGTTGATTGTGACAGGGCTATAAATCAACACAGGTCTTCTCAAGGCTTCCTAAGTGGATATGGGGATCATAGTTAAAGTGATTCCAAAATCAAATATAGCATTGGGTAAGTCATATCTAGATAATTTTATATCCATCCTTGCATCAATGTCCCAAGGTTTCTTGGTCTTTACAAACCAAACCAACTTATTCATCCACTATTGGCTTTTCAGCACACATTCTAGCAGGTTATGGAGTAGTTTCATGATGTTTTAAGACATAATGTACTAAAGAGTTCTCATCAAATCCATAAGTTTAGTGACATACCCATCTTGTCTTAATATACACACTATCTACCCACACATGTGTGCATCAGGAATGACATCATCCATGTATAGCTTCCTACATTAAGCACTTTTTGGTAATAAGGTTTGAGGTATCGGTTTAGCCATGCCTTTTTAATACCCAAGTCTTTAGGCATATCTAATGGAGGTAATCCCTATTCTACATGTTGTTGTCTAGTTACAACCTATAATTTAGCATCCTCCTTTAGCTATGGATGAATCATATTAACATTTCTAATAGGTCTCCCCTCTATTGTCTTTCTCATACTAGACAATTTTATGTATGGTGCTACTCTATCACTCTACATTATGCACAATAAGGTTATCTATAAGGATTTGTAGGATAATTTCTCTACAAATAGTTTAATTGTCCACATAGATAATAATGAGTGGGTGGTCTAAGCCCATTGTTTCCTCAGCCTCCTTGCACACCACCTTAGTATCTATATATGTATCCTCCTCTGTTCCCTTGAAATCCACATCCACCTTGATGTTTTTATTACATAAAATTTATAGTATTATAGGGTGCATTCAATCATTGATGTTATAGATATTCATTAAATATATCCATTTGTGACTATGGTGCATTTAGAACCCATCCTAAATATTACACTTGAGGAATCACATAATTCCATGGAGATTGATATGGGTAGCTTGTAGTTGATTGTGGAAAGTTATGGAAGGTAATATTCCAATTTTGTGCAAGAGGTAGGGAACCTTCTAGTGTCGTAGGTTGTTTCCATGATTCAATATCCCAAGACATCATCTATGGATTTTGACCTAGTATGATGCTCCCTAAGGTAGGAGTAATAGGTGGTGTAGCTATAGATTTCTATGCAGTAACCACAAAAACATTCTTATTTATATTCTCCTTTAATTCTTAAAGTGCATGATAATCTTTGTCATCATATGTGGGTAACTTACATAATTTATATTCTATGGAGTTTTTATGTACTGATATAAAAGATAACACTATGAGGTTGCTTGCCCTATAGCTCTACATATCTTGTAAAACTCTATCTTAATTTGGGGGCATTCATTCCTATGGTGCCCTTGTTGTCCACACTCTATGCACTAGATATCTAAATTAGGTCTCTCAACCCTTCATTCAAACTAATCTAATCTAATCAAAAAAATTTATAAGGTACTTTTTACCTTAGATGATAGTGCAACTACATTTCCATTCTCTTCAATCTGCTCTACCTAAATCATAGTAGCACTGGCATTAACTTTATCTCCAAATGAAGTTTGAACCATGAAAAATCTAATCTTTTGTCATAAACCTTATTCAAACCAAGTATATTTATCCTTATATTCCAAAATAAATTCTACCTTATTCATGACATTAGAAAATATATGATCATAATCACCAATAGTCTCTTAAGGTCCTTGCCAGATCTCCTTCAAATCTTAGGTCATTTGACTTAAAATCTTCTTGAACTTAAACTCTATGATGAGCCAGCTCTTAAAATCAGCCAGGGATACTTTGGCTATATTTTTTTGAAAGATGAACTCCAATGCACATCCTCCCAAAGCATCAATCAATTCAAACCTCTTGATATTATTGTTGGTGATTGCTTTTTCCTACCATTTCATGTTGTAGGTAAGTAAATGTTGTTCATGGTCCATAGACCCATCATAGGGAGCTAGATTTATAGAAGCACCCAACTATGCTACCATAATAGGGTTTCTTATAGTTATCATAATAATTTATGTTACGATTAACATCAATGATGGTTGTGGTTTTGAAGACTTCTACACACTTGGGGATGACCCCTATTCTGGTATAAGTTATGTTGTCTCCTCTAATTCTATAGATGTAGAGGTCGCAAATATATCTCTATAATTTCAATCCTCTTTTTCTAAATTCTAAAGTTATGTAATGAAATCTATAGCCTGTACAAGGATTAGTAGATCTATCTCTATAATAAGTAATGATATGATACTATTCTTCTATTGGACTCAGAAATTCTTTCAACTTCATGATATGCATACTTTTATACTTTTAGATTTTTATATAAACTTCTTCCATAGTTGGTCTTTGCCAAGTGTCATCATCTAACATCATAGGGGAATGATTATAATTTTTAAAAATATGGATTCAAGGGATGTGTGCTTCCTTAGGGGATGATCCTTACCTCTAAATACATATCTCTTGAAACTTGAACCTATATTATGTCTCAACTATAAGGTTATCCTTGATGTTCTTTCTAGAATGCCCCTTCTAAGAACTATAAAATTTTACTCATCTATTCTACTTATATAATACTACCTTCTTCTTTTATCCATGCTAGACCTTCATCACTTACTCTCCCTTTATCTTTACTTAGATTGGGATCCTCACCCTATTTATTTTCTCTATACCCTTCTCCTAGTCATCTTCTCTCATCCAAATCATCAATGCTACTACTCCAATTCACAGTATCCTAAAGTGTACTCTATCTATTCCATCTCCTCTATTGTTGTAACTCTCTTTCTAACTCCAAAGTCTTTTTTTTGATCCTTCTCCTCTGGATTCTCCATGATATACCTGGGTTAAAGTTTTATCTTTTCATCTTTGATTCATTCTACCCTATCCTACACACATCCACATATGCCTGACGTGACTACTCCATATATCAAGAGTGGGCATGATGGCCTTGTCAATAGCCAATATTTTGATTAGTATCAAAATTCACTGCACAAATATTCCTCTAATTCCTCTTAGAAACCAATCCTTTTCTATGTCAAAGGATAAATATCCTTGCACTATAAATTTAGTGATATATCTATCAATAGTGAAAGCTATTCAATGATCAACTACATGAGTCTAATTTGTCTCCAAATTATGTAACTATTCTATCTTATCCTTAGTCCACATAATGATGTTACTAGTTCATGGACTAAAATAGTGATATTCAATTTGAGCCAACCAATCAGCTAGCAAGCTCAGTAATCCACACCAAAAGATATCATAGATTTAACCATAAAGGTGTTCTTATATAATATCCCTTGAGGTACACCCACTTATTTGGCCTTATTTCTCTCCAAATTCAAAAAATTTATGGTCTAATCAACTCTCTACATCTCTTTGGGTTGGTAACTATCACAATATATCCATACTCATCGCACCATTTTTACTAGAGGTTCTTGGGTTTTACTAGAACATGCTAATTATGGGGATAGGGTGTGTTAAATATATGCACATAATATTTTCAAAATTCTATCAAATACTTATGCTTTATATCTTGAAATAACCCATCAAGTCTCAATCTCTCTAAGTGCATGTCTTAAGGGGTGCATTAGGAAATCAGTGGGTAGACCATTGGTGCTTCATAGGATTTTTGTCCCTTTTTCCACTTATTATCTACACACTTGTCTCTTAAAAACCATTCCCCTAAGCTTTACCTCCTATTTTATACCCTCGTCTAGTCATTTCCCACCTTCATTAGCCCTTTCCCTAATCTAAACCCATTTTTGGTAGTTTACATAACTATGTTAGCCATATCAACCCTGTATTTTTATTTACAAAAGCTTACTAAGAACTAAGTTGGCCATGATTGACATAGTTCATTATCTCATTAGTTTTTGGTCAATTTCAATACTAGGTCAACTAGGTTGACCTTGTCAGTTGAAATTTTTGAAAGGGTTTAGGGTTAGATCCACCTATATAAACACATTCATTTTTCCATTTATAAAAGAAGAGAAGAAGTAAGATATATTACACATATGCTTATCCACCATTCTACTTGAGGAGAAAGCTTAGGGTTTCATACTTTATTTGGAGATATGGATCTTGTCTTGTGAAGTCTTTTAGATGCATTGATAGGTTGTGTAACATAGAGATGATTTATCTTTGTCATCTTTACATACCATAATAAACTCTTGTGAAGCACCTTGTCCAAAGGAGAGATTGAGGCTTGATGGGTTCATCTTCAAAAGTAAGTATTATTAACTTTGTTCCTCCTTTGTAAGAGTATATAGATATGCATTTTAAATTATCTTCCATGCATTAGGATTATGTATAAATTGACATGAGTATATGCCTTCTAATCATGTTTAATTTTAGTGTTTATTGCCCCAAATTTGTCTGACAAGCTTTGGTGAGCACTAGATTAGATTTTACTTTACTTGTTATTAGTTTAGTGAATATGAAAACATAGGACCTAGTTAGGATTATTGCATAGTTTTTTTTGACTGAAGGCTTTGGAATCCTTCCTAGTGATATTATTGTGGTAAGATATCCCTTAATTAGGTTCAAGATATTCATATTGGTCATGACCTTGATTATCTAATGTATCCCCAATTGAAAGTGTAAGTAGGATCTATCTTCTTCGAGCTAGGATTGATTTGTAGATATATTGCATTTCCCATTGCATAAATTTAGGTGAAACTAATGTGAACCTAACCCTTATAGGTTTTTTTTCATTATTTACATTTATATCATTTTATTATTTTATATTTAACTTCTGTGCATAGGTTTAACACATAGTCATATCAAAATGACTATGTTCTTTCTATATAGGTCTTCATTAGATACATGTTACTAAATTAGACAAGTAAACACAATATTATTATTTAGTTACAAATAATAAGTCAAAAAGGTTGACTTAGTCTTCTAGTCAACATCCAAAATAATAAACTAAGTCAGGTCAGTCGACTTAGTCATCTTATCAGGCTTCAACAAATAGGATTTCACAGAACTAGTTTGAACCAATTGACTTAGTTTGTAGAAATTTCAAATAGTATTCAAGGCAATAAAATAAAAAATTTCAATCCTAATCATCTTCTAACCCACTAAGGTTCCTCTCTTTTTATTTCTATCAATTTAGTACTTCATTATAATTCTATTTTGTGCAAGTTTACAGTCTTCAAAACTGCAATCCTATAAAAAATTAAGTTGACCTTATCAACTTAGTTTTGTAGCCTATCTTATATCTAAAAGACTAAGTTGACCTAGTCAACTTATTTTTTAAAGGATTTTACTTATATAGAACAATAATGACCTAATAAATTGTATTATGTACTATTTATATACAGTGTCATCTGAATTGATTTTGTACCATTTTTAAATTTAGAAATTAACAACTATATGTTAGTAATTATTTCACACTTTCATTTTTAGCTATTTAGTTCACATAGTCTAATTAGGTGGTTTTTCAAATTACTATTTATTTTCACTATTTTTTAGGTTTTTCACACACTACCAAATCACACAATACTCAAAATGCATTTAACATTTATCTTTTCAAGGCCAACCTACTTGGATTTCATCACCAAGGGGGAAGCTGACTTGGTTTTCTAGTTAAGTATAAACACGTGGTTAATAGTATATATTGAAAAAACACTTGACACATTTGTCACTATTGGATTATGAAGTAAGGGGGTAAGCCCCAATACCAAGCTAATACCATTGCCAACACAGATCTCTTTTAGCCTAAACATCCTGAAACCATGCATAAATTGCTTTCTAGTTTTTTATTTTCAGCCAATTTCCCTATCATACTTTAATTAACACTTTATAATAATCTAACAATACTCAAGATGATGACTTAGCATTTAATTTTTAGTTGACTTCTTGCTCTCTAATCATTGTGTTGTATTGTAAAAACTTGTATTGGCCAATATTGGTGCAAAGTTTTGTTCTATGTGCCCTAATTGGATCATTCTCACTGATCTAATTATTTATGTGTTTGATTCTATTTATTTATTTAAATTATATTGTAAAAAATTTCCTATTTTAGCACAATATCAATCCATTTGACACAGTCTCTTACAGACTATATTTTTCCCTATTTATAGTACTAAGTTGACTTGGTCAACCTTGTACTCTTTTCTATCAGCCATGTTACAATACTAAATCAACGTAGTTGACTTTTTATTCTTATTAGAATATATTTTTCCTTGTATATAATAATAAGTTAACCTGGTCAACCTTGTACTCTTTTATCAATTAGGTTACAATACTAAGTCTACTTGGTTGACTCTATATCCTTACTAGACTATATTTTTCCTTATTTGTAGTACTAAGTCAATTTGGTTGACCTTATACTCCTTTTTTTAAATTAGGTTATAATACTAAGTTGACCGAGTTGACTTTGTATCCTTATCAAGTAATTTTTTTCCCTGCTTATAATACTAAGTTGATTTGGTCAACCTTGTACTCTTTTTATCTCTTGGACTATAGAAAATAATTGATTTGGTTGACCCTGTATCCTTATCAAACTATCTTTTTACCTTCTTATAGTATGAATTTGACTTGGTCAACTCTATACTCTTTTCTATCTCTTGGATTATAGAACATAATTGACCTAGTCAACTCTATATCCTTCCTATCTCTTTAATTTTGCATCAGCTTTGTCTTCCCTAATCTTTATCCTTCATCATGAACTTCCTATTTAAAGACAACAAAAAGTTTAATTCAATAGATATGATGAGTTTTACCAATCCCAATAGGTTCTCCCATAAGCAACTTGTGGCTCCTACCATAGATGAAATTAATGTGTATGTATCCAGTCACATTACAAACCATAGGACCCCTCCTCATGTCTCTTCACTTTGAAATCCTCTCTTCTCATTTGAAGATCAACCTAAATTAGAGTCTACTCCAAAAATTCTCTTATTCATTAATAAATTTCCTCAACATCGAGGAAAATATCCTTCCACTATTTACCATCTCATGATAAGTGGTCAAGTCAAAGAACCCCATTCACCTTCTCCCACATTCTCACATAGATTTGGGGACACTAAATTCTTTGATTCTCAACCTCTTACCTTTTTTTGACCCTTTATCATACCATAACATCTTCCTCTTTGATTTACTCCACCTCCATGCCTAGTATCTCTACTAACATGGTAGATTTTAAATCTAGTAGGCCTCTTCCAAGACCCATTATTCTCGATTCTTCCACTAGTGTATCATTTTCTACCCATGGAAACCATGCCTCTAATGCCACTTATTCTCATGCATCTACTAGTAAATTCTTTACCACACAATCAAATCATGCTACTAGTACCTCACTTACCAAAAATTCTTCTCAAGCTACTACTAACACCCATAGTGGTACCCAAACCATTACTACCAATTCTAATTCTTCACACAATGCCAATAATACCACTCAAACCCATCAAAATATATTATTATTTTTTAATCAAATGAATGATTTACAAGCTAAAAATGCAAATGTAAAATCATCTTATCCATCTTCAAAACCACCCTCAATAGGTTCCATGGAGAATGCATAACCAAAATGCTCCCCTACCTCCTCTTTAGTATTCCCATGGTAATCTTATCCCTCAACATCCTCTTATTAAAAAAATAATCAAAAACCTTCAAAATGAGCCTCTTACACCTAAAATTTCTAATATTTATATACAAGGTATCACCCCTACCATTACTTACAATGGGTCAACTGATCCTACTCTTCACTTAAAAACATTTAGAAATTTATATAATGACTGGGTCAAGTTAAATAATTTTTACTTTACCAAGATATTAGAAAAAACTCTCATGGGTGATGATTTATATTGGTATAACCAACTCAAATCTCATTCCATCACTAGCTTGGAAGATTTAGTTAATGCTCTAGTCCAAGAGTTCTAAACTAGTGATCTCTTTGAAAATACCTTGGCCCATTTTATTAATTGCAAACAACTTGAGATTGAAACCACACAAGATTTCATCCAATGATGGAATAAATTGTATAAAAAATGTGAGAATAATATGGAAGATGACAACCTATTTCATCTATTTACTAATACTCTTTTCCCAAGTTACAATATTGGATCCAAACTCTCTCACCATGTACTCTAAAAAAGGCCATTGACTAAGCCAAGCATCAAGATTTCCTCATGCATCAATTAGAGTATAATACCATTCCTTATTCTAAGAATTTCCTTCATGATATCCCTAAATAACATGATCATTCATGCATTCCTATATTATCCATCGAGAATATTTGATGCAAAGTATTTTCTTAACTTTCCTTGAAGATCAATGAAACTTTGACTATAGTTCATATTCAGCTTCATAGAGACTTATCAGATGTTATGGATAAAGTGTGTGGACACATATATCGGTATTTATAAACACAATCATGGTTTTCTTTCATTTATTTCTTCATTTTGGACTAGATGTGTGCTCTAACTTTACATTTATCTATTTTATATCATTTGACATTGTGTTAAACTCATATCTATCTTACATGGTGACTTTTGTTTCACATTACATGTTTCTTATGATGTCACATTATTCTTATGTTCTTTTATGGATCATTTTTCATAGTTACATACTAATTTTTTATGAGTTTATTTCTATGGTTCTCTTGTTATTTTTCATGATTGTTTGCTATCTTATCTCTATAAATATGGATAATTATTATTGTGACTTAGTTATACACACCTTGTTCCCTTTAGTCATTCCTCATTTACCATGTGATTAGTTAACAAATAATTCATCTTATTATAATATCCTTTTACTAGTCCACTTTAGATCTCCCCTTGTTCCCCTTTATTACTTTTTGTAAACTAAACATACACATGGTTGAGACTTGAGATAACATGTTGGTTCATAGTTAAGTGTAAGTGTTTTAATCAGTCATGTCTTTGGAGACTTAGCTCCCTTTAACCTAAGACTAAATCTCATTAATGTGTATCACTTTGTCTCTCATCATTTGTCATTAAAAATCCTTATGGAGAAGGAATCTTAAAAGCCATAAACATTCAAAAGCCAAATCGTTTAATAAAATTCAATGATCTAAAAGGCAACATTCAAAATTTTCAAATGTCAAATTACACTAAAAGATGTGATTATAAGCAGATATCCTTTTTATAATCAAAGATAAAACTCCACATTTGGAATCATGATAGAGCTAAGGTACATTGGGGTGTGGTATGCCAATAGATTAGAGGAGAATAAAAAAATCTTTTAGTGTTACCTACTTTCTCACATGAGTACCCAATCTTTGTAGTAGACTGACAGATCTATAATGGGCCCTAAAGAATGAAGAACACATTTTGAGAAGGTAGGACCATTTTAAATTTTTTAATTCAAAATAACCAACATGAGTTGATCTTCATACCACACTTATTTGCTTACACAACTTTGTGCCTATAGTGAATATGTATCCTTTGTATATTGATGATCACCAATCACTTAGTGTCTTTTCATGTCCTTAGTGTGCCTCATGTCTCCTAATTTCTTCTCATAAGATGCCTCTGTTATTATTATTACATTATTTTTTTCATTCCATACAATCCTAATATTTCTCCTTGAGAAACATTTCTCTATCCATTGACCACTCCCCCTATGGACCCCATTTGTGAGTTGTAATGTAAGACCTTGAAAAGGACTAGATTTTAAAATTACCATTTCAAACATCCCCGTTTACCATATTTTAATATTATTTCCACCTCATTGGTATTAAATTTATGAGTTATAGTTTAATACCATGGATAGGACTTGGCCTTCCTCACAAAATGTTTTAATACCTAAGTCACAACAAAATTACATGTGTCACATATAAGATAAGATGTGATTGATTATGAGTTATATATCATTGACATGCTTCCCATATTTATTTAGTATGTTTTATGATTACCTCATTAATATTTAACTTTTATCTTCTTATTTTCCTATTGCATGTAAGAATCCAACTATTTTTTTTAAGTTTTTCATACTTCCCAACTTGAATTAATATGATTAATTTAAGACCATTTTCCCAATTTTATTTCTCTTTTATACTTCCCAACATGATTTAGTATGATTGATTGACTTAAATGCTTTACCATTGGTATTTAACATGCTTTCATTTTTATTCGATTATTTTCATACTTCCTAACATGATTTAGTGTGATTTTACTTGTTTTAATTTTGTGCCAATATTTTTCATGGTTTAAAAACATTTTGTCCTCTCATTTACTACTTTTTGGTTTTGTTAGAGATTTATCAGTGATGTCATGGAGGTGTTCTGATGAGTAGATGAAGTGATTTGATATCCCAAGTAACAATGACAAAGTGTGTAATATGCTTGTTCTAGTGTGCTTTATGTTTGGCTTGGTTGATCTTTAGTATTGACATAACTTTAGAGGATTAGGGATGAGTATGGAGGTTTAAACATGTGCAAGGGGTCATATAAGATGTAATCCATGTTTTGAGAGATTGTGTACACAAATATAATTCATTTGGTTGCTCATAGTTTTCATCTAAACACTTTAGGTCCAATGGTAGAAAATATGAGTTGGTAGTTTGATGATGTCACCATTACCACATGGGAATGAGTCAAGGGGAATTGGTTATATGGTTGTGATCACTATAGTCCCTAGTTATTATGTACCAGATCTCAAGTCATGAATTGAAGCATGATCAAAGATATGAGGGTGAAAAGTTAGCTTCTAAGATAGATTTCACTATTTCTCCATAGCCAAATTTACAACTGGATAGAAAGATGTGAGTAAGCAAAATTCACATGTGTAGACATTTAAAGAGAAGGTGATCATATGGGTTTGTTCAATTTTTAATGTAGTTTATTTTAAATAATTTTTAGATCATGTGATGTAGTGCATCATAAGTTATGGATGTCCAAAGTTGGGCTCCTAGGTATTTTGACTGTGTTTTCCCATAGCCAATTTTGCAAAATGGTAGAAAGAGCTGAGTGAGATTTTTGATGGTGTTATATCTTGCACATGTGAAGGTGTGAAGATAATCTGATCATATGGGTTTATTTAATTTTGAGTAGAGATGATTTGTACTAAGTTAACATTTATGTGCTAAATAATGACAAAAGTTATGGTTGATTAAAGTTGGCCTCTCAAGTAGATTTATACATGGTTGGCTCTATGATAAAAGTTTATGAGAAGAAATATTAATGGCATTATATCTTGCACGTATAAGAGTTCTAGGAGTAGTGGGTTACATGGTTAGATTTTCCTATGGAAGGAGATCATTTGGTCCAAATTTAAGATCATGTGGGTTAGTGTAAAATAAGTTGTTAAGGTGAAAAAATGGCTACTCATGCATATTGACAGGGCCCCCATAGTCATTTTTGGAAGTGTTAAAGCTCGAGCAAGATCGATGGTGCATGATTGCTCCAAGGAGTCAGGAGGTAGAGAGATGAAGATAGGTGCATAATGTTTAACATTTGAGAAAAGGTATAGGATAAGGATCCAATGGCAAGAAAACATTCATACATTTAGTTAAATGGCAAGAGTTATTTGTTAAAGACCAGGTTGATTTGCAAAGATTAATGGAGCATGTTGAGTCAAATTTTTGACATGACATGAGATGAGGTCAAAGTGATATAAGTTTGATTCTATTTGATTTTGTTAAAGACCAGGTTGATTTGCAAAGATTAATGGAGCATGTTGAGACAAATTTTTGACATGACTCGATATGAGGTCAAAGTGATATAAATTTGATAAGACATAAGGGTGGACTTATATGTTTATAAGTGGTCTTATGTTCTCTTAATTCTTAGAGAAGTGTCAAAGAGTTGAGTGGGTATCCATAAGACTTAAAAATGACTTAGGATTATTTTAAAAGGGGACATTACTTAAGTGTGACCAATATAAGATGCCTTAAGGGTGAAGGCATATAGTGTGGCATAAAAGGATTATTATGGACTTTATAATTCATGATTGTTCTATATATTATGGAATCAAATGTATTGGGTTCTAGATTTAAAAAAAAGGGTGAGACATGGATGTGAGAGTTTTTAGAGAGTGGAGGGAAGTAGAGGAGAGTGAGTGTGCCCAATTGTTAGGTTAATGAGTAGAGGAGTTCAAGGACTATGTGTATGATATGTAGATCATGATTCTGATGAAAATATACTATTATTATAGTGTGAAGTTATGTGAAAATATTTTCCTATGTGAGAGGATTATTTGAGAAAGAGAGAAAGGTTGTATAGGGGTCAGATAATCAAGAGGTCCATCATTAGTTGTTACAAACATTAGTTATAAGGTGAAAGTGTTATTCTAAATGAGGGTCTAAGGGAATTGATCTTGCTTAGGGGTAGTTTCTCCTTGTGGAACAATGTCTCACTAAAGACATTTGATCTAAAATACTTGATCAAGGTTGTAGGTCAAAAGGACTTAATCGAAGGTCCCTGATCAGTAGGAATTGATCAATTTCTTATTTGATATCATATTTAGGATATTAGTCCATGTGTTTGTAGGCTTGATATTGGGTTTTATTTCAAAAGAGGGTTTCCTATGTAGATCTTATGTAGTGTATGTGATCTTGCTTATGTTCATTGATTCACTGTTATGAATGATCTATATGTTTCATGAATGCTTATGTTGAATGCTTAAGTAATTGAAAGGGTTTGGAAATTGTATTAGATTATTTTCCACCATTGATTCACCCCCCTCTTAGTGGGTTGTACCTCTAACAAGTTAATTATACTTAGTCATATTTTGTTATTACACATTTCCCATCATGAAATAATGTGTAGACATTTATTTTTGATTACTTATACTTTTCTAGACCATTTTTGCCTATTTATTTTTAACCATGCATGTATACTACATAATGTGAGAAAAGAAAACACTCCACATATATTTTCTATATCATATGTAATAAAATAAAAATAAATGTGCTAAAAAGAAATATATCCATACATCAACAATCACAACCAAAATATAACTCATAATATCGACATGTAACTATCAACACAAATTTATATCATGTATTTTTATACCAAATATCAAAAATACATCACTCTAGATCTATGGTTAGGCTCCATCATGTCTATCTCATGGCCTAGCTGTGCTACCCATAGATTCCATGGACCATCCACTCTACATGTTACACTATAATGTGGTTATTCTAGATCTAAACCCTACTACCTATCCCTATAGTTTGGCCACCTGGGCATGTACCTATCCCAAATAGATCATGGTAGCCATGTATGCAACTATCTCCTGAGCTAGGGCCTACCAAGCATAGGCCTCTATTGATCCCATTCATATCGGTAGATGCAATTCATTTTCATGTGTCTATAGTTTCTTTGTATCCTCCTCCACTAGTCTAAACTAGCTCACCTAAGTTGGGGACGATGGTACCATAGGATCATCCAAGCCTAGTGAGGTCATATGGCATGACCACTCCATCTAAAATGTCATGCACTATTGACATGAATAAGGACCCTAATCTAGTCTCCTCTATCATAGGGCCTATAAGAACCAAAACCGAGATAGATATCAGATCACATATATATTTCAAAATGTATCTATATAAAATCATATACAATTAGAATTATATCTCAAAGATTAATAAATCCATCATTTTTTACTTATCCTGGTATCACCAACAACTATGTCCCTATTTTCTCATCCATCGAGTATGGTCTCTCCATCAACATGTCCCCTAAGTACCTCATCCATGGGACACATCCCAATCAACATAAAACCTAGAGTCACCACCCATGCATGTTTTGGGCCTCTCTTTAATGGTGTTTCTATCAACCAACTCTACCCTAGGCTGATTTTTGGGTCATAATGTATCACACCCTCTACAATTGATCTCATAGATGGAATCTCCATCATTGGTGTGCTTGAGGTAGTCACTACCTCTCTCACTATGGTTCTTACTATGGTACCTTTTATACCCCTACATCTACATCCATGCCCTATCCTCCTTCAACCATAGACTATCATGCTTGACCAATCTTTAGTATCACATGTCATGGTATAATCTCTAGTCTCTCGACTGTCACTCCTCACCCTCTTATACCCCTTATCTCTCTCACATGTCATGCCCAAAATGTAGGTACTACTATAGGAACCATTAGGTGTAGGAGTCCAAAATGACATGATAAGCATGCCACTGGCTGCATCTCTACCCAATAGGTATAGTGGCCTATGATCCACTCTAAAGCCATTCTTGATGCCATGGTCACCTAACTCAACCAACTTGTATTAATATTTATATAGGCTACCACATGATCTCTCTTCATGTGACTATCTTCGATGCTGGCATGTGGGACATGAATCATACTACTTGGTCATGTCTCAATCTCAAAAATTGAGGAGACCTATCATACACCATATGGGGCAACACCATTGGTCCCATGGTCTTCTACACTTTAATATTTACCATCATATTTATTATTTTTCTCATATCTTTATCTCTACTAACTCTTTTTCCAAATCATAAAATATTCTAGAATATTGATGTTGTAGAGAATATTTTTAACTATTATATGCATAAGTGGTGAATATTTTAATTTTTGGCTCTTTTTTGCTTATATCTATAATTTTGACTAATGTTCATCACATCAAACACCACATTTATCACATCTCATTATTTATCTACAACACTAAGGTAAGTAAAGGTATGTGTTTTTCAATTATATCCTTTCATTTATCTTATTTTCTCTTTACTACACTTTATTCAACTTTAGCACTAAGTGTCAATATGTTATTTTACTGAAGCACCATCCCATGTTGAACCTATGTGACATGTGATGCGATTTGAGTGGGGCATATCTATACACATAATATTTTCAAACTTTTATCAAATATTGGTGCTTTCTATCTTATAATAACTAATCAAGCCTCAATCTCTCTGAGTACACACCTTAAGGGGTGCATCGGGAAAGGGGTGGGTAAACCATTAGTGCTTTGTCTCCTAAAAATCATTCCCCTAATCTTTAACTCCTATTTTATACCCTCCTCTAGTCATTTACCACCTTCATTAGCCCTTTCCCTAACCTAAACCCCTTTTTGGTAGTTTACATAACTATGTTGGCCACATAAACCCTATATTGCTATGTACAAAATATTACTAAGAACTAAGTTGACCATGGCCAACATAGTTCATTATCTAGTTAGTTTTTTTTATCAATTTCAATACTAAGTTGACCAGGTCAACCTTCTGGGCTGAAAATTTTAGAAAGGTTTAGGGTTAGATCCAAAAATATAAACACATTAATTTTACCATATAAAAGAAGATAAGAATATTTAATATATATTGCACATATGCTTATCCACTATTCAACTTGAAGAGCAAGCTTAGGGTTTTATACTTTCTTTGAAGATACAGATCTTGTTTTGTGGAGAAGTCTTTTGGATGCATTAATAGGTTGTATATCCTAGAGATGATTTATCTTTGTCATCCTTACATAAAAAAACAACCTCTTTTGAATTACTTTGGCTAAGGGAGATATTAAGGCTTGATGGGTTCATATTCAAAGGTAAGTATTACTAACTTTATTCCTCCTTTGTAATAGTAGATAGATATGCTTTTTTACTTATATTCTATGCATTAGGACTTTGTATACATTGACATGAGTATATGTATTCTATGAATGTTTACTTATAGTGTTTATTACCCTCATTTTATTCCATAAATTTTGGTGATCAGTAAATTAGATTTTGCTTTAATTACTAGTTTAGTGAATATGAAAACATAGGACCTAGTTAGGGTTATTGCATAGTTTTGCTTGACTTGAGGCTTTGGAAACCTCCATAGTGATATTATTATGGTAATATATCCTTTAATTAGGTTTATCATATCCATATTTATCATCACCATGATTATCTAATGTATCCCTAATTGGAAGTTTAAGTAGGATTTATCTTCTCCAAGCTAGGATTGATTTGTAGATCTGCTGTATTTCTCATTACATATACTAAGTGATTGAGAAATATTATAGAAAGGTATAATCAAGAATTGGAATATATAAAAAAGGTTTAACACATATAAATATAATAATCTAAAGGTTAAACACATGATGAAAACTACTTATAGACAAATAAATTGATACATCCTAGTAATATAATGAAGGAAACAGTCATCAAAACATAGGAAACTCTAGGATTATATCAATAAATAACACAAATACTTAGAATTCATATTAAAATATCTAATATAAAAGATTATAACAAATAAAAACTTCATAGATTGATGTCCATTTTTGTCAATGTGCTATTCGAAAGCTTTATAAGAATTAAACTCACTATTTTATTACTCACATACATATCAAATTAACATAATCAACAACCCTTATATTATATTTATTACAAATACTTATAGGTACTATTTCCTATATTTGTTACTTTTAGACTTACTAAGATAAAAATTTATCTCCATATTGCCTTTGGTGGAATCTTGACCAACATCAAGATTCCCATAACAACTCCTACCAACTTGCAAACATAATATAACTAGAATTACCATAGAACATTCTCATACATACAAATAGTTTTACATTGACCATTTACCATTAACATAGTTATACCTTTTGGTTTGAATAATGCCCCAGCATTTTTCATGAACCTCATGAATGGATTTTTTATTATCTACCTATATTGTTTCATGTTGATGTCCCTTGATGATATCTTGATCTATTCAAAAAATAGGGAGGATCATGAGGACTACTTGCGTCATGTTCCAAAAGTTTTGAGGGAGAACTAGTTGTATGGTGACTTGGGTAAGTTTGATTTTGCATAGTTAGAGGTGAACTACTTTAGGCACATTATTTATTAGCATGGTATATAATTATACCCATCTAATATTCATGTAATCAGGGAGTGCTCGACACCCATGAGTGCCATAGAGGTTCATAACTTCATGGGTTTGGTAAACTACTATCATCACTTTGTGGATAATGTTTCTTATATTGTGAACCCCATCACTTAACTTCATAGGAAGGGGAGGAAGTTTGTATGTACAAAGGAGTGTGTATTTGAGGTAAAATAACTAAGAGGGGGGTCAATCAGTGATGTAAGATAATCCATTCAATTCCCAACTCTTAAACATTTAACATACGTAAATCTTGATCAAGTAGCATAAACATGAAAGCACATACATTCAAAACATACATAGAGAATATGAACACATCATATATGTGGGAAACCCTCTTAGGAGATAAAACCTACTAAACATTTCAAGATTGACTATAGTCTTATAAAACAAGATCCAACATTTAGACCAACACCAATTGATCAAGGAGCACCCATCCATTAATTTAGTTAAGCACCCACTTGACCTTTAGCTAGCTCCAATAAACAAGGAGGATAAAACCCATAGGAAACAAAACACCCACTCAAATACTTTGATCTAATCTCCACCTTTGATATGATGTCATCTACACCTGATGATGGACTTATTTTAATTACACTCTTTCCCTTTACACTCTCACAAACTTGCACACATAAATAATACATATGAAAAACCCTTTTGGGTCGCTCTTCACTTCTAAGCATATGCACAATTATAAAACCTACAAAAAATCTATCACAACATCATCAACATGACCTATAGGTCATGCACACACTCTTTAACTTTCTCATCTCCTCAATCCATCCATTAAGCACACTTATTCAATCTACCTTTTCTAGGCTTATCAGGTCTAATGACCTATGTGTTCACATTCATCAACTTGATTAGATAATCATGACTGATCTTATTTGCTATTTATTGGTCCTTACTAACCTGTTCCTTCTCTTTCAAAGGTTCTTTCACTCAATATCACATCTGCACTTGTCTTCACACTTCAAGTCTAGAAAACAATGCCTTGATCTCCATTATTTATAGAGTCTTCATGAATATCAACATTTAGGTCAGCCATAATAATTGCCTTAACTTTTAAGACATCTTACATATCTCAATACCATCCTCATAGGTTGGACATAACAACTATGGGTCACATTTAAGTATCTACGCCTTTCAATTAGGCTTTATTAGCCCTTATAGGTCTTATGAAGACCTATTCACCCATTTATTAATTCATTGAGAAAATTAAGAACATAAGATCACTTTAAAGTACATGGATCCAATCCATACAATATTTAAGACATATTTAAGTCATTATACCCATGAAAACATTCTTCTTCTAAAACACAATTTGTTCAAAGAACATTTTGTATACTATAACACCATTAATGAACACACAATCAACTTTGAAGCTTCATAAATTTGATTATACAAATAGTCAAACCTTATAAATAGGTTCTATGGATTCACCTTGAATTCCTCTACAACTTTTCCTTTTACATCATGATCAAGTTTTTCATATATCAAAATTTATAGCTCAAAAATCGTAGACTTGTTCTTCCTCATAAATCTGAATATTAAAATTCCAATGATCATTGAGCAGCTACTAAATATTGGTCATGTTGACCTCATCTAGTGTATCCTATACATATTGAACAAATATACACCATTAATCTCTATGGATTATCTTGGTATTTACCTTGCAATTCTCACCATTGATCTAGGCTCCAAGCTCCCACAATTATGCCACTTGATAGCCCCGCATGCCTTCAGCACATTTGACTCATTAAATTTAACACACACCATTGATATTTTGAATACGTGATCATAGACTCAACATTGATCCTTTTTTTAATTTTTGTGCATGTGACACATGTCACTAGCACATTCATTCTTTGATATATTGGATTTTACGTACACTATTAGATCAAGATCTATGATTTAACATGCACCATTAGATCTACTAACTAGATGACCTCAGATTTCAATGTAGTTTAAGTTGATAATATCTAGCCCATCATAGTCTACAAGTGAAAATTTTAATATTTATATCGTGAGCTATAAAACAATTTAGGACTCCAAATCTTCAAAGTACATTCTTGGCACTATAGATATCATTGCCATGAAAACATTTCCCCATTTTCAACTTCTTAAGTACTTACAATAAATGCACAAATTTATTGGATCATACATGTATGAATGACATTATACAATGGTATATATTATATTAAGCTATAATATGGATTATAATAATTCAAAATGATTAAAAGACATATCAAGACTTTACCAAGACATCTATGGATGCCTCACTCGTTCTTCTTTATCCTTACAGACCTGTAAATGTGCTATATCTCTCCAAACCATCAATATGATAAATTTGTCATTAATGAATTAGTACAACATTATCTCTTTGACATCAATGAAAACCAAACATCAATTACCATGCTTAATAATCTACCACTTTGTCATTGATGGCAAAACACCCTCAAAATGACTTTAATTGACTAATGATTTCATTATGATCTTTCTCCCCCTTTAACATTAATGACAAAGGGTTTATTCATCAACATGCCAATAAACATTCCTAAAAATCATGTATGCATTTAAATATAATTAATATTCTTAGTAAAATTAAAAATTTTCAAGCATAAGAATCAATTGCTCCCCTTTTGACATGCACTAGTCTTGAATTTGAACTTCTCTAATCCTTGGACCTGACAAACTACTAACAGAGCTTAGAAATCTCCCCCTAAAATTATACTCCATCTAATGTCATATATTTTGAGACCATACTAATATAAACATCCCACACATGCTCCATGCCTACACTCTTCTTTGATCATACATAGCTTCTAAGATTAGGCATCCTTTGAGCACCTTCAAACCATCCCCACACTTGCCTACATATCTTTTTACTTCAGGCTACCTCCATGATTACCAATAGATGAAAAATCCAATATTAAAATAGGAAATATTAACCAAAAAAACTAACAAATTCATTTAGGATCAATCATACCTTTTTTATTTGGAGAAAATGACCAAAAACCACTCTTATCTTCACTAGCCTTGCCTAAAAGCCTAGTAGCCCTACTTGAACCTTGAAACACCCATATATTTTTGTGTATACACCTTCAAGACATGAAATTTAATATATAAATTAAAATCATGTGCCACCTCATTTATGACAAAAATTATCTTCCAACTCTACTTTTGCACCATAGCTTCTTCACAAACCTACTAGCCAATTATCCCTTCATTTGAACAAATCCTCATCCATGGAAGACATCACATAGTTTTATATGACTGTAAAATAAATATTTTGGTCAACATCAAAACTTGGAAATTATCTCACACCTAGAAGTAAATAAAACATACTTATAGACCAATTTTTGAGGTCACACACCTTGGAGAACCCATAGTCCCTTCAACTAGGTTTTGACCTGTTTACCCTTAAGCCAAAATTGGGAAAACTTGAGAGCACTCAAAAGGATTTAATTTATACATAAAATATCTTCAAATAATAAAATCACTTGTATCACACTTGATGGAGTCAACACACCTTTATATGAAATAAAAACATCTTGATAACTTCATCTTTCATGTTTTGACACTTGGAAACCTCCATACTTTGCCTATAGACGTTCAGGACCAAAATCCTTGAACATAACTTGAGCACACATACTTTTAGTCTAGATATTGAAAAGAATAACTCAAAAATTAATGACCTTTAGATCATTGAACTTTTTCATATCTCAACCATGATTGGAGCATCTCACATATGCTTCCCCTCACATCATGCACATCTTCAAATGATATTATTGTCCTACAACATCAATCAAAAGCTTAACTGGTATCCACCATATTTCCTCATGATTGGCTAGTGTCTCCTTGAAGCCTAGATAGAGACACCTTGACCCATAATGTCTTAGAACAATGTAAAACCAGGATTTGCCCACAACTCCTCATATTCTTTCTCTTCCTAGGTCATTTGATACTGATAGTTCTTCTTCTTATTATTAGGCTTAAGAGAAGCAACATGCTCATCCACTACAATATTCTCCTTTAATTTATAGAAATTATTGACAATATAAGGAGACAACCAAGATTCATGACATACCTTTTTATCTAAATAAAGAACCTCATTACTAGGCATTGAAAACTGATGTTATTTGCATGAAACTTGTTCACAATAATAGGATATTCTTTTGGATCCATACATTCCTTAAAACTAGCCTCAATTATCACTTTGGTCTTTTATTTGAGCTTGAATTGAACTGACTTTTGATTCTCCTTTTCTATTTGAATAGATGACACATTATATTGGCATTCCTAAACCTTCTTCATATATGATTCCTCTTTTGCTTTAACAGGTAGTCCACCTTGATCTTTCAGCTCAACTAAATTATTTTTCATGGTTTCCACTTCCTTAAGTTTCCATACTAAGGATTGAACTTTATTGAGCACGTTAAAATGTTCATCTACCTTCTTATGACTTGATAGCTTATTTATATAATATCTTAAAATATGACCAACTTGATGACAATAGAAATAAATAACATCATTCATACTTTCTGCTTGATGAATATTATGAATCTCAACAAACATACCATCTTGTCCCTTAGGTTCATTATACTCAAGATTAATTGTCTTTGGTATACATACCTGAGTTAATATTTTCCCATGTATTCTGGGGTAGAATTTAGAAAAATATCCCATGTCATGATAATTATAGTAGACTATATTATCTATACCTCTAGCTAACTAACTGCTCTTTCTTCTACATTTTCTTCCCTTATGACCAAACATGTGAAAAACTTAACAATGACCATCAAAGGATCTTTCATACTTTAAAGCATTTGGCTATCTGATTAATTTCTTTATTTTGGCTTTGACTTGATTTGATTTGTTATTTTTCATGTTACCATCCACTTTGCCTTGTTCTTATCTCTTTTGTTCTTCTTCAATCTTGCCTACTTTGATAATAAATTGCTCATGCTCATAACTTGATCTTCAATTTAATGTTCTCATCTTTTTTAGCTCTCATATTTGAATTTGTAGCCTCTAACTAAATTTTGAGATCTTAGATGGTCTCCTTATCCCTCTTATCTTATTTAGTCATGCCATCCTTCAATCTACATGTTTGCTCTTCAATAATCTTTATATAATTAAGCTTTAATTTTAACTCATCATGCTCACCTTGCTTTGAACCCAACTTGGCATATGTCTTTCTTAATTGAGTCTTGATATGTCTATGATCTTCCTCTTTTAAACTTAGATTCATCCTTGTAACTATTAATTGATCCTCAATAATGCAAATCTTATTTTTATCATCTTTTGATCTTGATCTTACCTTCAAGGATTATAGATCCTTAATGAGCTTGATGCACTCATCCATAATAGCCTTAAAGTTTGAGGCCATGATATTCTTTTGAGATTCTTCTTGATCATACTCTCTCATCTGACCACTATACTTCTCAATAAGTGCCTTGAGCTTATTGCATTTTTATTCACTTGATTTTATACATTCATAAGTAACCTCTACTTGTGCCTTCAACTCTTGATTCTCTTTCTTTAATTTACTAGCCATATTATACCTTGGGTCACCTTTAAGTAGTTAAAATTACATAGAAGGTCTGGATATGATACCATTTATTGGAGGTATAATCACTAAAGGCAGGGCATGAATCAATGATGCAATACAATCTAGTTTAATTTCCAACTCTTAAACATTCATCATACATAAATCTTGATTAAGTAGCATAAACATGAAATCACATACATCCAAAACATACATAAGAGCATATGAACACATCATATACATAGGAAACTCTCTTGGGGAATAAAGCCCACTAAACCTTGCAAGATGGACTATATTCCTATAAAACAAGATCCAACATTTAGACCAACACCAATTGATCAAGGGAAACCACCCCTTAATTTAGTCAAGCACCTACTTGACCTTTAGCTAGCTCTAACTAGAAAGGAGGTTACAACCCCCAGGTAACCAAAAACCCACTCAACTAATTTGATCTGATATCCACCTTTTATCTGATGTCATTTACACTTGATGATGGACTTATTTTAATTTTAGTCTTTCCCTTTACACTCTCACAAACTTGCACACACAAGTAATACATCCAAAAAACCCTTTTGGATCTCTCTTAACTTCTAAGCATATGAAAAATTAGAAAAACTAAAAAAATATATCACAACATCATCAACATGACTTATAGGTCATACACACACTCTTCAACTTGATCAACTCCTCAATCAATCCACTAAGCATACTTACTCAATCTGCCTCTTCTAAGCTTATCAAATCTAATGACCTATGTGTTTACATTCATCAACCTGATTAGATAATCATGACTGATCCTATTTTCTCTTTGATGGTCCTCACTAACATATTCCTTCTCTTTTAAAGGTTCATTCACTCAATATCACGTCTGCACTTGTCTTCACACTTCAAGTCTAGAAACCAATGCCTTGATCTCCACTATTTATAGATTTTTCATGAATATCAACATCTAGGTCAACCATAATAATTTCCTTAACCTTTAAGACATATTATATATCTCAATACAATCCACATAGGTCAACCATAGCAATTATGGGTCACATTTAAGTAGATACATCTTTTAATTAGGCCTTATTATCCCTTATATGTCTCATGGAGACCTATTCACCCATTGAACACTTCATCAAGCAAATTAAGAACATAATATCACTTTAAATTACATGGGTCCACTCCATATGATATCTAAGACATATTTAAGTCATTATACCTACTAAAACATTCTTATACTAAAACAAAATTTGCTCAAACAACATTTTGTATACTTTAAAAACATTAAAAAACACATAGTCAACTTTAAAGATTCATAAATTTGACTATACAAACATTCAAACCTTCTAATAATGTTCTATGGATGCACATTGAAGTCCTATATAACTTTACCTTTTACATTATGATCAAATTTTTCATATATCAAAAGTTATAACACAAAAACTATATACTGGTTCTCCCTCACAAATTCAAATATTCAAATTCCAATGATCACCGAGCAACTATTAAACATTGGTCATGTTGACCTCATCTCATGAACCTTGGAAATATTGACAAATATGCACTATAACTATCTAAAAATCAACTTGATCCTTACCTTATAATTATCACCATTGATCTAAGCTCTGAGCTCCCATGATTGTGCCACTTGGCAGTCCTATGTGCCTTCTGTACATTTAACTCATTAGATTTAACACGTGCCATTAATTGTCTGACTACACAATCATACACTCATCATTGATCTTATATCTAATCTCTATGAAGGTGACACATGTCACTATCATGTTCATTCTTTGATATATTAACTTTTATGCAAACAATTGGATTAAGATCTATGATTTAACGTGCACCATTAGATCTACTGACTAGATGACCTCATATTTCAACATAGTTTAACTTGATGGTACTTGGCCCATCATAGTCTACAAGTGAAAATTTGACAATTTATATCTTGAGTTATAAAAAAATTCATGACTTCAAATATTTAGGGTACATTCTTGGCACCATAAACAACATCACCATGAAAACATTTTCCCACTGTTGAATTTCTAAGCACCTTTAATAAATGCATAAAATTTGTTGGATCATACATGTATGCATGACATTATGTGATGGTCTAGATTATCTTAAGCTATAATATGGCTTCTCATCATTCTAAATGATCAAAATATATATCAGGAATTCATCAAGACATCTCTAGATGCCTCACAACATTTTTGTCCATATAGACCTACAAATGTGCCATATCTCTCCAAACCATCAATCTAATCACTTTATCATTAATTCATTAGTACAACATGCTCTATTTGACATCAATTACAACTGAAAAACAATGACCATGCTCAACAATGTGAGGAGGCCTTTTAGTTTTTGAAATCACATTTTATTAGTGCTCCTATATTAGTAGTATTTGATCTTAAGGAGTGATTCATTTGCACCTATGCATCTGATGCTGGTTTGGGATCTATCCTCATGTTGAATAGTAAAGTGACTACATATGAGTCTAAAAAACTCGAGGATTATAAGCTAAAATACCTGACTCACCATCTTGAGTTTGAAACCATTATTCATGATTTTTTGAGATGATGACACTTTTTACTTAGTTACTACATTAGTCTGAAGATCGACCACTTGAGCTTGCAAAACATTTTCATTTAGTGTAACCTCAATGCTCGTAAGAGGTGTTGGATGGAGATTTTATGAGAGTATGACTATAAGATATTATACATCAAGGGAAAGGAGAATGTGGTTTTCTATTCCTTATGTAAGAGACACCAAAAGATGGAAACGATGAGGCTATTCATTTATTTGTGGAGCTAGATTCTTGAGCAACTTTCTGATGACAATCTATACTAGGAGGTACAATAGATTCTAGCTTCAGGTATGACCTTGAAGGGAAAAATTGAGGTCTATTCACATGATTTAGATGGCCTTTTATGACACCAAGGATGTATCTATATGCCCGTGATAGGTGGCTTGTGTGATTTTATTTTGTTAGTCAATTCAAGCCCCTTACTAGGATCACCTTGAAGTAAAGAAATGCATGAAAAGTTGAGGTAGTTATAACATTAGGTTGGTTTATGATGTGACATTATAGATTTTTAACTCAATGCCTTGAGTGTTAGAGGGTCAAGGTTGAGCATCAACATTTGATAGGGTTTTTATACCCCTATAAGATTCTATAATGGAAATGGGATACAATTTCCATTGACTTCATTGTTGGATTACCTATCTCATCTTATCATCTTGGCACAATCTAGTGAATGTAGATAAGTTGACAAAGACAAATCATTTTTATCCTATGAAGACTAATTATAATGTCACATCAATATAAATGGTATTTTTAGATGATATTGTTTGATTACATGGGATTTCCTATAATATTATCTTGAATTGAGATATTATGTTCATATCCCACTTTTGGACTACCTTATAGAAGGCATTGGGAACTCAAATCAATTTTAATATCTCTTACCATCTTGAAAAAAATGGATAGATTTAAATAATCAACTAAGTTTTAGACGACATGCTTTGTATGTACGTTATGGATAAATAATCCCATTGGGAGGATTTTGTATATTTTGTAAAGTTTTCATACAAAAAAATTATTATAGTTTGATTAAGCTAGGACCCTTCAAGGCACTATATGATAGAGCATGTAAGACTCCCCTGAGTTGGGATCTCATTGATGATCAGATCATGATCGGCCCTACCATGTTATAGGACATGGAGTGAAAGTTCGTTTTGATTTGACAACACCTTAAGGTTATGAGAGATTAAAAAAAGAATTATGAAAATGCAAAGAGGATTGATTAACACTTTAATGTTGGAGACAAGGTGTTTTTGAGAGTGAGATTCATAAATATCCCTATATATTATGGAAAAGGTCATAAGTTGACACCTCATTTTATTAGGTGATTTAATATCTTGGAGACCATCGACCCTATAGCTTATCATCTAGACTTGTCACCTAACCTATCACATGTTCATGGGGCATTTCATGTTTTAGTTTTATGTTAGTATATACTTGACACTACCCATTTTCTAGATTGGATGACCTTGTAAGTCAAGATAGATGAAGCTTTTGGTTTGAAGCCCATGTGGATTATAGTGCACAATATGTTGTCCCTTTGAGGAAAAGAGATGGACCATGTTAAATTCAACTGGGATAGATATGATGATATTGCAACCAATTAGGAGGATGAAACACCTTTGAGGGTATAATATCTCCACCTTTTTCAATTAATTCCAAGATAAAGTATACACAAGGGGAGGGGGATGTGAGACCCTTATTTTCATATTAATCACCTTTATACATGTGGTGTTTTACACCATCCTATTGATATGTGCTTTATGTATTATTGAGACATGAGATGTTATGGAATCTTTGATATAGAGACAAAGATTCTATATATTATGAGATGTTTCTTCTTAAACATGTATTTGAATCATGCATGTATTTAAATGATTGGTATTAGTTTATTGTCATTTATATGTGATTCCTTGGATATGTCATGTGAATTGAGATCACTAGTATTTTAAATATTATGTAGCTTTAGCTTCTATGGGAGGGAATTTTATGTGTGCAATGTTGTGAAGGTGATATAGAAGGCCAAAAAGGGAACTATGATTACACCAGGCATGAACAAATCATGGGTAGAGTGGTGACACATCTACTTGAGCATACAATGACCTAAGCCACTCTTTGTAAAATTTTATGGGCCTAATTGAAGCATAAATGTATTTAACCTATTTATCATTATTAATCCCCTTGAAAACTATTCACACCTTCATTCTTAACCCGAGGGGTTATTTTTATAGTTTTATTTCATCCATCAACTATTTATTTAAGCCACTTAAGTGGCCCCCTTTGACTCAAATTTTGGATGGATTGAGAGAGACAATTTTAGAGTGAGTCATAAAGTAGTTATTAGATATTTTATGTACTTTTACCAATAGGAAGGTTGGAGAGTTTGTGTATGATCCTTAGAGGAATTTTGAGGCAGCCCATGTACCATTTATGGCTTGGGATATTAAGTTCATTTATGAGGTATGAACTTGATTTCTTGCCCACTTGGACTTGTAAGTGAAGATATGAAGGGTGAAGACTTTTATACCATAAAATAAGGGATGGTAAGGGACACATGTCACCTTTCCATTGGCTTTTAGAGAATGGAGTTGAACCTATATGAAGAAGGAAAACCTTTATTGAGGGGAATTTTGCTCATTTTGGAAAATTTTGAAAATTTGGAGTGGATAAGAGAAGGGAAAAAGGAACTTAAAGGAAGAGTTCAAAGGAGGAGGAGATTATCCATTGTCAAAGATTTTTATATGGGTGGATTCAGGAAGGAACCAAGGTAGGTTTCCATGTCCATTTACATCGATTTTTTTATTAAAGTTATCTTTCTTGTTTATTTTGATTGCAAAATTTTCAAGATGAGTAAGGTCATTTGCCTTACCCTATTTCTCTATTTATATTCCATGGTTGTGCCAATGGACACCATGCAGGTTTAATGCTCACTTGGGATTTGAGATATAATATCCCTCATAATACTATTGGTTGTTTTTAATGCCATTTTATTTTATTAAAATGATAGAGTTATGTTACTAAAATTTATATGATTTTGCATGTATTTTATATTCACCCATTCATAGTAGAATTAGTATTAGAATTGGATTCCCATGCCTTCTTGCTTGGGTATATTTGTATGTTGTGGTAGTGGTGAGTGGGAAAAAAACCCCAATTCCATCCTACATGTTATGTAATATGTTGAAAGATGTGTATGCTCTCCCATGGCCAAGAGATGGTAGAACAAGGGTGAGAAACTCCCCATGTTAATCTTCTCATTCAATTAACCTATTTGTGTTTGGAAATTATATGGATACCTTGTGATATTTTGACATTTTTATTTTTTTTTAAATTTCCTTGTATAGTGGTTTTGGGCAATGGAAGCCTATTTTTTTGTAGTTGAACTTATAGCCTCCTAGATGCATTTTCCTAGTGAGTATAACTTTTCTAGTCTTGTTACCATATAAACCTCATTTGTATAAAATTATCTACCTTAAATAATTATGTGATGATACCTAGAGATGAGAGTCTTAGGCTCATATGTGCTTAAGGTAGCCCCCTGATGATGTAAAAAGGATGCGAGGTGACCCCTCCTTCAATTGGACTTGTGGTTGTATGTGGAGTCCATGTAAAGAAAAGTTGATTAGCACTTTTTGTTTATGATTGTAAAGAAATATTTTATCTATTTGAGAACCATGATTAGTTTATTTATTTCATTTTAAAACATGTATATATAGGAATAAAATTTGTAATAGTTATTGTATATAGCATAATGAAATTTAATGCTTACATACTCTCCCCATTAAATGCATTGAACTTATAAAGTATGAAAATAAATATTTTGTGTTCAAATTCCAATATTATATTATGTATTGTACATTTATATCTCTCTATTTTCAAAGTGGACTAAAAATAAACATTTTCTCTTTCCTAAAAATTGTAAAATGGATTTATTAGTGTAAAGCCATAAAATAATAATTGCATTTGAATAAATTATTACCAATTAAAAGCACTACAATTTATCCTAATTTCTATTTTGATATAAAGTAGGGATAATTTGGGAATTTATGCAACTTATGACATAATTTTACAAGTTACGAGTGAATTGATATTAATTTTTAAATTTTTTGTACTATATCTCTTTATATATCCTTTATAAATTGTCTTCACTTTGAATAATTATTTGTCACATAGGAAAATGAATTATAAGGTTAAAAATAATTTTGGTATAGAATTATGGTTTTTTTGAACCTAACACTATCAGTTTTATAATTTTTTTCCTCTTGGTTTATTAGATATGATTTTTTGAAAAATCCTACTATATAAGGTAGTTGATATTACCCAGAGACCCTTTGTGAGGGTAATATACCCTTTTCATAGGAAATATCAAAGGGGTTAAGTGGTGATATCCACTAGGACTACATGTTGAGTGAGTTAAGCCCTTGAGAGGCTGGTCAATTTTACATGGTGGTTATTAAACTATGGTTTATGAGATTTTACATGTGAACATAATAGCGGATAGTGATTTTACTTATCGATGATTGGGATTTATAAGCCCAATGGATTATAAACCACTAGACTTCAACATGTTTATTAAGTTTAGTTTAGCTAACCATCAAGCTTGTTTAAATAAATAAAACATTTTTTTAATATTTAAATTGAAAATTTGAGTTTAATAAATTTTAAACTATCTAAATTTATTTAAAACCAAAAATTTTGAACCTTAGAATACTTAAGTTTTGTCCTTAAATTTTGTTGACTTAGTGGCTCAGAGGTGGGATGGCCCCAAAAAGGGCCCCCATCCATTTTTGGTGCTCTTCCCCACATTATGATTTTTGAGACCTAGAACTACATATTTTTGCATTGTTGCCTCTTTTTCTTCAGGGATATCTTAGACCCCTGTTGACATTTAGTGACCTATTTTTAAACTATGATTATAGAGACCTAGTGTTTGAGAGGTGGGGAAACACAAAAGTGACACCCCTTAATTTTTCATCCCCTTCTGCTTGGAAGTAGTTTTAAGATCTGAAACTTCATAGTTTCCATCTTGTGCCTTTTTTTCCCAAGGAGGCATGTTTTGGCCTTATTGAATATCATGAGATCTTGGGAGCCCTCAAATGGGCTCAACCAAAATGGGACACTTAATTTTTCAAGTCATCTTTAGTCTGAAGCAAAATTAAAATTTAAAACTAAAACATTTCTAAAATTTTACCTTGTGGTAGCCATTAATGGTTGTGGTAGAGCATGAAGCTTCTAGGACTTATTCAAAATTCATAGGATATTGAGACCAACAATGAGTTTCCCATCAAATTTGGAACCTAAAAAACTCTCACACACATCTTTATATTGAGTTAGAAAATTTAAAGTGAAAATCATTGGTTTTAACCAAAATATTGAAGACTTCATTAATGATAGTCATCCAAGGTTAAGGAAATATAAGAGGGATGACTATGGAAAATTCATACTCCAACACCTCCTCCCTCCTTAAAAAATCTAAGATTTAAACTCAATGAATGATTTGGAGGCTTCATGGATTCCATGAGGATATTTAAGGCTCCTTTTACTTTGACTAGATATGACTTAAGATCGGTTTGATCTAACGGTGAAAATTGGTTACTCTAATCTAACAGGGTTTAATTAGGACATTTTAGGAACCTTTTTAGGTCATATGGGGAATAAATGATGTTTTTTAAATACTTTTATCTAATCCAAGTCAATTCATAATTATAATTAAGTTACAACTTAAGTGTGAACCAAGCCACGTGATTGGCTAGAATCACTCAGAACCTTCCTTAAACTTCATTATGAGTTAGGATGACTTATTCAAGTAAGTGGTTTATTGATCCCATCTCTACTTAATTTTACCTATCCTTTTTATTCTCAGGGCCATGAGGCCCACAAGGATCACTTAGATAACTATAAGCTTGCATGAGAGTTTGTAGGTTGACTAGAGAAAGTGGGACTTGCATGGTTGCATGGAGACTATGCATCCACTTGCACATTACCTCCTTGTCATGTGGGTAATGTAGTTGTGCATAATGTGTGTTTTACATTAAAAAAAAATAGGAATGTTTTTTTGTGTATTTATATTGTGTTATTTTTGGGCATGACAAAAAGATAGAGAAATATATGCATGATATGAATTTTGGTGAATAAGAGATAACAACATGTGTTGACACAAAATAAATTAAATTAAATTGAAAAAATATAAAATATAGATCAAAGATGTAAAGAAAATATTAAAGGAAGTCACCTAAAATAAAATTAATTCCAAGGAAGATAAATTAAAAAGCAATACTAAGTAAATAAAAAAGCAAGAAAGTAACAACTAGAGATAAAAATAAGGAAATGACCAGTCAATAATAATAAGAGGGACATTAAAAAGGTATTTAATAATTAAATTTAAAATCTCATGTATAAAATATTTATAGATGCATAAAATTAATTAGGTTATTCAAATAGTTTCCTTTGATAGCATACAAATGATATGCACATGAACCAGATTTATCTATGATAACAAAGGGGTCCAACCAATTAGGCTTAAATTTTATTTTATGTTATTTATTTACATTTAAATTTATATTTGTTTGATTTTGTTTTAATACCTAATCACACACAACTGATCTTTTTTTAATAATATTTCTTGAAATGATTTTGATAACTCTAGGGTGCTCAATAACATAAATATGTGCCTCATCCAACATTTTAACAAATGTAATCTTTATTCTCTATAGTTTTTGTCATCAATAATAGCTTTTAGTGACACTATAAGTGGATGAATCTCAAGATTTGAGGGTAATACTAATATGCTCCATCTAATTGTGAATAGGGGGTTTCCCCTAAAATTGTTTTTACACTTGTTCTAGAAGAAAACCAATTATAATGTATTTGATTATGCCAATCTTCCATTTGTTTATTCATTGTCTTGGATGAGATTTAATAATACTTTTATTAGTTGTTGTAATTTGAACATTTCCTTTTCATTAATAAGGATTTTAGAATGCATGTTTGATCTTATATTTTTCAAAATAATTCTTAAATATCTTATTATTGAAAGAGGAACCATAATCATTAATAAAAAAGGATGGCAGGATGAATATGTAAATAATATGTCATGATAAATATACAAATATATTCCCTTGTGGTAGAATCTAAGTGTGCATATTCAATCAAATTTGTAAAATATATTTTTTATTTAATAATAAACTTGTCCTTCAATGGATTATGGGTTAATATTTATTAACAAGTCAAATATCCATATGGCAACATAACTAATTATAATTATTGAAATGGAAATCTTGATCCATTTTATTCCAATAATATCCCATTCTAATAAATTTATATGACCTGGATTTTCCACTGATTTTTTGTATATGAGCTAAATATGATCAACAATATATGGATCCTCTCATATAGGAAAAGGTAGAAGACCATACTAGACCCAACACACATACATGATGTTTCACAAATTAGTTCAGGGCTATAGAAAATGGCCATGTAAAATAAGGATCAAAAGGATTCTATTAGGAAATATATACAAGGAATTAATGAACATAGACTTGCCTAGATATATTTAACCCTAATTTTGGATATAGATCTTATGAGGATATATAGGGTTAATAATATAGAAATGAATAAACATAAGGGTGATAAACAAATATATAATAGGCTAATTAATTTATAAACTCAAATAAATAATATTATGAATTAAATGCTAAGATATGCTAAGAATGAAAAGTACAACCATGATAGATATTGTAATGATAATGAAAAAAAGTACTTAACTAGTTCTAATGCTAATACAAATATTGATCTAGAATAGGTAGGAAGTAGAGTGAAAGAAGATGTTGGAATAGTTGTCAAATTTTGGATTAAGTGCCTCTGTAGCCATGAACAATTACATAAGCTTGGAACATTTGCATTGATGCTACTATTTGGATCAGTGTAGGTGTCTTGTAAAAAATACTTCTTAAAACTAATTACCACCACTTGGATGTTTCTAGGTTCTATGTCACCTTTGATCTAGGGCATTCAAATCTAGGTCATGAACTATCATTCCTTATCAAAGAAGAAAACCCTAGTTCTTCATCTTCATAGTGGCTATGGAAAAAATGGGTTAGTGATAAAATGGTTTTGATCTACCCTAAAGATGGGTACTACCTACATAACTGATACTCTAAATAGGGCCTCAGACTTATGTAAATAACCTCCATGTGTTAGCTTGTGTGTGCATTAGGATGTAATATGTGGAAAGTAAGTACACTAGTGATCTAACTTGTAACTTGGAAAATGTATCTCTTGGGTTGATCCTTCAGTTTTTAGATGTGATGTATCTATGACTAATATTTAAATAAGATAAAATAAGGAAGCTTTTCTCACTTGAATACTTGATAGAATTTTTTGGTAAGTTACCTTGGTCTCTCTAGGTCTTTTTTAGGTTTATGTTAGGTTAGGAATGAATGAGAGTTGATCTTATATACCAATCCATATGGATAATATATCACATTAAAACATTTATGATGATGATAGGAATACATTTTATATGAAAATTGGATAACTTTAGGGAACTTAACATTTATGTCAGGGTAGGACACTTGCATCAGTGTAGATGTCTAGTTGGAACACAAGTGTCTAGATAGTAGGAAGATAGGTACACGTATGAAACTTACATAGATGGATAATAAGTAGGTTAAAATAATTCTTGGAAAGATATAAGGCTTGGGTCATCAAAATAACACTGGTCAACTTAAAAGATAAGTAATGAGCACAAAGATATAGTAGATATGAGACTTGTGAAAGCAAGAAAGGTTTAAAAATGATAGGAATAATCAAGGTCTGAGTTTTTCATGTGTAAAAGACTGAGGTGATACATAATTCATAAATATCATCTATATTTACTCCCTTTAATCTAGTAATTAAATTTATAGATTAAAGGAAATGAATGTGTATCTATGTGTATATAACACACCTTGTCTTTACTTAGTTTAACTTGAGTGCTTTGCTAGTGACTTACCTAAAACTAAGAGAATGTTAAATTATGTAATCAGTGCATATAATCTAAAATTAAAATAATTTAAATGATTTAAATTTAAAGAGAACAAGGTTTAAGAGTACACATGTGTATCAATGTAACCATTTTGAATTTTAGAAATTTATTTTAAAAGATATATTATTATGAATCAATGAAATTGAGATTAAGACAAATATAAATATATAAAGTGCATATATATAAAGAGATAAATAGGGATATTATAGGGAACATTCCCCCAACCTTGGATAAAATATGAGACCCCCCAAAAAATTAAGATTAGCTCAACCATGCAATCTAATCATACTTATAACCTAGTGAGCATGAGTGAACAAAGTTAACCCATACTATATATTTGGTGAGGTTGGGTGGTGTAATTAAGTCAAAAATATAAACTTGGTAATATTGAGTGATAAAATCACTTCAACCATACAAAAATAAAACCAATTACTACAATAAATTGTCTCAATATAGTCTATAAAAGTCCAATCTGATTGGTGATGATAGTCCCTGAAAGTGTTTGGAATCTAAAACTGATGTGATTTTGAAATATTAGGTTCACATTCCATAGAATATTCACCTTAGATATGTCTCATGATGAAATTGTATATAAAAATGGTATCAATGTATATAATTCTACCACAAATGTGTATATGAATCATGTAATTGTGAATCTAACCAATCTGAGAGTTGTGTATGTGTGGATAATATGTTTCCAAAACATGACCCCTTATATGTAGACAAATATAAAAATTTATATGAGTACCAATGTGGAAAACATGTTTCCAAACATGTCCCCATTGTAATCTATATATGTTACATACTAGATAAGTGTGAAAAGCATGTTTCTAAAATATGCCCCCACTGGGTCTAAAATTATGAATATGTGGAAGCCATGATTCTATGACATTCCCCCACTAATATTACCTAAGGTGAGGGAAATAAACTGGTAGTTAGCTCACCTCAAAAGGATAGAATAACCAAATAACTATGAATGAACCATGTAGCATATGGAAGGACATGTCTAGGTAAATGTATCACTGAATCTCATAGAATATGATCACATCAAGGCCTAAGATGCATGATAAAGATCATGTCAACATATAGATACTAATAGTAAAAGATCAACAAGAAACCAAACACACACACAAGAGCACTCAAAATCAATTCAAAATATAATGGTCCAAGGAGACTGACATATTCAAATGTCCATGCAATAAGTAATGACTATTCAAATGTTAAAAATAGGAAAACAAAGGAATAGGGGATGCAGCTAATGGATCATATTCAAATTATCAACAAAAAAGACAATAGCAAGGAAAGACACTCAAATAAATAGATAAAGGAAAAATGTAAGCAACCAACATAAACATATCATACTAGTCCCTAGATATATGTGTTAGTAAAAAACATTAAGTACAAAACATATAAATTACACTATGAAATATATAAACATGAATAAAGGCATGTTTAAGTACATACATGAGATTAAACATGATAATGAAAAATGACCATAGAATGATATAACCTATATATTTCATGATCAAATAAAGTGGTTGTCTCTAATATCCTGATGATGTGGGTAGAGGGAAATCCTAACATTCATAAGTGCATAGATCATGTATATGTGTATGCCTATATCACACTCAAAACATATGTGCAACATATGTGTATATATAAAACATTGATATTATATCTACCAATATGAACCAATAACATATATGCCAAGGATCTAATAGGATAAGTACATGTTTTGTTTTTTTTTTCTTTTTTCGAGTTTTTTAATTTTTTTAGTATTTTGGGAAAATTTGAAAGGAAAAAACTATCCTATGATTTCATACAAAGGATGGTCATATATATCTCCCCATTGTGATCCTAGTGTAATAAACTAGTGACATTGTAGAGGAGCATGCATAGGTGCAATATTTTTCACCATAGTATATGTGATATTTTGTGTATGTAAAATAGGACTATTTGGTCATGTAGAAATATTAAAAGGGATAGGGGGTTCATGAAACCCACATCTATGTGCTCTATGTCTTATTTGGAATATAAATAATAGGAACATGTTTAGGTGACTAGATATCTGAATATGGTGAGCAGTAGATGAGGATTATATGGAAAAAATTATGTGTCTTTGATACAAAGGTATCTAAAGTACTATCCACCTAGAAAGGGGATTTCTTGTTGCTTACACTTTATGGTGTATGAACCTTAGTAGGTTTGATAATTAGTTGTTTAGTTATAAATTTATCTTACTCAAGAGGATAGTCATATGGAATACTTTAAACTATAAATACCCAATTGGCATGAATGTATTCAACACACTCATGTATTATAGAAGGTACTTCACAAAGTGTATGTATCCAAGGTCATCCCAATAACATATCAAAGACACCTATAAAAGGTATAACTAAAAATTCATTAACCACATGTGTGGGATACACCTATAAAGGTAACTCAATCTCACCAAGAACCTACTATAAGGTCCCATCAAATGATCTAATTGATTTGGTATAAGGGTTTAAATCATTATGAGTATAACCCATATGTGTGAGTAATTTCATAATTCAAATGTTATTTCTTGTACCATTATCAATCATAACACCAAGTATATGTTGATGATCAAGGTATGCTTGAATGAATAAAGAATGAAGATCTAAGTCAATATCCATAATTTCATTGTCATCAGAAGTGATAAAGGGTCTTTAAACCATATAATATGCATGCCACATATAAGTACCAATAATCACACCCAATGGGTGCTCATAATGAGATAGAGGAGGGTGCACATTCTATGTCATTTACACTTCAATATATTTATTTGAATCATCTTGTAAAGGATTATTAAATATTATTTATTTATGGTAGTCACTAGGTTTTGAACCTGATTCCTTTGTAGGATCATCAAATGTAATAAACTGGTCATCAAAGAGGTATTTTATCTTATGCTTCAAGGCAAAACATTTATTTTTAGAATGTCCAAGGCCTTGGTGATAATCACAATAAGCATTTGTATTGTATCATTTGGGTAGAGGAATAATCATATCAACCTATATAATAGGAGGGAGAGATATAAGATGTAACTCTACTAACCATGGGAGTAATGAAGTAGGAAACTTAGGTAAATGTGTAAATTATCTCTTTGGTGCATAAATAAAACAATCCAATTAGGATACTATGCAATTGCATTAACTATGGTGGTTGTTTCATTTTTAGGCTCAGGTAATTTCACCTTATAACTTGGTTTGATTGTAAACTTGGTATTGGATGTATATGTAGTCAATGTGTTTGCTACATACTTAAGCTTATTAAATGAAATAAGATTCATTTCATGGTCTCAAAAAACATGGCATAAGTCATCAAAGGATTTAAATTTTTTGAAAATAATGGACTCATCTAAAGGAGAAAGTAAACTTATCTTGAAGATGTCTTGAAGTTATTTATCTACCATATGATTAGTCATTTTATCCAATATCATCTTATACCTCAAGACATATTCATTGATAGGCTCATTTAGTCCTTGTTTGATATTACAATTTGGGCATAGGAAACATTTTTAGTAATATTAATAGAAAAGGGTGCCAAAAACTAACTTGCAAGAGTTTTGAATATTTTCATAGATTAGATTAATAAATCATAGAACAACCTCAAATCATAGTACTTGAGTCTCTTTGGAAATAATTTGGTTAAAATTTTATCATTGGAAACATAATAAAGACATGCTATAAAAAAGGATAGAAGATGTTGCTCAGGATCACCCTTTCCATCATAAAATGTGAATTTGGGTGTAAAAAAACTAGTTGGTAAAGGGGACAAAGATATCTCAGGTCAAATAGGGTTATGCAACACATCTTGGGAATAAATAGCATGAAGAGACTTTTAATATTTTTTTTAAATGTTTTTAACCTTTTCCTCCAAGTTATTTATAACTTGAAGTAGCGTTTGTACTATAGATCTATTGTAATTTAAATTACCAAGTTGAGTAGTCACTAAGGAATATGTAAACATGGTTTGAGTAGTAATAGGCATTGAAATTGTTATTTGAGTTAAAATAATTTATAATTCCATTATAAATGTAATAATGGTAGTTTTAAGAAATAAAGGTTTAAAAATATAACTTGTGCCCCCACTATATGTTGGAAGGAATGAAGTATCAAAAGGGAGCATTGTTTCACATATGCCTTTTGAATTTTTTTGCTACCAATATGGTCTTAATGATCTCTTAAACTCTTCAATATTTTGATGTATATGATCATGAAACAAGGCAATAGATTGCTCTTACTCTTGGTTAACTTGTTCATGTTAATCATTTTCATTGGATTCATGGTTTTCATTTCTAGAGTCTTCTTCTATGATAACCTGATTAGTATGTTGATCATTCTCAACATGGGTTATGTTCCTTATTGGTTTGAGACATCTTAGTTTTTAGGAGAGGAAACTCAATAGGTGCAATAGGTACACCACCTAGTCTACAGATATGCCTTGGTTGCATACAAAATAGTGTAATCAAGAACTAAAAGAGTAGAACAATATAAAACCCTAGTTGATTGAAAACCCTAAGAATCATAAAAAATGCATTTACATAGATTAGGTTAACCAAATGTTTAACCTTAATTTTAGATATGAATTTTATGGGGATATATAGGGTTAATAATATAAAAAATAAAAAAACACAAGGGTAATAAATAGATCTATATTAGGTTAGATAATTTTCAACTCAGATAAATAATATTCTAAATTAACTACTGAGCTATGCTAAGAACATAAAGTACAACTATGTTAGATATTATAATGATAATGAAAACAAATTACTTTATTGGTTTTGATGCTAATATAGATTTAGATATGGAACAAACATGAAGTAAATTAGAAGAATAGTCTATAATACTCACCAAATTTTATATTAAGTGCCTCTATAGCCATGGACACTTGCATCAGCTTGGGATAATTGTGTCAATGCTACTATTTGAAAATGTCTAGTATGGAATACCTATTGAAACTATATTTGACCACCTAGATACTTTTTGGTTCTATGTCACCTTTTCTCTGGTACACTCATATCTGGTTCATGGACTATCACTACTTTTCAAATGAGAAAACCCTAGTTTTTAATCTTCATAGTGGCTATGGGGAAAAATGGGTTAGTGCACACATGGGTGTTGAGATGACCCAAAGACCCCTCTATCAATGAGCACTATCTACATAGATGATACTCTAAAGAGGGCCTCTAAATGATGTAGTTCTCCCCTATGTGTTGGATTATGTGTGCATAAGGATGCAATATGTGGAAAGTAATTACAATAATGACCTAACTTATAACTTGGAAAACATAGATATTGGGATACTTCTTTAGTAATTAAGATGTGTATATGTGTTTTATTTATAACTGATATGGAAATAGGAGAAAATATGTAAGCCTTGCTCACTTGAATGCTTAATATAATGCTTTGGTAAGTTTCCTTGGTCTCTCTAGGTCTTTTCTAGGTTTGTTATAGGTTAGGAATGAATGAGGGTTGATCTTATATTTATACCAATTCATTTGGAGAATATATCTCATTGAAGAACTTAGGCCAACCATAAGAATATGTTCATTTTTAAATTAGTTGATTTTAGGGCACTGGATACTTGCATCAGGGTAGGACACTTGTATATACGTAGGTGTCTTAATAGGACATTAGTGTCTAGAGAGTAATAAGATAGGTATACATCCCAAAATTATAGAGATGGATAATAAACATGTTAAAATGATTATGGGAAAAATATAAGGCTTAGGTAATTAAAATTTTATTGGTCAAACTAAGAGATAAGCAATGAGCTTGAGAGATAGTAGATGTTAGACTTGTAGAAGTGGGAAAGGTCTGGAATTGAGAGGAAAAATCAAGGTATGAGTTTTCCAAGTGTACAAGACTAAGGTGCTACATAATTCACAAATATCATCTAAAAGATCCAAGATGCAAGAGGGGTATACTAAACTAAATCAAAGGAATTATAATTACATTAAGCATTAATGAAGATATATTTAATCTATGAGTTATAAGGGTGCTATTTAGTTGTAGCCATGAAGTGTATATATATAAAAAATGCAATATAAGCATGGAAGACAATAACATATCAATAGACTATATATCTACCAAAGTAAATAAAAAAATATTATAGGGTTATAAAATACCAACCTTGGATTGACTTGTAGATGCATCAATATCCTCTTAGACCAAGTGGAAATTTGTGAGAGAGTACATAAATATAAAGTTGGAAATGAGAACACCTAAGTATACTTAGTTTGGGACTCTAAACACTAGGTGTACTTTATTGGTTCAACTTATGTTATTGATATCTTCAATGGCCTTATGAAACAAATTATCACTCAAGGGTAATTTGATAAACCCTAATTCATATTCTTATTACTAAGGTGGATTTGTGTATGAGAAGAGAGAATTATATGTCTCACCTATGATAAATGATAAAGGGATCCATATAAATATGGCCCAAAACCTATAACATTACTACTCAATCTTAGTCAACATTATTATCCCTATGAAAATAGTATTAAAAATGTCAAGCATACACTATACTATTATGTTTTCTCAATGAGATTGATTGAGGTAAAAATAACTACAAGACATCATTGGTCAGGCTAACGACATCAGTTAGAAACAAAAAAATAATAATAGGAGTGGAAAGGGATAAAAATAACAAGCAAAGGATAAGTAAGTAGATGATAGTATATAAATGATGGATATATAAGAAAATTATTAATGAGGAATATTTCACAAATAACCATGAAATGAAGCACCTTGATCTTGGTTCACTCATTAGGATACACCCTCAATGAGAATGGTTTTTCAATAAGTATTGTAAGATAAATCATTGTTAAGTGAAAAATGAGGTGTATACATATGTCTCACCCAAAGTTCATCACATTCTAATAGTATAATAGGGGATGGTTATTTGAGAATATAACATAACAACATGAAATAAAAATAAGAGAAGTAATAAATTTAAGATAAATTTGAGATAAATGAACATATGTGCTTTCACTTAGATAGATGTAAGAAAGAGAATGATGCATGGTGCCAAAATGACATTGAGACAAATTTGATAGGCCACATAGATAACATGTTGATCTAGGGTGCCAAAGTGGTAATGAAATGGCTAAAAAATAAAAGAAAAATTGTGATTTTTATAAAAATATTATATTAGTACCATAAAATATCTTCCAATGATAGAATTCTAGGACGTCTTCCAATTCATTTATAAAATCCATTAAAACAAAAATATGGCAATATCCAAGAGATATTTTAAAAAATTAAATTAAATTATTTTAAAACATATAAATTGGGGATAGGTCATTCATTTGGTTCATTTATATTTATATTTTTTAATATTTTGAGAGTCTTAACCAACCTTTTCTAGCACAAAGAGAGACAATGGTTATGGGAAATAAAGAGAAAAGTGGAGGAGGGCATATTAGACCTATCATAATGATCAGTGAAGTAGGTGTTGCATTTAATTTTTGGATGGGTAGATATAGTAAAATAAGAAAAAAAGACATTGGGGTAAATACATATAATGAAAATTTCCCTATAAGTGTCAAATTGAAAATAAAAATAACAGGAATAACATGTTTTTTTAAAATTGATGTTGATAAGTCAAAAATATTTTGGATAATTTAATAGTGTTGTGTACATGTATAAATTTTTTAACTATGCCAATGATGTTTTATAGTATAAAATTTGAAGCATGGCCATTGATGTCTATTCAAATGGTCAATTAAGTAGGTGTTGGATATTCTAACCACCCTTGGTCTCTTAACACTTGACATGCTTGGAGAGGGACAATTTTTGCCAAAGCCAATTGAGTAAAATAATTGAAAGGGCCTTCATGATGATGTGTCCACTTAAGAATGTATATTGAGACTATTGAGTTTACTTTCACCTTTTTTCTTCATTAGGTAGGCCTGATAATTATCATTTGAAGTCAAGAGTTGGTGTTAATCCTTGTAGGAGGTCTATTGTGTTGGTTTTCAATGCAAAAATATGTGTCCCCATTAAATATGTCTATTGTCTTTATAACCTTGTTAGGCCCCATTCCATGTTTAAAAGTATTCACTTTAATTCCCCAATACAATATCTTGTTAGAAGGTCTAATATGTCATCTAAAGCTCATGATGTCTTAGTGAAGTCTATTTAATAGTTGGAGACATGAGATGATTTTTAAGGGAGAATACATCCAAAAAGAGTATAAGTCATTTTATAATGTCATGATAGCCTTGTATAAACCTATTTCATCACTTTTAAATGTAAAACAAGGTCATAAACAAAGCAAAATATCCTAAAAAGTTCTTATGAGGATATAAAGGGTTAAGATGTCCCATTTGAGGTTATTAAAGTCATGTTAAGAAAGTGAGATAATATTAAAGTTTTAAAGAGTCATTTATTGATATTTTAATACCCATTCTAAATATCCAATCCATACAAATGGTTAATAAGGCATTGGACTAAGCGGTTTCCCTCCATTCTTGTCCTTTGTGGCATTTAATTCTCCCATTGTGAGGAGAGGGCACCTAGCCATCACTAAACCATTAGTCCACCTTCAATCATGATCATGGAAGCTTCATTATTCTAAGAGTGTTTTGAAAGTTTATTGAATAAAATCTCAAATACAAACCACTAGAGTCAAGGCTTCCTGACACTTTCAAGGCCTATAGCTTCAAGGATTAAGAATTGATAATATCTTGCAGGTTTCTTAAGATTGTAGTAGAGAAGACATCATGTTTAAAAGAGATTATATCCTCCAAACCATTTTATGTAGGTTCTTAAATGAATAGGAGATTCATTCATGGAAGAAATGATAGGTTATAAAGAGTATCACAAGGAAATAAATATTGAAGACAAGCCTTGAGTGAAAGTTGTAGGCATAGGGATTGCAGGTTTTAGCTTGTAGGCTCATGATTATAAGGGTGTATAAGTTTAATGCGTGGAACTAAGATTAAAAACTCTTATTCAATCATCTAAAATATGTACCAATCATCCTTAATGACTTAACATGAAAAAATGAAGAGGATATTCATTCATGGAAGAAATAATAAGTTACAAAGAGTATCACAAGGAAACAAATCTTGAAGATAAGCCTTGAGTGAAAGTTGTAGGGCTAGGGATTGTAGGTTTTAGCTTATATGCTCATGATTATAGGGGTGTATAAGTTTACTACATGTAACTAAGATAAAAATTCTTATTCAATCACCTACAATATGTAATAAGCCTCCTTGATTCCTTAACATGAAAAATAAGGCATGAAATCTCTCAAACAAGGAGAATAACAAGAAACTATAGGTTTTTACAAGGTTCTATTGAGAGTTTTAGGTCCACCATGATATTAAAAACATATTATATCATTCAAGTGTGGAACCCCTCATAATTTTCAAGCCTTAAAATGCCTTCAAGGGAAAAAAATGCTCATAAACCTCATAACAGGGAAAAATTAGTTCAAAACCTTACTCACAGGCATCTAGAGGCAAATTTCATGGATAAGTCATCTTTGTTCAAGATTTTCATGGATTGATAAAGATATTTGAGGGCATGGGGGATGCATTTAATGATCATCTACAAGTGTTTAGAGGTAACAAGAAGAAAATAGGGATATGAAAAATCTTTAATAAGCCTTAAAACTACCTACAAGTTACTTAAAATAAGTATAATTCAAGGTTTGTATACATTCCTCTTTTTACATGGACTAAATCAGGTGATAGGGAAGGTTAGGAGGTATGAAAGGCACCTAATAAGTCATAAATATTTATCACAAAGCTTGGAATCATGCCATATAGCTAAAAATATTGTAGGCATCCTAAACCCTGCCAAAACCCTATAAACCCATGAATCCACTTCTTGGCATTTTGAATATTGCTCATGAATATATGGTGGCTAAATGGTTTAGAGGTGATTTAAAGATACCCTAGGATCATCCAAACATAGTTTCAGGCCCATGGGATCAATTTCCAAGGTTTCAAGGAAGTTTTAAGCTTGAAATACCCCTGTACAAGTCTGAAGATGAAGAATGGTGTTTTCAACACATTTCAAGATGTTTATATCTTAGTAGAAAGTTTGTAAGAATTCCAAGGGACTATAAAAATGCATGACACTAGGACTATTATAAATTATTGAGGTTTTATGAAGAATTAGGTATGTAAACAAGCAAATAAAATTCATGAAGAGTTATGTTTCCAAGGAAGAAAAACAAACCTATAGTCATAGCCCAAATGTTTTAAAGCTTACAAAAACTTACTTGCAAGATTATATAATAGGCTTCAGGGGTGTCAAAAATGAATGCCAATTTGGTGATGAAATTATAGTCAAGTTTTGGAGAGTTATCACTAGATGGCATAGTCTTGAAGAATGATTGATCGACTACATGGATAAGATAATTCATGAAGGTTTTATAGGATTTCAACACCCTCTTAAGGGCCTACGGATCTCCATTAGTCCTCAAGACCCTTATAAACTAGTTATAGGTAAGGAGTAAAGGTTTAAGCCTATCAAGGTGGTCATCATTTCAAATATCATCCTATCTTAAGCTACACATCTATATCAAGACCCCTTGAGATACCTTGTAGGTGGTAATTATATGAAAATGACTGCAAGCCTATGAATAATAATAACTCAATCACTTAAGAGCACCTATATGTAAAAAAGGATATGGATAGGTTTATGAATTAAAAATTATTGTAAGATTATTACAAGCTTATAGGCCATGATTCCTACTATACAAAGCCTTGTCAAGCCTAAATGTTGTTATATAGGATTGAAGTTGCATGATGGTGAAGGAGTAAGAATTTGATAGGTATCAAACATGATAAAGTGACCTATAGATGTATATCCCTATAAAAATATTCTTGTAGGATCGTAAGTGACTCTTCAAGGTTCCAAACATAGTGAAATAAGCTATAGGCCTACTAGTGTAGTGTCAAGAGTCCTATCTTGGTCATATAAGCTTACAACCATCATCAAAGGTTTATATGAATATCCTAACATGTTCTAAGGATTTTGAGAGATCTTAAGGCTCATTTAAAAGTCTATAGATAGCTTATAAGGTTTCAAGATTGATAAATAAGATAACATGGGTTTCTTGATGCTAATATTTGAGCTATAGGTTTTCAAATAGAATAGGCAAAAGGTTCTAAGATCATAATGCATAGTCTATAAATTTATTTTATGTATTAAGGAGATTCAAATACTTCTCAAATTCTATGTGAGGTCTACAATTATGTAGGTCAAGATCATGTATAGGGAAGAATGAGGTGGTTTTCAAATGTTTCTTAGAGATGTGGCGATAAAGCAAGGATTCCAAGGTTTTAGCAAGGTCTAGTGAGAACCTAAACATGGATCTAGGGTTTGCAAAGATTGGAAAGCTTCTCAACCCTTCAATAAAATTATAAGTCTATCCATAGCCTCTAACACACAAGACTTTCATGAAGGTCCTAATATAAATATTAATGTTTACATGATGTGTAAATCCTTCACATAAATTGTTGGTAGGAAAGATAAGGTTCTATATTCTCAAAGACACCTAATAAACATGTAAAAGAGTTTTCAAGGTTTTTAGTCATGGGGGACTTCAAATAGGAGGTCTAATACATGTAATTAATTCTCTCATGATGATATTATATTTTGGAAATGTTTTCAAGCTCTTTCTATAAGAAGTTAACATGCCACATTCAACTAACAAGGTTCCATGAGCCTAAAACCCATAAACAGGCATGTACACATTGAATAAGAGCTCCATGAAATGTCAAACTCTTAAAAATTGATAATATTTCTTGATTAATGCCTTATGGTGTTTAATAAGGAGGATTGGGCTCTTGATTTCAATAATCATAGGTAGAAGCCTACAAGGCAAATTAAAAGTAGATTGAGGAGTTAAAGGCTCTAAAGAAGTTTTTATTATTTGATCAAGAATCACACCTATCCTTAAGGCTTCTTAAGGAGCTTGAAGATCAAAATTTGATGTTTAAAAAGGTGAATTAGACTTGTAAGGCTCAAATAAGAATGGAGATCTTCATAATCTTGATATTCCACTAGCTATAAGTTTGTAAGGCATTTCAAACGGTAACAAGGTTTATAAGGTCTCGAAGGAGATATCTACATCATCTCAAATATATTTCAATACTCCAAATATGGTATTGTAAGAGAGTGAACATAATTAGCCTATGAAATTATGGTGAGGTCCAAGATGAAACCAAGGTTTAGTCTCCTATAATATATCTTGTAATCTATGAAAGCTTTTATTCAATAATTTTAGACACACAAACATGCCCTACATCTTCATGAAGGGGTTATTTTTATTTTTCATCAGTACTAAAACATAATCTTTGTTAAAATTTTAGTTCACAATATTCTTCCCCCTCCCTTGTCTAAGAGGGTGCTTAGAAGTAGTGATACAGGCAAGGGTCTAGCTCCTATCTTTCACATAGGGAAGGAAATTTCCATTGTAGAGAGTCTCCTTGAAATGGGATAGGTTGATGTGGATTTTGGTCCCTCTCAACACATTCTCAAGGAACTTGGGCTCAAATCTAAAGTTATGCAGCTTGAATAAAGGATCAGTCAGCTTAAGAAGGAGGTCACATAGCTCAACAAGATTATTGATAAGGGAAAGAAGGTGGATAAATTCTCCCATTATGAGACTAAGATGGAAGAAATTTTCAAAAGAATGAAATCTCTAGAGGGCATTGTAGATCATATTAGGAGCAGGTATATTGATCATATGTCCATATACCAGGCCATTCTAGAGTTCCTTGATTTTAAAATTAGGCAAGTTTTCACCTTAATAACTTGCATCTAGGCTTGTGAAAGGGTGGCACTGAGAAGACTTATGCTGTAACCACCATTGCCATGATAGACTCATTTAAAATTATTTCTCTCAATTCTTTTAATTCATTAGAAGGACTCAAGAATAACTTCAACAATCTCCTCAAGTGAAGCTTGCTTTTATTACTTTCTAGTTCACTATTTTGTTGACTTTTTTCTAATTTGGTACTACTTTAATTCTATGAAGTTGCTATTGATATGCTATTTTGGTGTTGTTATCTAGCATGATGATTCATACTATTTATTTCTCTTGTTTATTCTAGTTTTAGACCTTTTTTATAGCTGGGGGGTGGACCCCACTCATCAAAAAACCACTACTGTACTCATGTATTATCTAACTTTTGAGCCTTTTTTGGTTATGTGTTTCCTTGTTTTATCTAGATTTTGAGACTTATTTTGTAATGGGTATGGTCCCTTTCAAAACCATTTACCAATAATAAAAAAAATTCTTGATGTGCTCAAGGATAGGTGGGACTACAAAATTATAGTTATAGATTCAAATCCTCTATGATGGAGTTTGAAAATAGGTTCTACAAAGATTCTCATGAGTATTGTACAAAGTTTAAACTTCAACTACATCTCCTCAAGTCCATAATCTTGCATACAATACAATGGGCATATAAAATATGTTATGACCATGTTATAGGTCATCTTGGCAAAATCTAAGCTAATCCAAAATCCCATTATGAATACTTCAAGTTGTAGACTTAGCAGACAAGTTGAATGGGTTTCAAAGTCTCTTGGTAAAGTTTGGAGACCACTTGAAGAGAAGGATTATAGGGGTCATGGAAGATAAAATCATAGTCAGATCTTCAAGCTATAGGTTTTCACCTTACCTTTCTAGATTATATAACTTCTTCCAAATAAGAAAAATCAATAGATTACAACCAGTCTATATAAAGTTTTAGGAAAACCTTTGAATAATGATAGGTGAAGGAAATTTCAAGTTCCTTAAGATCATTCACATGAAAAATGTAGGTTGCAAGCTTTAAAATTGAATAAATAGATGTGGTTATGACCTCAACACATAGTTTTAAGCCTAAAACAAGTTCAAGAGTCTCTTCAAGTTATGAAGGGGCTGATTATAGGATAAGAGATAAGACAAGATGATCTTAATCATAATAATTCATGTTTATTGGTCTCTCAATGAGTACTCATGAGAAAATAATATGCTACATCAACTTCTCTACCTCTCTTAGAGATCACCACATGGATTTCAAGGTTAATTTTAGTTAGATTATGCTCATGTAACCTCTCAAGCACTACTAGGGGTGAAGGCTAATCATCATTAAGGTCATGAGAGGTATAAGGAATTGAAAACTAATTCTAAAAGTGTGTAACTCCCTCAATGGAGTGGGGGTCAAGCCCAAGTCAACTAAAAATCTAAATAGGCACATAATATTCCCTCTCAGGTCAAACATTCAACATTTACAAGAGGTGGAGATGGGTGAGTTAAGGCCATCATCATTAAGAGAGTCATCTTTCCAAGAGTGGAGCAGTTAGCTAACCAAATCATGCATGTTCAAGCACTATAAAGGACAAAAATGGCAAAAATTAATCATTCTCCTACACTACTATGCCAACCTCTATAGAGAATCACCATGATGGTAGGCCTAATTCATTGAGGAGAGCTTAATTTTCCTATTGTCCATATTTATCCTCTTAAATGGCCTAGATTTATAATGTAACAATAACACTTATGAGATATTATATCACTCTTCTCTACTTTCTTTCATCTCATTTATTATATATAGGGTTGGAAATGCCTTATTTTATATCCCTTTGCTAGGTATAACAAAACTTTGTTTCTATAAATTCTTGAAAGACTGGCTTAAGGATTTTGAATTTAATGAATAATAGTTTCTACCTTCTTTAAGCTTGTATCTTGTGTGATTTTAGTGTTTTATTGATCTATACATGTGGCATAGAGTGTTATCCCTTATGTATGTTTATATCCCTTTATCTTGGTCTTAGTAGGCATGTCTTTTAAAGGTCATATTATATGTTACAACTATTTATGAATGTGATTATTTTTATAATTTCACTAATTATGTCTTGTGAAAGACCTTTTGGCTATCCTGTCTATTTATAGCATAAGCCACCATCTTCATATGAAACACATATGCTTGAGAAACCTAATTGAAAAGCTTTGGAAATGAATTAATTGTTTTAAAAATTTAATGAGTATAGAATTTTAGGCTTTATTAGTCATATAATAAACCCTTCCAACCTAATAGACAACCCTATCAATCCCATTCTCAAGCGTAGGGTAGGCCTTACAATAGTCATAACCCTAATGTTGCTAGTACCTCAAATGTAATTGTGCCCATGAAAAATAACTTGGTTCAAAATTATGAATGGGTTTTTATTTGTAAAAAACCTCACAATCAAATAACTTATGAAAATGGGGTACTTAATCACACTATAATGGTTTAGAGTGTGGCATCTTCTCAAGGAAAATCTAGTGAACTAGCTCCACAAGTTGAAGGATGAAATGAACCAACTCAAGTACAAGGTGATTCCACTCTTATAAATTTATAGAATATGATTTAGGTGGTTTGAATCAAAATTAAACTCTAAGCAAAGGTGGCACCCCTATGACATACAACACAAGGTTCAAGAAAAAAATAATGGAGGGAGATCTATCTTCCTTAATTGGTCAAGTTATAGCTCCACATACTTCTCAAGAGGCCACTAAAGAGATTAAATTGGTTAGATCATCTTAAACATAATCAAATTAGTCTACCCATAATTAAATACATTCCCAAACTATCACACATTAGAAAGAGGATACAATAGTATTGAAATTCTAGCCAAAGGGAGCTCAAATACCCGTCAATATTATTGAACATATGAAGAAAACTAGGTTGAATGTGCCCATGTGGGAAGCTCTATCCATACCATCTCAAAGTGACTTTTTGAAGGAATAATTAAGTTAAATTGGTCAATTAAGTAAGGTAAGTACAAAAACTATCTTTAGTAGTCTATGCCAACCCAAGGAAGGAAATAGTGACCAAATTGGTAAACCCTCTCCATTTTACATTTCCCTTGTTATTGGAAAAAACCTTGTTATTGACTCTAGGAAAAGTAGATATACCTTACCTAAGAAGATATATAATTTGATAGGTCTAAATATATCAAAGGGAGTGATCCAATTTGATAGTTAAGTTTTTAGGAGTGTGGGAATCATAAAAATCCTAAATTTGACCTTACATGCTTGTCTAAGTATCTCTGTTGTCCAACATATTTCAGTTATTGAATTACCTCCATATATTTTTATATGCCTATAATGTAACTTCACTAATAATTGAGGTGGATATTTATATTCTAATTGGTACCATATTATTCTTAGGATAAGCTATGAGACAAGGGTAACCATTAGAGCTAAGCCAATCTCCAAGGACCACATTGAGCCCTATTTGCCCAACCCCATGAATGTAAATTGTATAATGTTTGATCAAGGTGAGGAGGTTATTACTCATGAATCCACCACTAATTTTGAATAGGTCCCTAATTACTTACTTGATGAGTGGGCTAAATATCTATATGAATTTGATTCATATGATCACATTAAAGAGAATGAATTTAGAACCTACTACATTCTTCAAGAGGATTATGTTTTGCCAAATCTTATCAAAGGATAAGAAGACATTGAGGGCATTTGGAAGCTATAATTTAATGGTTATATGAGTAGTAATGGGGTTAATTAAGTTATTTTATTCATATATCCTCAAAAGGAGAAGTATTTTTCTCATATAGGCTATAACTAGATACACTAAATTATATTAGAGTATGAGGAACTCATTCAAGGCCTCCAAGTGGTACAAAAGAAAGGGATAAAGTTACTTAAGGTGATTGGGGATAGTGAGATGGTTGTAAATAATATTAGAGGCCAAATTGTTTCCCAAAACAACTTATTAAAGGCCTAAAAACATAGGTTATGGGACCTCATTGAAGGCTTTGATGCCTTCAACATACAAGTTGTGACAAGAAAGTAGAATGCTGATGTAGTTAGGATTTCTGTAGTGGGATCACAATATGACCTCCCTAGTGGTGTGAGAAGTTTAGAGTATCTTGTCAAGCTGATTGTTAGACATATAGTTCCTAAAAACAATGTAAGTTATCGAGTATTTGATAATGATGCACAAATAATCAACTTTTTACAAGATGAAGCTAAGTTCTTAGTTAAAAACTAACAAAAAATCTAAGATTAGTATGAGGATCAGTTCATCTAATTGAAGGGAAATAAGTTTCCTAAGGGTTAGTTACCTTAGAAAATGTATTCAACTTGGATGACTAGATCAAAGACGAGAAGATGAAAAATACAAACCAATAGCCATATTGGATGGTAAATTTCTAAAGGTTGCTAAGGTATGCCCTTAATTTGAAATTGATGATTTTATTGGCCTTTGGAAAAAGTATGATGATATATTTGTTTGGAATAACTAAGATCTTAAGGGATTTGACTCAAATTTGTCCCAACACACCATTGAACTTGATCTAAAATACTGAGGTAAAATTAAAGGCCTATAAACTATAAGATTGAGCCATTGATGAGAAAAGAACTTACTAAGTTGATTGAAGCTAAACTTATATTCCCTATAAAGTATTCTTCTTGGGTATCCAACCTAGTCCATGTTAAGAATAAGAATTGTGATATTAGGCTATGTGTGGACTTTAGGGAAATAAATATAACATATTTTAAAGATCTTTAACCCTTTACAACCATAGAACAAATCTTCCAAATTATAGCAGGAGTTGAGATATTTCCCATTCTAGATGGTCATTCAAGATATAACCAAATCATTTTGTAGGAATGTGATCAACATAAGATAACTTTTATTACTAGGTTGAGTACTTATGCTTATATTAAAATTCCACTTGGGTTGATCAATGCTAGTGTAACCTTCCAAAGGACCATGGATATGGCATTTATGTTCCTTATTAATGACATGAGCATGGTTTATTTGGATGACATTATTTTTTATTCAAGCATGTGGTAGATCACTTGGATCACTTAAGGTAAGTATTTGATAGATGTAGAGAGTTATGGTGCCTTTAAACCCAAAAAAATGTGTATCATTGTTTATGAGGGAAAGCTGTTAGGAAATATGGTTTTAAGAATGGACTAGCAATTGATCTAGAAAGGGTATAAGAAATCTTGTCTCCCTCCCTTACAAGTCATAATAAAGGCCTTCAAAGCTTCCTAGGTAAGATCAAATTTTTGAGAAGGTTCATTCTTAACTTTGATTCTTTAGTAAAACCTCTCACTAATATGATTAAGAAGAATGCTACCTTCAACTAGATAAGAGAAGGTAAGGACAACTTTGAGTCAATTAAGAGAGAAATCTATCAATCCCCTACACTCATCAATGAATGCTATGATAAATATTTCATTATATATGCTTTTGGGGGAAATGAGAGTATGTCAACCATATTAGTACAAGACAACAATGATTTAATGGATAAAACTATTGTATTTTTCAATTAATCTCTTAAGTATTATGAACTATGGTATGGTTTTTTGGAAAAGCAAGTCCTTGATTTCATAATATCTCTTAAAAATTTTAGACATGATCTCCAAAAACAAAATATTAGTGATGGTGTAATAACCCCACTGGGTTTTATCAGAATATTATAATTTTTAAAAAAAATTTAATTACACATATTCAATATATAGATTTCAGCACAATAAATCCTAACGAGTGATATTTAACTAATGATATTAATCTAGTTAACCAAAAAGGTTATAGTTAATCCACTTAGCTAAGTATCACCATGAACAAATATAAAAATCATGATCAATATTGAAACAATAATAAATACTACATATCATCATAAATGAATTAGTATAAATCCATCCACTACTGTTACAACATTACAACCACTATTGTAGAAGTAAAATGTATAAATATTATAGATTTAAGCAATACATAAAAATATTTAAAATGATAAAACATGATACAAATCTCCTCTAAGCAAAGTCCTCACAACTCAAGTATCAATATGTAATCTCAAGTATAGTCTCAAGTATATTAATCTAATTGGGAGGGATAGCTTCATTTAAACTCTTTTCCATACCAACCATGGACCATAGATCACCTACACTATCTCAAATGTTGGATGGTGGAGCCTAATCTTATTATAATTCCCAATTTTTAATAGGGGGTGTGTGGGGGGGAATGCCCACCCATTATGGTCACCATGGGGGTCTAGGTGTGGCGATGACCTACTTAGAAGCCCACCTAGTTGGGGTTTAGGGGAAACACCCCTGAAGCAAAATTTTGTTAAAAATACATTGTAAAATATTGTAATTTCATAGTAAATTTAGACCGTTCACTATTAGGTTGCAGATCTAAAGGTATAATGTATGTTTGTGAATTTTTTCCCTATATGTTACCCTCATTTTGATATGAGGGTATTGTAATCATAAAATCATAATGTATGTGAATGAATAGGATATTTCAATGGTTTTATTTTAGGTTTTTCCCTTCATTTTTTGGACTGAATAATAAGGACTAGTTGTTTCTATGTGGATGTAACCCATATTAGGTGAACCACATTAAATCTATGTCTATCTTATATTGTGTTTTATTCATTTTATTTTCATCTTCAATTCATTAATATTGATCTATGTTATGTATTACTAACATCCCAAACAAGGAGATGGACCTCCATTCATGGATATGTAGATAATGATTGTGTAAGAATCTAGAGTAACAAACTAGAAGCTGTGTGTTGAAGATATATAATACATAATGTGTACCATAAAAAGAAGTGTTATAATATGATATCACACAAGTATGAAAACTATATCAACATATGAAATGAAAATGTTTATTAAACATTACTTTGATCAAAGTTTTCAATAATAAATGATCTCTAGGATCAATCAAATTCATACACACCAATTGATTAGATTACCCCTTATCTTGCCTTGATGGTGATGATTAAGTTATTATAATCCATCCACTACTTAATTAAGGAC